>VWZX01004914.1:198908-276825 GCA_013399015.1 Galbula dea | reverse complement strand
GGGGGGAGGAAGGGAGGCCGAGTTTGTAAATGGAAACACTGGTACATAAGCATTTAGCACAATCAGGCTGGAAAGCTCCAACTGCAAAGGGCTGAGAACAAAAAAAAAAAAAAAAAGACAAAAAAAAAGACCAAAAAAAAAGAAAGAAAAAAAGTAAACCGCCTCCCTTTGCTGCCCTCTGCCTGCCGCTGCGCTCCGCAAGGCGAGCTGCGCTCAGCGGCCTCGGGCTGCTGCTGGAAGAGACAACGCTGAACACCCCACCGGGCTGGGTGGGCACAGGGACGCTGCCAGGACACTGCCGGGACGCTGCCAGGACACTGCCAGGACACTGCCAGAACACTACCAGCCCTGGCACCCAACAGCTGGGTTCTCCTCCTGCCCTCGTTGCCTTGCTTGAGATAGCACAAAGCTCCTTGCTTTAGATGGCAGAAAGGAAGCTCACATGTTTTTTCTTGGGTGAAAAAATTGAGGAAATGGGGCCTGCTCACAGACCTGTTGTGCTTCTCTTCTTTGGAATACCTTAACCCTTTTTTTTCCCTGAGTGTGGATGCACTTCCAAACAACTGGTGTTCCCCTTCCCATTCTCAGCCCAAAACTCATCCCTGTTAGACTCAGCTAAAAGATACCTGCAAGTTGAGAGGGGTCTAGGCTTCAGTACTTGCATTAGTTAATAAGACAAGAGGTTGTTCTGTCTGGTAAAGAGAAGGCTCCAGGGAGACGTTACTGCAGGCTTTCAGTACTTCAAGGGCCTATCAGAAAGATGGGGACAGAGTTTTTAGCAGGACCTGTTGGGACAGGACAAGGGGTGGTGGTTTGAAACTAAAAAAGAGGAGATTTAGACTGGATATAAGGAGGAAATCTTTCACAGTGAGGGTGGCTAGACACTGGCCCAAGCTGCCCAGAGAGGTGGGAGATGTCCCACCCCTGGAACCATTCTAGGTCAGGTTGTGAGGGGCTGTGAGCAACCTGCTCTAGTTATGGTTGGCCCTGGTGACTGCAGATGGGTTGGACTTGGTCTCTAGAGGTCCCTTCCAGCTCTAACCATTCTGTGATTCTATGGTTTTATGAAAAATGCACAGTGTATGCAAGCCACAGAAAACCCCCACGAAGTGGAAAAAAGGAGGAGAAAGCAAACCTGCTGATAAACACCCCTGAAACACAACCAAGGACACATAGCATCAGTAAATACCCTATGGTTCATTAGATATGGGCTTTAGTGGTTCTAAACAGTTAGACCTTACTTCTTTCTGCCTTCTCCAGCTTCTTGCCTTTTACAAGCTCACCTCCAGCTCTGCCAGTTCCCAGAGCTTACCACCCTTCAGACGTGGAGCTGCCGATCTTCTTTGGTGTTGCAACGCGACTCTTTGACACACAAAAACCCACCCTTCCTCTGCTGAACCCACGAGTTTCAGGGATTCTAGGACAACTCAGGAAAAGCAGGCAATGTGTAATGAAATTATGTGGAAGAGAAAGATCCATTATAGCAGGTAGGTACCGGTAAATCCTGTTAGCAACCAAGCATTTCCATAGAAATGTCCTGATTCCAGGTGCCTGGCACCTTTCCTGTGCTTCCATTTCCTTATCTCCATTCCTAAAGCTGTAGGTGGCTTCATTTACAAACCTGAAATTCAAATGTAAATTGAGGGTGAAGGTTGTCCTCTACCTCCTCATCCTTTTGAAGTTGCTCTCTTGTTCATTGGTTTTAACTCTGAATTATGTAGTTCAGGGTCTCCTGGAAAGATCAGCCTCTAGCTCTTGAGGACTAAGAGGGAAACCTCTGTTGGCTTTATGCTCCTCCAGCACCAGTCAGCTGAAGATCATCTAGGCTCTGCTTTAGGCCTCAGCTCCCTTTTAATGCCTTTTAGTTGCTCTCTATGTTGCACTTTCATTATGTTGGTCTTTGTACTCCAACCAGTCCAGAATGTCTTGTAAATCCATGTATTTATTCTGTCAGTCTTGTGCCCTTTCCCTGCTACCATCAAAATATGAAACCACAGAAGCTCACTGATTCCTCAGCAGCAGACCTGGGAATTTCCACACAGCTTTCTTAAGAGCAAGTCAGCACATTAAAACCAACTCCTTCAGAAAACTTTGGCTGAGAGTGGATTGTTTCCAGATCCTTTCCCCCTGCCCCTCCAATAAAAAAGGCAAGTCCAGGGGAAAGCTAATAAACAGCCACTACTGCAAAGCCAATTGCACACCATGTTCTGACACTGGTTGTTTTGGAGTAACTGTAGTTGTGTCTTTAGAGAGCAGGAGATAGGAAAATGTCACTTTTTCTACATGTCCCAGAAGAATAAATCATCCTGGATACTTCAAGGGGATAAAGCATTTACCAACAATGAACTGATTCAATAGACTGGACTGAAAAGCTTTATGTTGCTTGGTAGATAGACTAAATTATCATGGAAGGATTATCAAAACCTAAAAAAACCACCCCAACACATTAAAATGAACCCAAATTCTTCTTGTCTAACTGCAGGAAGTGCAAGACTTGGAAAGGGGGGGAATAAAAAAGCCAACAGCTCCCTGAGTTCCTAAATATCCTTTTAGTTGCTGTAGTCCAAGTAAGTTTTTATTTGTCCTCATTTTTTCTGGCAGCCACTCCAGTATTGACCACTTTAGTGTTAACCACTTGAGTGTTTTTAGTGATTCCTGAGACCTGTGTGGGTGATCTTGTGCCTCCCACACCCACATCCCCACACAGGGATCCTCAGCACCACTCTGAGATGTAAAGATATGCCTTGAAAAGTTTCAGTTTCTGGGTTTAAGTATAAATGAATTATTCTGGCTAAATTTGGTTCAGCTAATGATGTTAATTGCCTGGCCAGCAGATAATTTAGA
Organism: Galbula dea; assembly: GCA_013399015.1. Classification (NCBI taxonomy): domain Eukaryota; kingdom Metazoa; phylum Chordata; class Aves; order Piciformes; family Galbulidae; genus Galbula; species Galbula dea. The sequence continues at coordinate 273,981 of VWZX01004914.1, read as the reverse complement.
ATCTGAAACCATTTCATAAGTGGTAAGTTACAATTTTGCAGCTGGAGGTGATTTATAATTGATACCAGATCCAGTACAGATCCTGCTCCTGTGGTTTTGTTAGCTGCCCACTGCTGGGTACAGAGCAGTCCTCTTCTGGTAGGGGAAAAAACAGATAATCTGCTTGAGAATTGGGCTTTATTTTCAACAATTACCAGATCTGGGGTAGTATTTACACTTGTATTCCAGCTGACATAGTTTTTGGGTTTAGAGTTACTCAAGTGAACAGAGATCATTCCAAATCTGGATGAGCAGAATCTAGTAAAAAAGGTGTTAGTTTTATATAGCTGCTGGTGTAGTGCTGAGTGCATATTAACCAGGGAAAGCTGTGGTTATCAGCCCTGAGTATGTGATACTCACTACTCCCACATGGTACAGCTGAAGTGATATTACTGAAATATCACAATTACTGAGCTGCTGGAGTGCATCCAAAGAAGGGCAGTGAAGCTGGTGAAGGGTCTAGAGCACAAGTGTTTTGAGGAGCAGCTGAGGGAACTGGGGTTGGTTAGTCTGGAGAAAAGGAGGCTCAGGGGAGACCTTCTCACTCTGTACCACTCCCTGAAAGGAGGTTGGAGTGAGGTGGGGTTGGTCTCTTCTACCAAGTAAGAAGAGCTAGGACAAGAGGAAACAGCCTCAGGTTGTGCCCGAGGAAGTTTAGTTTGGACATTAGGAACATTTTTTTCCCCCTGAAATAGTGGTGAAGCATTGGCCCAGGCTGCCCAGAGCAGTGGTGGAGTCACCATCCCTGGGGAGGTTCAAAAACATCTAGCTGTGGTGCTGAGGGACATGGTTTAGTGGTGACTTGGCACTGTTAGGTTAACAGGTGGACCTGATGATCTTCAGAGTCTTTTCCAACATTAATGATTCTATGAATGTACTGCAGAAGATTTTGTCTCTTGAGCCTCCTGTGAGGCTTCAGGCAGAGGAGGGGGAAGTTTACAGGAGCTTCCCAAATGGGAAAGGTGAGAAAAACAAGTCAGTTAAATGATGTGTTTATGAATCAGCAGCTGAAGAAACACTGTCATGTGAAGGGAATCCCACTATCAGTGGAAGAAATGTTTCCATGCTTGCATGCTTAAGGGAAAGCCCATGCACCACTACAGTGCAAACCCTCAACCCACGCCAACCCTCAACGTTCACAGAATCCCAGCATTGTGGGGGTTGGAAGGGACCTCTGAGGATCATCCAGTCCAACCCCCCTGCTCCAGCAGGGTCACCCACAGCAGCTTGCCCAGGGTCACCTCCAGCTGCCTTGGCAATCTCTCCAAACAAGGAGACTCCACAGCCTCTCTGGGCAGCCTGGGCCAGGGCTCTGCACCCCCACACCAAACAAGTTTCTCCTCCTGCTCAGGTGGAACCTCCTGGGTTCCAGTTGGTGCCTAGTGCCCCTTGGCCTGTCCCTGGGCACCAGTGAGCAGAGTCTGGCCCCAGCCTCTTTGCCCCAGCCTTGAGCTCTTGCTCAGCATTGATCAGATCCCCTCTGGGGCTGCTCTTCTCCAAGTCATTCCCATATGCAAGCAGCAGAAACAGAGGGGAGCAGAGAGAGGATGACACCAAAAGAGCTACTCTTGAGGGTGCCTGTGCTCTCCTTCCTCACTTTCTGATCCACTGCAGGTCACAGGAGCGCTGGCCACGAAGCTGAGGAGAGCTGGTGATTACCCAGGCAAAGCAAACACGTTGGAGAAGTCAGGCAGGTGCTGTTGAAGGAGGAGATTTCAAGCATGGCTTTTCAACCCATTGCACAACCTGTTTGGGATCTGGCAAGGCAGCGTTAGTCCTAAGGCCAAAGAAGTAAAATGCAGGTAGGAGATGGAGTTGTCTCCTCTCTGTGGCTGCCAAGGAGAGGTAATGAGAAGACAGCACAAGATTGAACACAATCTGCCAAGACAACATGCTCATTTTCCAGGAAACCCCCATTAGTGGAATCGGTTTGTTTGCTGAAATTTGACAAACCAGTTCAAGCCCTCACACATCCTGCAGGACACATTCCACCCTGGGACCTAGCCTCTCTATTTCCCAGGCAGCTCTCTCACCCTATAAGTGATCATCTGTTGAAGGCACTGGGGCCAGCTGTGTGAACGAGATGCAGAGAGCTACAAGGCTGCTGTGCTGCCATCCCACACCTCTCATTCTTGCACATTTAAGGCTGTGTCTGATCAGGCATTTCTGTATTTCCTGAGTATGTAATTAGGTGGCACATAACCCAACCGTGCAAGTTATGGAGTAAACCCAGTCAGGAGTGGTGCACTGAGCAGGAGAGAAAAGGTCTGCATGTGGGTGGGTTTGTCTGGCTTGGAGACTGCAGCAATCAGCGAGGAAAACTCTGACCTGAGAAGAAACTGAGATTAAATCACAGTTTGTGTTGTGAGCAGTTCTTGCTGCCCTGCAGACTGTGAGGATCCAGAGCACATGCTCAGGTCCCAAACAGGTAACAGCTGAGGAACTGAAAGTTTCAGGCTTCTCAGAGGTGAAGAGTTAAAGAAATCAAAATGTCCTTGCTGTAAATGCAAGGTAAATTATTCATTCTCTTTCTCTTGCCCTCCCCCTTCCCTCCCTCTAGTTCAGTTTTGCTTTTCATGCTTTAATCGTTTTGACACCAAGCTGTACAAAAGTAATTTAAAATTAACATGAGTGACACTTGGTAGATAGCAGGACCCAGAGCAGAGCTCCACCTTCTGCTGGGGACTGCAGCCAGGAGCTCTGGATTGGCTGCAGGTCCAGAGGCAGCTGATGGGCACCAAGGAAAAACATGGCAAACAATTAATTTGCTAATTTAGTTTTCTGTTTAATTTGAAAGCAGAAAATTGTCAGGCACTCATCAGCCCATGAGCAGGGCTGGGTGGACTTAGGGCAGTGCTGCTGCACTCCTGACAGCAAAGAGGGGAGGTCTTTGATTAGCCAGCAAAGCAATTTCTTCTGCTGGTACTGGTGGCATTTAATAGGTTTGATAGAGTGTTTGAACACTGCAGCCTTTGGGTTTGTGTCACCTCTCCTCAGCCTGGTACATTTTGTTTCACTGGAAAGTGGTAACTTGCACTTGCAGGTTGCAAAATAGCTGTGAAAAGCTGCTACCTTCACGTGGAGAACATGCCACAGCCCATCATTGTCCTGGTAGACAACAGGATGGCCATGAGGCAGCAATGTGCCTTTGTGGCCAAGAAGGCCAATGGTCTCCTGGGGTGCACCAAGAAGAGCGTGGCCAGCAGGTCATGGGAGGCTCTCCCCCCCTCTACTCTGCCCTAGTGAGGCCACAGCTGGAGTACTGGGTCCAGTTCTGGTTTCCCTTGGTTCAAGAAGGACAGGGAACTTCTGGAGAGGGCACAGAGAAGGGCTATGAACATGATTAAGGGACTTAAAATGTCTCTCTTCTGGGGAAAGGCTGAGAGAGCTGGGGCTGGTTAACCTGGAGAGGAACGGGCTGAGGGGGGAAGCTTATCAATGCTTATCAATACTTCATGGGTGAGGGTCAGGAGGCTGGGGCCAGGCTTTGCTCAGTGGTGCCCAGGGACAGGACAAGAGGGAACAGGCACAAACTGGAACAGAGGAAGTTCCATCTGAACATGAGGAGGAACTTCTTTGCTGTGAGGGTGGCAGATCACTAGCCAGGTTGCCTGAAGAGGTTATGGAGTCTCCATCTCTGGAGAGATTCCACAGCCACCTGGAGGTGATCCTGGGCAACTTGCTCTGGGTCACCTTGTTGGGGGTGGCAGGGTTGGACTTGATGATTAAGGGTGGACTTCCAACTCCTAACAGTCTGTGATTAACCTGGTACCTCCAGAGGATGTCTCTGTCCAGTGGAATACTTACAGGGGTAACTCCTGCACACGATGAACGATGGTGAGTTGTAACGAGCTGCATCAGGACTAATATCCTTTGATAGAGAAAGAAATGCTCTGTTTTGATTTCCTCCCTTTGGCTGTGAAGGAGAGTCTGTGATTCCAGAGCTGTGTGAAGCTGGCCCTTTAATGCTGCCTTTTGGGTCTAGTTTGGATTTAGTAAATCGAATTCCATTCTGTTTATTCCACGTGTCCCAGTCAGGGTTTCACTGGTGGCTCATCAAGGCCAAAAGGTTCACATTTCCTGGGCCTGAGAAACCACCAGAGCTCTACCTTCCTTCTGGTAGGTTGGGTGCTGCTGGTGCCAGTGGGTGTGCAAGAAGCGGTGAGCACATGGCAATCAATGAGTTCATTACCAGCAGAGGGAGCGTGGGGCAGGGCTGGCTCCAGCAGGGAGGCAGGCAGCTCAGTGTGGGACCAGCTCCCCAGGAAGCACCCAGAGCACAGCTCTCCAAAAGAAGGGCTCTTGTTCCATCAGCACGGTTCGTTTCCTCCACCCAAATGAACCGAGAGAGACAGGATCTCATGGGCACATCTGGGACCTCACTCGGCCTCCCTAATTCACAGCTTTCCTCCTCCCCTTCTCAAGGATGCTCTCTGGGAGTCAAAGGCACTAGGTGGTCCTGTTGCTGTTTAATGTTGACATCTCTCTGGGGCAGCCCTTCAGAAAACTCCTATTTCTGCTGAGAGCTGAAGAAGGGGAGTGTAATTTGTCAGGGAGATGCAAGTGAGGAGGCAGGGAGAAGAAGTAGGTCAGATCTAGTTCCCAGGATTCGGCTGTCGGAGGGGGAGCGGAGGGATGGCATCTGAGCTGGTTTCCTCCCAGGATTGCTGCTGGAAGTGGGGACAACAGGGTGAGGCCCTCACATAAACCCTGTGAAACTCATGTCTTGGTCAGCCTCTCTGGTGGTTGAGCTCTGCTAGGGGTGGCTGAGGCTCAAGGGAGAGGATGAGCTCTTTGTGGCTGCGGTCGATGGATGTCGTGTTGCTTCCTGACCTGGCTGCACGTGGACCTAACCTCCTGGCAGGAGGAAACCTCAGCTCAGGCAGCGAATCTCAACCTTCACAGCACATGAAAGAAGCCAGCTCGAGGTCAGTGACTGGTCACACAAATTCCTTAACCCCTCAGAAACACTCCCAGGCTTTCAGATGACATCACTGCCCACATCCCATCCCCGTTAGGAGGTCACCAACCTCTCCATCGTGGATGGTAACAAGCAGGTTATTGTGCTCAGCTCCACAAACAATCCCCAGCCCCCCCCAGCTGTGAAGGGGAACTCCTTCCCTGCTCAGGCAGCCCATGGAGAGCTGCCTGCCCTCCCTGCCTTCACTTGGGTTTCTATTAGAGGGGAAAGTCAGGCCAATTAAATCAGGCAGCATTGAATCTCTAATTGACATAAATGAGACAGACAGACAGCTGGGAAGACTGGAGGAGGGAGGGAGGGAAAAGGGGAGCAGGTGCCCTGGATGAGAAAGAGATGGAAATTCAACCTAATAGTAGTGCAGCTTTGCTTATTCTGGGTGTTTGTATTAGCCAGCAGCATCTTGGAAAGTGTCTGAGCTGCTGCTAGAGAGAAATGGGTGAAATAAAGACAAGTCACAAGCATTGTGTAGTGGATTAAGATGTTCTCAAAAAGACTACAAATAAACTCAAAAGCAAACAAACCACAAAACAACAATAACCAAACATATGCACACAGACACACAAACCCCCCCCCCCCCCCCCCAATTTAAAAAGGACTTGTTTATTTGTATAGTGATATCAAAACACTTTGGTTTTTTCCCCTGTGCAGTTTGGACATGAGGCCTCACAGCTGAACAGTTACTAAAGTATTTTAAATTCTGTTTGTTTAAGTTTCCACATCTGAGCAGGGCATGACTAGGTGTTTCCCCCTCTCTTTTTACCAGGGAGTGCTCTTTTTCCTTCAGCAGCCCCTTCCAATATGAATTTATCCAGAAAGAAGTGATTTAGATGCCTGCACTTCAGAAGAAGGAGGCAGAAAGAGAAGTCACTCACCCAGGTCCCAGACACCAGCACTCTGATGGAACCAGAATTACCAGCCCTTTGGTGGGTGGCTCCTGGAGAGCGACTACCTCACCCAGGGTGTTGCCTTCACCAAACACAAACCCTTGGCCATGTTCTGGAAAGATGAAGAGAACCTGGTGGGGTACACAAGCAAGGGTGAAAAAGCAGATCTGAGTGGATCAGGTAGAAGGTGTGGGGAGTGCAAATGCAGTTTTGCTGTGCTGGTAAATTCTCCAGTAGCACAAAAAGCAGCAGCTCTTCCAAAGCAGAACAAACCCAGCCTGTCTCTCAGTTTGAAAACAATGAACCTCCTGAAAGGAGGTTGGAGCCAGGTGGGGGTTGGTCTCTTCTCCCAGGTAACAAATGACAGGATGAGAGGAAACAGCCTCAAGTTGTGCCAGGGGAGGTTTAGGTTGGATATTAGGAAAAATTTCTTCCCTGAAAGGGTTGTTAAGCCCTGGCACAGTCACCATCCCTGGAGGGGTTCAAAAGCAGTGGAGGTGTGGTGCTGAGGGACATGGTTTAGTGGTGACCTGGCAGTGTTAGGTTAACAGTTGGACTCAACGACCTTAAAAGTCTTTTCCAACCTTAGTGATTCTATGATAAGATTTGCACACTGAGGAGCAGGAACACCACCAGAAATGATTTTCACTTACATTGCCAGAAACTTTTGAAGTCTCTTCCTGACTATTTCAACACATTTTTCCTTCCCTGTTTTCCCAGCTGGGATCATTTTTGCCAGTGCAGACAATTCTTCTTGGTAGCCATGGGAATTGCCTCCGTAATTAGACGTGCACCCAGCACACAGATCAGAGAGCTGGAAGCCAGCAGCTGGAACTAGGAGGCGGGTCTGGTTAAATCTGCTCTGCCACAAGGAGAAAAGGCAGCTTTAATGAACCATCAGAGGAGCTCCCTACCCCTTCTTCAAACAGAGCAGGAAAAGGGACTCCTCTTTGACTTGATGAGTCGCTGCTGTCGTGTGCTCACAAGTCACTGAACAGAGAGCGAGTGGAGCAGCGACTGATTTGGGGCCTTGGAAGTGGGGATCTGGCTCATTACAAAGGGGCTCTTTGCCCCCCCCAGCAATGGCATTTATTAGCAGGCACTTACAATATGTCTTCAGCATTATCATAAAGACTGGAAATGTTAGCAGTTGCAGACCTTGCTTTTCTCCTTGATGGTTTAGGATAACTTCACAGAATCACAGATTGGTTAAGGTTGGAAGGGAGTACCAGAGGTCATCTAGCTCAACCTCCCTGCTCTAGCAGGATCCCCTAGAGCACATTACTCAGGCTTGTGACCAGGTGGTTTTGGAATCTCTCCACAGAAGGAGACACCACAACCTCTCTGGGCAGCCTGGGCCAGGGCTCTGCACCCTCACACCAAACAAGTTTCTCCTCCCCACATTTAAGTGGAACTTCCTGTGTTCCAGCTGGTGCCCAGTGCTTGGTACCATCGAGAAGAGCCTGGCTCCATCCTCTTGACCCCAGCCAGCAACATCTTTTCTTCATGGAGAGCAAATGATTTCTATTAGTGCACACCCAGTCTGCATTTAAGAACCTGCTGTACAAAGAGGGGAGCTGGTGAAAGCAGCAGATGCTTGGATAGAAATAATCCAATATGAGCTTTTTTACCTTTAGATGCTGCTTCCACTTGGTGTTAGAAACCCCCCAACTCCCAGGGGCTTCCCTGCAGGCTGTGAGGAAGGCAGGCAGAAACCCCATGCTGTAAGGCTGCATTTCTCTACCTTCTTTAAAACCAGAAGCTGGGAGTGGGGGTGGAGAAGACATGGTCAAGTTACAAGTAGATTGGTGGGTGGGGGGAAAGAAAAAAAGCAACTTTTAACAAATACTGATTTTCCTACTGCTTGTGGCAACAGAGGCCTCAATGGGACTGGGGATCAAACAAGGCTCGAGTCTAGACACAGCTGCAATCCCTCCCTGCCTTAGAAGTTTGTGCAGCATAGGCTGAGGAGAATTTAGCATATCCTTTCCCTAATATGATTAAAATGCAGCTCCCTGTCCTGGAGTACTGGCAAATCCTCACACTCAGAGAGACTTCTCATTCCCATCCCCACTGCTGAAGAAGTCATGCTCCTTGCAGCAGAGACCAGTGATGTTCACAGGTCCCAGCTAAGAGAGGGTTCTTCAGGTGGAGTTTGAACTCAGCCCTTCCTGTCAGTCTGTAATTGGAATGTCACTTCCACAAACCTTGCAAGATGCAGATGAATGAGAGCTTCCTGGCTGGGAGTCAAATGCTGCAGTAATTAAATGTTTATAATAAACACTTGGAGCATGCAAAGTGCTGTTCTCACCGGCAGGAAACCAAGGCACGATGGCAGAGCGTTTGGAGGCACAGCAGCAAACACAGCTCCTTTCTCCCATTACATCTCGCTTTGAGAGCTGCTAACAGAGGATTAGGGAGATCATTACCAGCTTCCTTTTATTATAACCAGAAGAAGTCAAACCACAATTGCTTTCTTTCATATGAACACGTGTGGTTCAGAAGTTTTTCCCTCTGTAACAAACACTCACGGTGAGGGCCAGCTTGCTCTTGATCTCACCAAGACACTGCCCCCAGGGAAAGGAGAAATTGCTGCTCCTTCTGATCTCTCCCATAAAACAGAAGAGGTTCCACCTGTTACAGGTTTCTAACACCATCTGCTGTTTGAAAACAAGACAGCATTTGAGCACAGCAGCACAGGAGGAGAGTTTGTACCTGGTTGCTAAGCCAGAAGTGGCAGCAGCTGATCTAGCAGCTTTCTGTAACTGGCACATTTCACTCGGGCTCCTTCTAGCCCTGAATGTATTTCAGCTTGATCTTAATGACGATGTGAATGATTACTTTGCTATAAGACCCCAACAAGCTGGGTTACCAGTGAGAGGACAAGAGGAATTAGCCTCAAGTTGCACCAGGGGAGGTTTAGGTTGGATATCAGGAACAATTTCTTCCCAGACAGAGTTGTCAGGCATTGCTCAGGCTGCCCAGGGCAGTGGTGGAGTCACCATCCCTGGAGGGGTTCAAAAGCATCGAGCTGTGGTACTTAGGACCATGGTTTAGTGGCATGGGGGTGCTAGGTTGATGGTTGGACTTGATGATCTTGGAGGTTTCTTCCAACCTTAATGATTCTGTGATTCAATGAAAGCCAGGTCCTCACCACAAACCAGAAAGCTTCCTCCAACTTTTCAGTACTGAAGTGCAACAGAAAAGCTGCTGATTTACAGCCCAAAATAGGAAAGCTTTGCCTTTCTTCTACAGAAGCTCTATTATACACAGAGAGCTGCCCACTCTTATTTTCAGGTTCCCTCTCCATGGATTAACACCTTGTTTCCACATTGTTTTTTATCTTAAAAAGAAACTAGACTGGCAGTATTTGAAAGTGCATTAAGAAGGCATTAAGCCAAGAGTGATTAACACTAAGAGACAGAGGAGTTAAATATTTTTTCCTCTTTGATATATTGCTTAAGCACATTTCCTTGAGAGGGAAAAACATGGCAGTGGGTTCCAGAGGCATGTAGAGGGAGATATTCTTAATACTAACCCTTTTCCTAAAGAAAATAAAGAGCTGGCTCCAGATGGGTCCCTCTGGAGCCCAGTGATTCATCCCCAGGAGGTTTATCACCACAGGTTTAGGCACAAATCACCCCAAATCTTCCCATCTGCTACCAAACAGAGGATGCAGCTAGGTGATCCTTCTCTGGTGCTATCACATCAGCCTGTCTGCAGCATCACCCTCTGCCTGGAGCAGCTCCAAGCCCTCTCCACACACATCGTTTGAAGAGTCAGTGGCTCCTTTTGTAAGCGATCAGCTTCTTACCCCAGCACTTTACATGCACTCCTCGACAAAAGAGACCTTTTACATGTCAATTTATTTCCAGACAAGCATATCTGAAAGGGAGTTCCTCTCCAGAGCAGAATTAGTGTTAATGGCAGGTGTTCCAGTGCCACACAAAAGGAGGAAGGCAGCAAGTTAGCTGAGCTTAAGTAGGAAGGCAGCTTGATGTTTTAATAACCAGAGGCAAGAAAATGGAGTGGCAGCAGCCCTCCAGCTTTCATAGCATGAATGAAGGTTTTATTCAGAGCCCCCTATGTACTCACCAAAGAAGACCTTGAAATATTTTAACTGTTTTCTCTGTTAAAAGAGGGATTAAATTGTTGAATATTCCATGAAAGCCCCAGCACCCGCCCCGTGTCCTGCCCAACATGCTCACAGCCACAGAGCACTTCCCAAGCCTCCCACGTTCTTGGCTGCCAGGAGAAGGAGGTGGTGGCACCCAGGAGGCCACTGGCTGCACAATTCACTGGCCACAAATGCCCAAAGAATGCAGGAAAAAAGAATTAAGTGAATGAACTGGAAGGTGTGGAGTTGAAGAGGGGTTTGTATCAGTAGCATGGGAAGTTAAAAAGCCAACTGGTTGCTCACAGAGTGACAGAATCATGAAGATCTCTAAGTTCATCTTAGATCTAAGATCATCAAGTCCAACCATCAACCTATGACCACCATGCCACTAAACCATGTCCCTAAGTGCCACATCTAGATGGTTTTGAACCCCTCCAGGGATGGTAACAAGACAGAGGATTGCTGAGGAAGCTACCAGCCTTCAGTTTTAGAGCCAGCCCTAAATAATCACAATGGGAATATTTGTCACTCCAAAAGATGCTTATTTGCAGAATCCCAAAGTCATTAAGGTTGGAGGAGACCTCTCAAATCATCAACTCCAACCTCATGCTCCAGTTAATTTGACAGAGGTCAGGAGCACATCGTTCAGGGGGAGGCACAACTGCTCTCACCTGGCTCAACCTCTGGTACAACAGAGAAGCTGCTGATTTACAGCCCCAACCAGGAAAGTTTAGCCTTACCTCTGGAGAAGCTCTGTTGCATAAAGAGCTGCCCAATATTATTGTCAGGTTCCTTCTCCATGGTTTAACTTGTTGTTCCCACACAGGTTAATTCCAGGGAGACTCAGCTCTTTGAGGCTGGATTGCAGGGTTTCTGCTCCCTTGAGCTTTCTGCCAGAATTTGAAAGGTCATGTCAGCTGTTGAACACCCAAAATACCACAAGCAGGTTTCCTTAGAAAGATTTCCTCCCATGTGGAGGTGAAAGACATTTCTGTCCCTTTTCAAACTAAGACAAGGTAAAGTGTATTTCCTCTTTGTCCCAAGCTGAAGCTGAATGACCTCAAACACTTCTGAGAGCAGATCATTTGCTCTTCACTAAGACACCTACTGGCTCCCCACAACAGGCATTAGAGACCCAGCCTGATCCAGGCCCAACTTTCACCTCAAATAATGCAGTTTCAGGGAAGATAACAGCAGTTGGTCCCAACTACATACTGGCAAAGGTTTATTACTGTCAGGATAAAACCAGAAAGGGAAGGAGGATGCTCACCTGACCTGTTACAAACACCAACAGCTCTCATACACAGAAAGATCAACAAGTCTATTTTTATTGAGCACTGGAATTAAAAATGTAACAGCACTTGGTTGATTTGGAACTAAAAATCAAGACTTATTTTTACTCATGGAAGGATCACTCAAAACAACCTGGTTAAAAGCACCCCAAAAAGCAAAATGTAGCCCTTCTTGTTCACTCTGTTCTCCAAAGTGATGGGAGGTCCCAGAAGCTACAGCTGCACCAAACACAAAGTTCCTCTGCTTGAAGACCCCAGTGAGGCAGAAGGTTGGACACTCCAGGTGCCAGGGGGCTGCCACTCTGGGCATCAGCTCATGGCCAGGCAGAACCTGCAGCAACTATGAGCTGCTCTCCCTGTGCCCAGAGGGCTCTGCCCTACACATCTTTGAGTTGTCTCTGGTTGGCCTCACCCCAGCACCATTACAGGGAGGATTAAGCAAAGATTGTGCTGTTTTTCCTGACTGGTCTTTGCAAACATTCCCCACTTCACAAAAAGAAGGCAGCTGCCACCCAGGCAGGGAGAAGATTTGGTGTAAGACCCCTCCTGACAGTCCAGACTGCTGAGAGGTTCACAGGGGTGACCACCACCACCCTGTCCAACTCCATCCACCATTCCAGGCCCCATCCTTCAAGTGCAACATAGGAAACACTCTCAAAGACACTTGAGGTGTCTGCTTCAACCCCAGCAGCTCCCAAAGGGACTGACCCCAGCTCCAGAAAGAACCTCTTTTAGGTTCCTAACATTTGCAAACCTCTCTGGCACCAGAGTTACTGCCCAGCTGTAGGAGACCTAAGGCAGGTTGATGGCACTGATGCAAGCTTCATGCCAGAGGAGTGATTTTAAGGAAGGCATTTTGCATGGAGCAGTGTCCTCCTCACCAGCTACCAACAAAACATTAAAGCCAGCTCTGCTGGGGGTGGCAGCAAAGCCAGTGAGAAGTTCCAGTGTGTCTTGGTCTCCTCCTCTCAGCAGCACTGGACACTGGGGCAGGACTTGGAATAAATACAGGAAAAATAACTGGAACTATTACAGTTTCCCACTGGCTGCTCCAGGGATTCCAACAGGACCTGCTGGGATGAGGGTGGTGGAATAGAGAGCTGTACATCTCAGAGAAAATGGTTTTTACCCAAGTCTCCATTTTAGAGTCAACTGGGACTAAGCAGAAGGGAAAAGCAAACCCAAGAAGTTTCCCTTCTCTCTGCACCAGCAGCCAAGAGTGGCAGAAATTCACATGAGAACCTTTGCTGGCTTCAGTCACATCCTCAAGCAGATGAGTGTTTGCCACCCCTGAAGCTCTCCTGTTCCTCCCAAGGAACAGCCACCACTGGCCCAGGGAGCTTCAGCAACTCCCTGCAAGTCAGAAAGGGTCAGGAATATACCTCTAGCCCAGTTTGCCTCCAAGGGTTGGTTTCTATTAGCACTAGAATGCCCTGAGAGTAAGAAGTTCCTCTCCACAGCTTGGATCCTGCACCTCTCCTGGGGGTTACTGCCTTACTCCAGAACTGCTTCTAACTCCTTCCCACTGAGGTATTATTGCACCTGAGAGAAGCTGGCATCATCTGCAGCCCTCCTGCTGATCTTCCTATCACAGGGCCAGAGGAAAAAAGCTTTGCAGATCTCCCAAAAGGCAGGCAAGGAACATTATCCACATGGGGAAATGACCAAGGGTTTGCTTATTCTGCAGCTACAGGTCAGGCAGTAAAATAAGATCTGTAAAATAATATAATGACTGAAGGACACATTTATTGTACAGTTCAGAAAGAAACCCTGAGTTACCAGCTGGAGAACAAAGGTAAATTAAAAATAAACAAAATAAGAGGATGGTTGGTTTCATGGGTTCCTGCTGAAGGAAAGGAAACCCAAAAGTGGTTAAAAGCAGCAGCCAGAGCCAGCCTGAAGCCTCAGCTCTGCCAAGAAGCTTCCTTTGTCATCTCCACCTGCATGGGTGACAAACTCCCTGGGAGTGAGGGGGAGAAGGTGGAGATGGGATGGCAGAGGGAAGGAATGAGCTAAACCTAGCAGGTGTTCTGGCCAGTTGAGCATCTAAGGGGTGTTTGGAAATGGGGTGGTTGGTTTTGTTCAGACATCTGCCAGCTGGGCTGGGGGAGGGCAGGAGAGAGGAGGAAATGGAGTCTGAGAACTCGACCTTACACTCCCAACACACACAGAAAGTGAAGGGCAGGGAAGTCCTTCACCAACACAAGTGCTGCTGGCTAGGAGTCTGCAGAGCTGACTTTGGGAAGGGCACCAAAAGGCTCAAGGGAGGAAAAAGCCCAAAGCCTAAACCCCAAACATTATGCAGTCTTCCAGCAGCAGTGGTGTTGGAGAGGAGCTGTGCCAAGAAATGATGTAGCTATAAGAAATTTCTGGCCCTATGCAGGACAAAGTGAATCAGAGCTGCTTTCTAGTGCCACTGGACACCAGTTATACATTCTAGTTCTCATATACACAGATGGATGTCATTAAAAATTGGACAATTTACACTTCAAAAAAGTTTTACAGTGAAGTTCTCTCAGCAAAGATCAGTCCACACAAGGAGGAACCAGTCTTTCAGAAACAGGAAGGCACTTGGCCTCTGGAGAACAAGTCCTCAAGGGATCTCCTGCCCCTTGTCTTCAGTAGGGGTGCAAAGTCTGGGCTGTCCCTGCCCCCCCAGTGTGGGGCTGCAGCCCTTCCCAGCTTCACAGGGTGGTGGAAGGAAGCTTCTTCACCCTCCTCTGAGCCAGGATGGAGGATTCGATGGGCTTCAGCTGGGGGCTTGGCTTGGAGCTGTTCAGTGCAGAGTATGTGGCAGCCATTGCCCCCTTGGGAAGAAGGCACAAGAAGTCATTTAGGTGGAGAATCACACATTAAAGTTGGAAGAGACCTCTGAGATCATCAAGTCCAACCATCAACCTAGCACCCCCATGCCACTAAACCATGATCCTAAGTACCACAGCTCGATGCTTTTGAACCCCTCCAGGGATGGGGACTCCACCACTGCCCTGGGCAGCCTGGGCCAATGCCTGACAACTCTGTCTGGGAAGAAATTGTTCCTGATATCCAACCTAAACCTCCCCTGGTGCAACCTGAGGCCATTTCCTCTTGTCCTCTCACTGGTAACCCAGGAGAAGAGACCAACCTCCATCTCAATCCAATCTCCTTTCAGGGAGCTGCAGTGAGTGAGAAGGTCTCCCCTGAGCCTCCTCTTCCTCAGACTAACCAACCCCAGCTCCCTCAGCTGCTCCTCATAAGACTTAATCTCCAGACCCCCACCAGCCTTGGTGCCCTTCTCTGGACATGCTCCAGTGCCTCTCTCTGTCTTCAGACTCATGGCTCTGCAGGATGAAGGCCCAGGGTAGCCAGACCCACACACAAAGCCAGAGGCATCATTCTTTTTTCTTGACACCTCCTTCCCATACAGACATGCTGCTAACAAACCTCCCTAGGACTTCCTGCCAAAAATATTAGGTTATTGCCTCCCCTAGCCCATTCCCCTCTGACCTTCCATCCTGCTTTGCCCACCTCACCATCACCCCACCTGGACCCCTGCTTTCCAAAGAGCCCAAGTTGCATGAGGAACCAGCTGAAGGCTCAGCCCAGACTGTGTACCTTTACAAGCTGAAGATCCTGGTGATTCAGCTGGCTCTGGGGTAAGCTGTCCTTCTGGGTTATCCAGGGGTGCTGCAGGACCTGCTTGGCTGTTAGACGCTGGTGAGGATCTACATGAAGCATCTTTGACACCAGATCCTAAGGGCATCATTTGGAAAGGTAGACTTCAGAAGATTTCATACTTCACATGCAAAAACACCACCTGCCCACCCCCCAGATTAGGATTGAAATTCAGAGGCCAAGTGTCAAGTGCCAGACATCAATCTCCTTCTGTGTACCATGTTTTTGTTGGGCCTGGGAGGTGTGACAAGCAGCAAACCCCACATGGGTCAAGCATGAGGCTGGTGTTCCACACAAATATTCACAGCCAGGGCTAAAAGAAGGTTGGGAAAGGAACAGGGCTGAGCTGCCACAGGGGAGATTTGCACAGAGTAGAAGCCACACTGCTGGTTCTCTCCTCTTTCTTCTGCCTTCCCTCCCCAACTTACTTTAAACTTGCCTCACAGCAACTGGCCATGCTTGACCCAAGCCCTCTAATGCAAGACAGATGAGGATCAACCCATACCTTGGCCATGTCAGAGATGGTGTCCCAGTTGCCTCCACTGACAGAGAACCTCCCCCCACCTATCCGGGCCAGGATCTCTTCTGGAGTGTCACTGGGACCATTAGCAAAGGGAGTGCAGCTGGAGAGAGCAAAGAGAGCACTTGAGTTCCTGTCCTGTAACCCAGCCATGGGGGACCTCCAGGTAGCAGGGACCAAGGAGAAGTATGTCTGAGAGCAAGGTGGCCACAGCCACAGCAAGGCAGAGGCACTTACCCTGCCAGCATGGTGTACAGGAGAACCCCCAGGCTCCAGATGTCACAGCCCTCATCATAGCCTTGGCGTTTCAGCACCTGAGCAGAAGCAGCAAAGGGAAAAAAAAGCTCAAACTCAAGGTGTGTTTGGTTCCTGTTGTTGAGCTCACTTCAGCTGGTGAAGAGCAGCTTGACCCCTGGCTGCATGTCCATACTCAGGGCTCCTAGAGCTCTGCTGAACAGGCTTGGACTAAAAATCAAGATTCAAAGCAGCTGTTGGTGTCCTGGAACACAGGAACCTCTCAGGCACATCCAAATGACAAAGCAGCCATGTTTCAGCATGTAGAAGACATGCTCCATGGTGTGCTGGCTCTCTAGCTTTCTTCCCCAGCTGACAGCTAAGTGCAGAACCACCCCACCTCTTTGAACAGATCAGTTAATCAGGAAGGAAAGCAGCCTAGACAACCACTGGGGTTTTAAAGTCTCAGTACCCTAAGCAGAGCCCTCCACTAGGACAGAACAAGCTGGAGGACTGCAATGTAACTTGAGACCCATCCCCTACTTGGTCATTACTACAAATAGTAGTTCTGTCATTACTTCTTCCAAGACAAGAGTATGCCAGAGCAGGCTGGAGTGAGGAATGAGGCAGACTTACCTGTGCCAGGTGAGAGCACAGGGGTAGGGGAGGGATGTGTGAGCTCCCAAAGGGCCTCAGGTCAGTAGGGTGCTCACCTCTGGTGCCACAAAGTTTGCTGTGTAACAAGGAGTCATGAGGAGACCATTCTCAGCCCTCAGCTGCTTGGCAAAGCCAAAGTCACAGATGCGAATGCTTTCAGGGTTCCCTGACTCATCCACGTAGAGAATGTTGCTGGGTTTCAAGTCCCTGTGAACCACCTGGGGAGCAGAGAGAGTTGCTCTTCTCATATCCCAGGAAGAGAAAGGTCTGAAGGTGCACCAGGGTGCTCAACCCCTGCTCTGGCCTCGTCTCTGCCTTGCCAAGACAAGCAACTCCAGCAAGAACTAATAGTCCTGCCAGGCAGAGTTACTCCCCGGAGGAGAGGGAGAGTAGTGCAATGCCAGCTTCCAGGGCAAGAGCCAGAGCCACACTCACCCCTTGGGAATGCAGGTACTCCACGGTTCTGCAGATTGTGTGCAGGACTGAACTGGCTTCTCTCTCTGAGAAAAATTTCTGTCTGAGGATTTTATCCAGGAGCTCCCCTCCCCTCATCAGCTCAGTCACCAGGTACACGTACTTCCCATCATCATACACCTACCAAAGCAAAGAGGGAAGGGCTTAGCCCAAAAGAGCTTCCAGAGCTTCCCTTTGGGCCAGAAATCAGCACTGCAGAGGAGGGTGTGGGGATGCTTCCCCACCCCAGAGCTATACATTCAGCCTCAGGAAGAGGAGGCTCAGCGGAGACCTTCTCACTCTCTACAGCTCCCTGAAAGGAGGCTGGAGTAATATGGAGGCTGGTCTCTTCTCCTGGGTTACCAGGGAGAGGACAAGAGGAAATGGCCTCAGGTTGCACCAGTGGAGGTTTAGGTTGGACATTAGGAACAATTTCTTCCCAGACAGAGTTGTCAGGCATTGCTCAGGCTGCCCAGGGCAGTGGTGGAGTCCCCATCCCTGGAGGGGTTCAAAAGCATCTAGCTGTGGTGCTTAGGATCATGTTTTAGTGGCATGGGGGTGCTAGGTTGATGGTTGGACTTGATGATCTTAGAGGTTTCTTCCAACCTTCATGATTCTGTGAGCAGGACCACTGGGCTGCCCATACTGGAGCTGCACTGTGCCCCCTCCAGAGCTGTCTGCACTTCCTAAACCAAAACACAAGGACATCACTCAAGTCACACTCACATCTTTCAAGGTGATGATGTTTGGATGCTGCCCATATCGCAGGAGGATTTCTATTTCCTCAGAAGGGTCTCTCTTGCTCTTGTCAATAACCTGCAAGAGTTCAGAGAAGCTTTAGCCACGACAGGGTGGGAAAGGAGCCAGGATAAAGCAAACGGAGTGTTTGGAGATCCTGTACCATAGCTGCTCCCTGCCCCTGCTCCCTTTAGAAACAAGCTCTAGAAATCTCTCAGTTGCTTCAGCAGTTCCCCAGACCCCAAAGTTCCTCGTTTAGAGCTGAGACAGGCATGGGAAGCTCTGCAAAGGAAGGTGAGATACTGTCCTCCTTTGGAGAGAGGAGAGCACTGCTTCCTGCACTCCCTAGCTAAGCAACCTGGTGCAGGTACCTGCAGAGCACCACGGAAACTGTCCATTTAGGCTGTAGGCTAGCAGGGAAAGCAATTGAACTGCTGGGATGTTATTTTGGTGATGGTGGGGATGAAGAGGAATCTAACAGGGGAGTTCAGGTCAGGCTGGGAAACCTCAGACCTTGACTGCATATTCTGTGTTGGTTGCTTTGTGGAGGCAGCGTTTGCAGACGGAGTAGGAGCCGACGCCGATTGCCTCCTTCACCACGTAGCCGTCGCTGAACTGGATGTTCTTGCCATGCAGCTGCTGCAAGAGGAGAGCAGAGAGCAGATGAGCTGGGAGGCTTCAGGGAAGGGTTTGTGCAATGTGATGAGTTAACTGCAAGAGAGAGCAAGCTGACAGACTGCTGGGCTGCTCCATCCCACAGCTTCTCCTCCTGGCTGGGGAGAGGGAGGAGAAGAGAAGGAGGCGGATATAGGTCAGTGGGCTAACGCTGTCTGCATCAACACACTGCATGGTGGTGGCACTTTACAACCCATGGACGTTTGCACAGACCTCCTGCTAGCATGGGTCCATCTGGGGAGAGGAGAGCAGACAGACTCGACCTGTCCTGGTGACCTTTG
Organism: Galbula dea; assembly: GCA_013399015.1. NCBI lineage: Eukaryota > Metazoa > Chordata > Aves > Piciformes > Galbulidae > Galbula > Galbula dea. Next base: position 255,456 of record VWZX01004914.1, on the reverse strand, counting down.
CACATGAAAGAACAACAGGATGCAAGAACTCAAACCAGAATCACACTGCCTCAGGCTTCCTGTTAGAACCATAGAACGGTTGGGGTGGGAAGGGACCTTTCAAGGCCATCTAGTCCAACCCCTAGCAGTCAGCAGGGACATCTGCAACTAGATCAGCTTGCTCACAACCCAACCAACCTGACCTGGAATGGTTCCTGGGATGGGACATCTCCCACCTCTCTGGGCAACCTGGGCCAGGCTCTCACCACCCTCAGTGGAAAACATTTCTTCCTTTTACCTAGTCTAAATCTCTTTCTTTTAGTTTAAAATCATCACCCCTTGGCCTGTCCCAACAGGTCTTGTTAAAAGGTCTGTCCCCATCTTTTTTCTAGGCCTCTTGGAAGCACTGCAAGGCTGCAGTAAGGTCTCCCTGGAGCCCTCTCTTCTCCAGGCTGAACAACTCCAACTCTCTCAGCCTGGCCTCACAGCAGAGAGCTTCCAGCCCTCAGATTGTTAGCTCTGCTCCAGCTGGTACCGAGGTCCCACAGACCCATTCTGGAGCATGACTGCAGCTTCAAACAGTTGTTCCTCTGTCTATTTACCTGTACCACGGAATGCAGAGGTGGCTGAGCAGGTTTCACCTTGCCATCCTCCATCAGTCCAGTTGCCACAAAGCTGAAGCCTCGGAAGAGCTGATGTGCCCCTGCACTAGGAGGGATGCCTGGAGAATCTGCAACAGGAGTTGAGAGACAGCTTGGAGAGGGCTGGTCCTGGGCAAGCACAAACCCTCCCCTTGCTCCTCAGCAGCTGTGGCTTCTCTTCAGGTTATTTGAGAACCAATCCACACCACACAGCACTGAGTTTACCCTTAACACCCCAGGGCTGGGTCAGCTCCTCAGTGCTGCATCACCTGGAGCTGGCAGCACTAGCAGGAGGCAAACCTTGCCCTGCTGGCACTGCCACAGGAGGATAAAGCTGTAGAGAATCATTTCACAGAGGAAACTTTGGCTTTGCATGGCTTCAGACAAACCTTTTGGCGTCCGCGATGTAAATTCGGTGTCAAAGTAGAAGGTGTCATCTGGCCGGCCAACAGCTGGCTTGAAGGGTGGTTTGATCTCCCTACGGTACAGCTTCTGCAAAACAAAGACACCTCCTAAGTGCTCAGACAGACCAAGGCTCTTGGACACACTCAGAAGGGTGCAAAGGCATGAGGAAAAGGAAGCAGAGGCCAAGAAGAGATTTCGTGACACACAGCACTGTGGCTTAGCATTTAACTACAGCTCAGCAGTCTGAGGGAAGACTTCTGGGCCAGGGGGATGCTTTGGGGTCAGTTTGTGGAGAAATACTCCAAGTTCTACCATCTATCAGGGAAAAAGAAGGTGTTCTGTAGGTAACCTGACCCCACTCCAAAAGCAGTATCCACAATGTATTTACCTCACCAAGCTCTTCCACCTCCCCTTAACTCCCACGAGAGCTTTGCTGACATCTATCTCCCCAGGGCCAGCCAGAGGGGATGCCCCAGGAGGACATCCCCATCCCAGCACTTCCATAAGTCATCTTTTAATCACAGAATGTCAGGGGTTGGAAGGGACCTTGAAAGATCATCTAGTCCAACCCCCCTGCCAGAGCAGGATTCCCTAGACCAGGTCACACAGATGGGTTTTGAATATCTCCATAGAAGGAGAGTCCACTTCTTGAAGCCAAAAGTTGAAATCAGCTTTACTAGCACTGCTGGAGGTTCAAGTCTAGCAGCTTGGTGGCTGCCTGGAAAGCATTAAACAACTGCTCTTCAAAATCCCTTACCAAGTAAGGGAAGGCAGGGAAGAACCATAGTGATGAGTTAGGGAGCTGGCCAGAAGCAATTGGAAATGCCAGTTCAGTTATCACCCTGCTCCTCTCTGCAAAATAAGGTCTTTCCTTGCCAGAAATGCTTCCCCCATTCCTTCCTCCTTTGTGCAAGACAATCCTTGTTGGGCCAAGCCCCAATTAAAACCTGCACCTTGCTGCTGAGAGACAAGGGAATTGAAAGCCAGGTGAGATCACAAGTAATGCAGGTGTGAAACAGTTATCCACCTGACACACACACAACTTCAGTTTTGGGAAGGATTATTGGAAAGGATGGAAACAGGGATTGGTAGCTGTCCCATGGCTGTCAGGCATCACAACCTTGGTGTTACTGCAGTCAGAGGAATGTGTGACTGGTGAAGAAGTTGGCTCTCGTTGGTTCTTAGGTTCCTGATACTCACATTCCAGTCAATGGTGGAGTAGAAAGGATGACGCTTGATCTCCTCTGCCCCATCTGGTCCAGAACCTGGAAGATGCCCCCGTGGAGGGCACTGCATGAAAACACTGACAAAGTGAAGGCTACTACCAGGCTACTACTGGGAGCAAAGCAGCCAGGTACTATGGGGAAGCTGGCTGCAGTGAAACGAGCCCATCAGCTCTGAGCACAAGTGTGAACATGTGCTGCTGACCCACCAGGACGTGAGAGGCCCCAGGACAGCATCAGGTGTACTGAGCAACCACAAAGCCCTTCTTACCTAACCTGTTGGCTGGATTCCTTTTGAAAAGAGCTCGCAGGAGGCTCTGGGCTTCTGAGCTCAGGAACTGTGGCATGCCCAGCTTTGCTCTGGGGAGGAAGGTATGCAATCAGCTGCAGGTTGAAAGAAGTCAACCCACGAGTCGACTGCAGCACCTCCACCCCTCCAAGTACAATCATCTGCTTGGCATTTCCCCTGCACCCTTCCAAGTAACTGCTGATACACAAGCTCTTGCCAAACAGTGCCATTAGGTTGTGAGAACTCCCAAATTGCAACATGCTGAGAGCAGAAGCTCATCTCCTACACAGGCAGGAAAGACAAACTCCTCTTACTTGAGGATGAGGGTCATTGTCTCCTTACGGTCCTTCCCCTGGAAGGGCAGCGAGCCAGTGAGCATTTCAAACTGGAAGGGAGAGAGGAGAAGGGGAGGTCATGTCTGAGCAAGCCTGAGGCTTGCAGGGATCCCACTGCACCCTCACCTGGGAGCTCGCCAAGGCCAGTGAAAAGCTTGTGAGCCATCACCAAAAGAGCACAAACGTCATGTTTCTCAGGAGGAGCCTGGTTCCCAAGGCTCGCAATGGGAAGCACTTCATTCAAGCCAGCACCTGCTCCTGCAGGAGACCTTGACTTCAGCAACCGCCAGATGGTGGCACCAGATCTGCACAGACGCTGCCATCCCAGCGCTGGGGTGGACACGGACACCTCAGCCCACCCCACACTGCATACCCCACCACTCCCTGGGACAACAGCCTCATGAGTTCTCTCTCCCCCCAAGAAACCACATGTTCCTGGCTGGATGCTTGGACAGGCTGTGCCAGAAGCCCTTGGAGAAGGCTGAAGAACATCCCCAGGTCAGCCCATCTGCTAGATGTGCAGGTTCCAGAGACAGTGCTGCAGCAGCTCCTGAGCCAGGTGCCCAGACACAGGAGGTGGGTACATACCATTAACACCCCATAGGACCACCAGTCAGCACTGTGGGAGTGGCCCTGGCGATTCACCACCTCTGGTGCCATGTATTCCACTGTCCCACAGAAGGAGTAGGCCTTCTTCTCGTGGTCTATTGCCTCCTTACTCAAGCCAAAATCTACAAAAGAGAACAACTGCCAGCATGCACCCCCAGGCTCTGAGCCATCCCACAGAGCAGAGGCCAAAGCCCATAGTTCAAGCACTAACCAGGCTGGAGAACAAGGCTTTGTGCAGCCCCTTACCTGTGAGTTTGATGTGTCCTTCTTCATCCAAGAGGATGCTAGGGCATGAAAGAAAAAAATCAAGCTGTACCAGCTGCAGTAAGGGCTGTGAGAATCAGCATAGGAAACAGAGGTTGATCTGAAATGTTCCCAGGATCCAGAGGTGGAATTAGTTAACTGTCCCTTCCCCCAGCTGCTTTAAGCTCCACCAGCAAGGCAGGAGCAGGACCAAGAGGAGCTCCCTTCCCTCTACAGCCACAACCTCACATCAAATGAATGACCTGCAGAGGTGACACCACCTTTGATCCCCTAGGTAAGAATACCCAAGTTTTGCAGCTGCTGTGTGTCTCTGCAGAGGCCCAGCCTGGTGTTTCTCCCCTCTGAAGGTTCTCAGGTGCTTCTAGCTGGAGCCTGGAGGCTCCCAGGGATTACTGCTCAGACATGGTGCACAGGTGGTGCCTCCACAGCGCTCCTGGCCCTGACTGCTGATCTGAGGAGCAGGAGCCTCCTCCACTGGCACTGCCACCTTCCCTCTGGCTGGCCTCAGGGCACCACTCAGCTTTGCCTTTGTGGAGGAAGGTTGTGCTGATGGCTGACTGCAACCTTGGGATTCAGCTGAAGGGCTTCAAAGACTCTCTGCCTGGGTTCCACACCTCAGCTGTGCCACACTTACTTCTCTGGCTTGAGATCCCTGTATATGATCCCCAGGCTGTGCAAATGGTCGAGCCCCAGGGCCAGCTCTGCTAGGTAAAACTTCACATCCTCCTCAGTGAACATGACCTGCAGGAAGGGAGAGGAAGCAGACAGGCACTGAGGTTACAACATGGGCAGTGGGACCACCTCTGCTGCACCCACACAAGACCTTTCACATCCACGTTGCTCCCTCCTGCCCCTTCACCCCCAAGTTTCCCAGGCTTCCCCAACCACCCTAAACTAGCAATCCAGCAGCAACATTAAAACAAAACCCACAACAACAAACCAGGCTGCTAAGCAGCAGATAAAAACCTCTTCATTTATGTACACCAGGTTATGTTCTCAGCTGTCTTCACCTGGCACCACCTCTCATTACCTCTCCCCTCCCAGCAAGGTGACCCAACTGCAGCAGAACACAGTTCTTGCCTGTTTTCCTGCTCAAGGTGATGCTCAGCAAAGGCCAGGGTTCCTGGGACACCCTCTCCTGTTGCCAGCTCTGGGCTAGCAGCATGGTGAAGGTTGTTCCCACCCCCTCTCCAAGACCTTGTCAAGGGTCAGTCACTTCTCCAGGCAGCTAAGCACACAGCTGAACTGAGATCCCCAACATCCCACACCAAGATGTCAGAGCACACCACCCACCTCTTTGGAAAGTCGAGTGAAAAGGTCACCTCCTCTGAGGAAATCCAAGATGAGATACAGCTTCCCTTCTGTCTGGAATGCTGAAAGACAACCCAGAGCAGGAATCAGATCCTTCTGCTGAGGGAAAGCTCCCTGGTGTTACACGGATCACTTAAATCCCAGAGGCTCCAGCTGAGCAGATGCCCTGCGTGGTTACTGGGTTAAACACAGGTAGGGTTGATGATGTGGGGGAAATGAGACAGCCTTGGCCATGGTGTGGAAACAGGAGCTCACCAGCAGCACTCTGGCACTGCACAAAATCCTCATTTTGGGAGGGGGTTGGTTCCCTTTCAGCCAGAGCTGTTCTACTGCAAGGGCTGCTCTCCCAAGAGAGGAACCAGTCACTTCAGAGGAAAAGAAGCTGTCCTCACCCTCCTCAGAGGCAGAGCATGAGTCCTGCCAAGCTCCAGCTTGACTAGTTAACTCTGCTGTCTCCATTTCTCCTGACTGAAGGTTTTAATCCCAAGGATTTGACATTTAAACCTCTTCTCCTGGTCCATGCTCTGTTCCCAGTCAATAGCCAGAGCAGACATGGGACCAAAGACCTTTCCAGGAAAGGATTTGTGTTAAGGGCATTGTGAAGGCTCCAGAGCAGCACAGCCATTGAGGGATATAGACTGATCCAGGCTCCTTCTCCATTTCAGCTATCTCCAGAAACCTCTTAGGGAGCATGAGGGGCTCTCAGCATCATCCCAGCAGCCTGCTGCAGGACGCCTCATGCTCATCTACCTGCTCATGGCAGACCTGCTGCAGTAGCAACTTTTTTTTGTCTGTTTTGAGTCTGCAGCCCCTCTCCCACCACTGTCCCACCCAGCTCCATGCTCACCATAATGGAGTTTCACCACAAAGGGATGGTTCACATCAGCCAGGATGTCCCTTTCTATCTTCGTCCTCACTCGGTCACGCACTGTGGGCAGAGAGGAGGACACCTCAGGCACAGCAAAAGGCACACAATGCCCCAGTGCCTGCCCTGCCCCCAGCCTTCAGCCCTGTAAGACCAGGCAGCTTGAGCCAGATCTTTCCTACCTCCATCACTGCAACAAGGGTCTTTCAGAGATGGAGAGAAAAGGAGACTGTTTGGCTGAGATGAAGATACTTCACCCTGGGGCCAGCAGGGATCTGCTGTGACATTTCCCCACTGCACTTGAAGACATGGAGGAGAAGAAGATCACAGTAGGAGCCTCCTACCTTTCAGTGTGGCCTTCTTGAGCACTTTCATGGCATAGAGGTGGTTGCTGTCTGGTGGGGTGATCTTTCTCACCAAGAAAACCTGAGGCAGAAAAACACCACTGATGTTAGCTGAGCACGAACCACAAGCAGTGGGAGCTGGATGCCACCCAAAGGGGCAAAGCTCACAGTAACCCTGAGAAGCAGCTGGCCACAGGGGTGGTAAGGTGCACCTGAAGCTCTCCATGTGACACCCCATGAGGTTTTTAGGAAGGTTCTGGCTGTAGACTCCTCTCACCCCCTGTCTCCAGCTGTTACAGCCCTCCTGCCTTTATAATGCACTTTCCTCCTCTCCACTCTTCCACACCTCTTGCTCCCTCTTGCAGTTCTTGTGGGGCTGTGGCTGATGCCTGGGAGCTGTGACTTGAAGCACTGATGCTTCAGGTACCACAAAGCCTCTTGGTGACTTGCTGGCTTGACAGACAGATCAGCTCCTTATCATTCAGGCATTTTTACCTCCTTCCCTTCCCTGCTGTTTTGTTCTACCTGCTTTTAGCTTCAAAAAGTCACCAGCTGGCTTTACAGAAAGCCACTGCTGCACCTGCCCAGGCAACAGCACACAGTCCTGGCCAAGCCACCACTGTTGGTGCTGGTGATTGACATGAAGCTGACTGAATGTGTGAGCAGATGGCCTGCAAGAGGCCTGGATTCTTTACACCCTGAAACAGAGAAGAGTTACAGGCTACTTCCTTCCCCCTTCACAGAAGGGAAACTGGACCCTAAACAGAGGGCAAAAGCAGTCCCTGGCACACAGCATCATTTCTGAGAAGTCCCCAAGGTCCTCAGTTCAACTGACAGCTTGGCAGCCAGCTAGAGATCTGCAGGAGCTCCTTCTGCCCTGGGTGACACCTGCATTCCCAAACAGGACACTTGTCCTTTCCTTCTGATCCTCTGGAAGAGGAATGAGGGGAGCTTTGGACACACAGGCTGGTCCTTATGAGAAGACAGTCCTACAGCTGCCCAACCATTTGCTAAGTGAGCTCACCAGATTCTCATGATCTGGGGGGGGCCAGGAGAGTGGCTTCACTGGGGACAGACCCTTGTGTCACCAAAATCATTCCTCTGGCATGATGCATAGGAAGAAGTGGACTCACCTTGCCAAAAGAGCCCTGTCCCAGCACCTTGAGGAGCTCAAACTGTGAAGGATCAGCTTTCTCAGAGCCTTCCTTCACATGGTGTGTGATGTTGATTTCCTTCACAACACCTTCCCCCTGAAAAAGAGGGGACATGGTTGACTGGGAGCATGCTCCTGAAGGAGGGAAAAGCAGCCTTAGCAGGTCGAGGAACAAGGTCTGTAGCTACAGACTCACAGGAACCACATCTGAGAGAACCATAAAAGCTGGGTGCTTGTCACAGGTATCTCCTGCCTTCAACATCTGGAATGACTAAGTCACTGGTGGGCTGGCAGCAGGCAGCCCTCTTAGCCATCCTGCACTTCCCCCAGGGGCTCTGCTCCTCACACCACAGGTGCTGCACATCCCTTTGAACTGCCTTTCAGAGGAGAGCTGGAAAAGCCCCTTCCTCTTCTGAAGGCCCTGGTAGCAAAGCCAGGAGTGTTTATATGCCACTCAAAATCCCACACCACAGAATCACAGCACTGTTGTCAAAACAGGGCCAAGGCTGGCAAAAATCAGACATGTTGGAGCCCATCTGCTCAGCAATCTGAGCAGCTCTGCAGCATAAGTCTTAGTGCATCTTCAGCACACACAGATGATGCTTGCACAGACTCAAGCCTTCAAGACTGAGGGGAAGCCAAGGTCTCTGGCACATATTTTTGTTTAAAACACATTCTTTTATTACAGAAAAAAAAGAAAACAAAGAAGAAGAAGAGATTTCATCAGCAGGATCTAGAATTAACTCACCAAGGAAGCTAGGGCAGCACACAAGAGCAGCCACCAACCCCAAGGAGATGCTGAGACACCTCCTTCCCCCAGCACCTCGTGGTGCTCAAAGCCCAGGGTTCAGCTGACCAGAAACATCTTGTGCTACCTTCTGTTTGCACCCCAGATATAAAGAGACTTTTCCTACCACTAGTCTCCCAGCTGTGCCTTTCCCCCTGCTCCTCTTGCTCATAGTCTAGCCACTACATCTGTACTTAGGTTTCCTTAGAGCTTAACCTGTTCCAGGCCTTCTCCCAGGTGAGCATGGGGAGAGCCCACTGGGCAGGGTGGGCTCAACTTCCCCCTTCTACAGACATGAATCTGACTCAGGTCAGTAACCCCTTGAAGCTGTGTGTCTTGTAAGGGCAAGTCCAGGCTCCTTAGCACTTCACTCCCACATGACCTAGGGTTAGATGTGGTCTTGTTGCTGTTTGGACCTGAAGACCAGCAATTATGTTCCAAAGGGCATTAAACTGAGTTGCTCTCTGACCCTAGGGCAGATGTGGCCACCAGGGACAGCCTGAAAGCTTGAGTTACTATTGAGCTGTTTCCCTTGCAGAGCTGAGGGGAAAACCATTAAGCTTTCTTTTCTAAAACTAGTCAGACACTTGGTTTGGAAGCCACCTAATCAAAGCAGCTTTTCAAAAACAACAGGAACCAAGTTTCAGGCTCTGCCTCTCCTCTGCACCCCAGCCCACTCCCCACCCCCCCAGCACCTCCTCGGGGAGGTCTTGCCAAGCACCCACGGATGTGGTTGCCTACCTGCACCCAGCACCCTCCCCTGCCTGCCCTCATGCCTGGCTCTGTTTCCATGGTGGTAGCTTTGCTCTCTCAAGATCTTCCATCATGCAGGCACTAAGACCTAGCAGAGAAGCTCCTACTCTCAGTGGTGCAGCACTTACAGCCTGAGCACGGGGCCAGGAGCTCCCCTCCTCTTGCCCTGCTTTTTGCTGCTCTCAGTGGCCAGAGACAAGATCTCAGAAGCCCTCTAACCACAAGTTTTCATGGTCCATGTGATCTCCCAGCCCAAAACAAGCCACCTTACACTACTGGTTTCCTTTGGAGGTTTAGTCCATGTCAGACTGTTGGGTAGGAACAACTTCCCACTTCTAGCCAAAAGCCCAAGCAGGAGTCAGCCCAAAGGTCTCCTCCTGCTAGTCCTTCCAGGTTGGGCAGCACTGCAGGCAGTGACCCCACAGCAGGGAGAGACCCAGAGATGGCACCAGTAGAAGTTGTACACTCTATGCTCCTCTGCAGAGAGGAACATTTAAAATGAACTCTTGGATCCACCTCCAAGCCATCAGCACCCATCCTCCTACCACAGCTCTCCAGCTGCTGCACAGCCATGTCTTTTCCCAGCTGTGGGAGTTCTTCACCACGGCCACTAGCTAGACCCAGGGACTTTAGCTGCAAGTGGTTTCAGCAACCCAGGCTGTAGCTGGAGGCAAGCAGAGATTTGCATACACAACTGTCCAGCCAGACCACATCACCCAACACACAGCCACACCAACCAAGACCAAAGTGGCTACACCAGAGACACTGCTGCTAACTCCCTGAGAACAGCTCTAAGATGCCAGTTGGTGCCTTGCTGCCACAAGGGAGGTTTCCTCCCAGGGACTCATCCAGTAACTTGTAATTTAACAGCCATAGCTCTAGAGACCAGCTCTTACAGCCTGGTTAGCAGCACACCACAGCAGGTCTCCAGCACCCACCAAGCTGCAACACAATCACCCTTTGCTTGCACCAGGAGAAGTTTCTTCCAGGGGCACCATTAAGCAAACTACCCCAGCCTGGCTCCAAACATCCAACCTGAAGCACCAGCCCACCTGGATGAAGCAAGCAGTGATGCTAAGTGAAGCCAAAGCAAGGTAGCAGTGGTACTGACCGGGCTGGAGAGCTGGCTGGGGGCAGACAGCTGCAGGCTGCAGGGCTTGGCTCGATGCTTCCTTTGCAGCCAGAGGGTGAGGAAGGCGCAGATGCGAGGAAGTTTAGGGTCCCTCTCCATCCTCCCATCCCGATCAACATCACACAGCCCCAGTAACCACCACCACCACCACCTCCTGGGGAAGCACTGCCAGCTCCCAGGGATCAGGGAGGCTCCTGCAGCAAGGCATGGACGTCCCACACTTGAGCTTGCCCCGGATGGAGGAGATACAGGTGGTTAAAGCTCAGCTGGCAGTTGCGCAGTAGAGACAAGTGACTCGGTCGTACAGAGGCAGGTTCAAGCTCCCACTCCCTGCAACAGCACTTGTGGTTGGGGCTTTGTGTGGTTTTTTTTTTCTTTGGTGTTGTTTTTGGTTTTGCTTTTCTTTAAAAAGAAAAAAAAAATGTCATCTCACAGCTGCTTGTTCACATCTGGGTTCCCTGCTTCAGAGGTGATGCTGAGAGAAAACACACACAGTCTAGTCCAAGTGAGGTGCACCTAGCACTGCATGAATCTCATGTCAGGCTGTGAGCTTTGGGGGTTTTTCCATAACTGGGAAATATTCTGAGAAGCCAATTTACTCTTTAAAAAGGAAGAGAAAAACTCATGAAACCTTCCCCCACAAGCCTGACACCACCTCAGGAAGCTGCATATCTCTGCTGCCACAGGGATGATGGGGATCACCCTGGAGGGGTTGAAAAACCATGGAGATGAGGTACTTTGGGACGTGGTTTAGTGACATGGGGGTGTTAGGTCTACAGTTGGACTTGAGGATCTTAGAAGTCTTTTCCAACCTTTATGACTCTACACCAGCACCTGCATTCTGCCACAGTCCCACTGAAGCAGAACCCATGCCTACACTGTGCCACCCAAAGACGAGCATCACTGTTTCTAAGGCAGCATTAGTTTGCTCAACAGAGCCACGCAGGGGATGTTACCAGCCAGCTCTCTGTGTGTGGGCCCAACAAGATCTGATAAACCTTCTCCTGACCAAGACAATTTTGCATGTCATGTTATCAGGCACCCAGCACAGGGAGAGAGGAGCCTCAGAAGTGCAACCAAAAACCCCCACAGTAGGTCCATGCACCTACCAGGCTGGAGTGCCCGCCCCAGCAAGCTGACAAGATCAGAAAGCCACAGGAGACGTAAATGACAGCACAGAAAGGGGTTTGCTGTAGTGGGGGGGGGGAGGAAGGAGAAGGAGGAGGAGGAGGATGAAGTCAAGTCCAGGAAGTCATGTGAGCAAGTGAGTAATAGCAGCTCTCTGTATGAGCAGTCCCACCTCACCCAGCCGGGCAGGCAGGGGCGTGCTGCAGGAAAGGGGTTGGTTTTCAGAGAGGTCCTTGTGAGCTCTGCTTAGGCCCTCAGGTATGTGGGACAACTCATCATGGGGCAACCCATCATGGGACAACCCATCATGGGGCACCCTGTGAGTTCAATGCAGGAGTCTCCTTCAGGTGCACATCTGCAGCATCTCTTACCTTGTCTCCTGACTCCACAAGGTCTTTCTCTATCCAAGGGATGTCTGCCTTTGCCTGCAGGACAAGAAATGAGTGTGAGCACAGAGGGACTGTGATCCTCTGCTAAAGTCTTCCCAACAAACTTGTTTAGCAAGACCAGGTGAGGTGTCCACAACCACCAGACAGTTCTCCTCAGGATGTGATTCTGAGCTGTGCTGGTGGCTCCAGGAGAGCTGTTGGAGCCAGCTGCTGTCAAAGGCTTTGATAAACTCGAATGGGTGGTGGTGAAGGACAGGATGCCAGCACTTGGTTACACATGTTCTCCAAGAACCAGAGCACCACTGCTAAGAACTAATTTTGGGCAGGTTGAGTAATGTCTGGATCAGATTTTACTCTCAGCTCCACCTGGATGAACTCCAAAAGCATCTGTTCTGGTGGTTGGTGCCCTGGGTCTGCAGGGATGTTTGGTACTGCCATGGCAAGGAGAGGGCTTCTCTCCAGGGCATGCTGGGTGTTTCTAAAGCAACCAGGAAGAACACATTCAGATACCAGAGCTCACCACATCCCTGGAGGGCAGGGCAGGGCCAGCCCAGCTGCTCTGACAGGTCCCTGCTTAGAAATGTCAGTTTATGGTGCCTCTGGGGCCAGATGCCATCCTGTGAACCCGTAAAGGGAGCTCAGAAAAGAACTGCTTCTCAGCTAGGCTAGGGCTCCTTTTCCCCCAAAACCCTCAGATTTAAGGGAAGAAACAAGTTTCTGCAAGGTCAGTCCCCAAGCCTGCTGTGTTTTGATCAACACAGCTAGATTTGCTACCACATCTAGGTACTCTTCCACCTGTCTTTTAGATAAGGAGCTAAGTCAGAAGAGAAAAAATCACCCCCCAGAAAGTCACATCAGATTTGAAACATCTCCTCCAAGAGGGTTAAGTCTTTGGCTGTGGAGGAGTTAAAACTCATGCTGCCTGCAGACAGAAGGGACCTAGGAGAGACTCAAGCTGGGACCTCTCCTGTTCCTTCTCAAGCAGTCTGGAGCCTGTGGCACTGGCAGGGCTCTTGGGCACCAGCAGCATCAACTGGGTGGGCTCAGCCTGGGGCAGAGTGACCTAAAGTAAGGCAGGAGCTACAGAGAGGTGAGAGAAGCAGCAGCAAGCCTTGAGGGAAGGGAGGAGCTGTGTGAAAACAGCGAGATTAGAGTTAAGAGTTAACTGGTTTGCAGCTCCGGAAGGACTGAATCAGATGAGAGGAGGCCCTTGCAGTCACCTCTTCCCCTTCCTCCCTCCCACTGCTCTGCTCTTGCTGCAGGAGCAGCCAAGATCTCTCTGGCTCTGGGAGAAGATAATGTCCCACTGCTACCATGGGAAGCAGATGCCTGGGGCAGCATCTCTCAAAGCTGCAACTAAACCCCTTCCAGAGCCTCCAAAAGTGAACACAAAAGCCTCAGTGGTCCTCATCCCCCTCCCCAGGATAACACCCACTCATAGGGAAACCATCTCCTTCCTTGCTCTGTCACTGCTCTGACCAGCAAGCAGGCACCAAACCCTGCCTGGGATGGAGGTGGAGTGATTTCTCTCCCACAAGCAGGGACCTCTCTGCAGGCCCACCCCACCAGCACAAGAGTTACCAGCCATCTTCTGACACCCCCAGCCTCAGGGGAGGCCTTTTTACACTGCTGGGAAATCATATCTGCTGCTCCTGGAAAATGAAAAGGACACCTCCAGACACCAGCAAGGTCTGAGCTCAGGAGGTCACTGAAGTCAGAGGAGGAGACAACTTCTTCTGCACCTCCCCATGCCACCTTTGAGCTGCACAGATTGCTTAGTCATCCTAGAGCAGGGGCTGGAGACATACCTAAGGGGTGGGTTAGTTTTTTTTTTCCCCAAACCAAATTCAAAAGACAAGTTCTTTCTTACTTTCCCCTTCTTTTTGGAGGGGATTTGACAAGGAAAGAGTTGCCAAGCCAGAAGCCAAGAGCCAGGTTTGTTTTTGCTGGCATTCTGTCACTTTGCTGCTTGAGACAGTCACATCTACAGGCAAGAAGGGAGAAAAATATCAAATAACAACCCTGCAAGAGCTCCAAACAGATCACACTCTTGGCATTTTGCTTCCTCTTCATCAACAACTAACCAGAAGCTGTTTTAATTTCTGTTGCTTCAACACATGCTCCTGTCCCAAAACATTCCCAAATTCTGGCAGCACCTAGGGGGGAAGACACTTGGTAGAAAGCAGTTTTACCACCAGAAATGCCTTTCCTAAAAGAGCTGTTGGTAATTAAGAGAAGAGGATGTCTGGCTCTCTAAGGTCAGCAGATTCACCAACATCTTGTGTCCTGCAGAATCACAGAAGTTTAGAGGTTGGAAGGGACCTGTGGAGATCATCTAGCCCAACCCTCCTGGCAGAGCAGGGTCACCTACAGCAGGTTGCCCAGGATGGCAGCCAGGCAGGTTTGGAATCTCTCCAGAGATGGAGACTCCACAGCCTCTCTGGGCAGCCTGGGCCAGGGCTCTGCACCCTCACACCAAACAAGTTCCTCCTTATGTTTAGATGGAACTTCCTATGTTCCAGTTTGTGCCTGTTCCCTCTTGTCCTGTCCCTGAGCACCACTGAACAAAGCCTGGCCCCAGCCTCCTGACCCTCACCCATGAAGTATTGATAAGCATTGATCAGATCCCCCCTCAGCTTGCTCTTCTCCAGGCTACCCAGCCCCAGCTCCCTCAGCCTTTCCCCAGAAGAGAGATGTTCCAGCCCCCTGAGCATTTCTGTAGCCTTTTCTGTGCCCTTTCCAGAAGTTCCCTCTCCTTCCTGAAGAGGAGAGCCCAGACCTGGCCCCAGAGACAGCAGAGCACTGGGTGCAGAGCAGCTATCTCAGCAGCTAGACACTTGCCTCCTGGATCCTCGGCTTGCTGCGAAAGAGGAGCCTCAGCATCTCCAACGCTTTAGGTTGCTAGTGTCCCATCCTTTGCAAGCTGCCTGCTGGAATTGAGAGCCCTCTGCAGCCCCTGGAGCAGCACAAGAACCCTGAGGTTTGTAGTTATGTCACTGGGATGTATTTTGGGAGCTTTTGCTGAGAGGAAACTGTGGTTTCGTATGGGGAAATTGCATTGTGTGGCGATGGCTGCACAATGCCAGCAGCCAAATGCAAACACTGCATGGCTTTAGGGCTGGCTTAGGCATGGCTCTTCCCATCAGCAGAGCTCAGCAGGCTTGTCAAGAGGATCAGTGTGGTCCCTCATGTCACTGACAGAAAAACAGGCAGAGAAAGAGCAATTCCAGCCACTACACCGGGCAGCGACAAGCAGCTCAGGGTCCCTAGCAGGTTTCTTCCCCAAGGTTACAGTGTCCTTGCTCCAAGCAGCACAAATGAGGAGTCCAGCACAAATGAGGAGTCCAGCACAAAGCTAGGATCAGCTGAACTGAAGGTCTCCATGGAAGGGGTCAGGAGGATGCAGCTTCTTCATCCTTCCCTGGTTTGTCCCTGCCCCACATCAGGGTTGTGGCTTACTCCTCTGCTGTATCTGCTGCTGCTGGGAGGTCCCATGGGAGGTTGGCACCCTGACATCTTCTGGGAGGGTTGCACAATCTTCTCTGCTTGCTCAAGGCTCAGCTCCTGCCTGGTGGCACTCATCACAGGACTCAAGTTGTGCCAGGGGGGGTTCAGAGTAGATATTAGAAAGAATTTCTTCCCTGAGAGGGTTGTGAGGCATTGGCCCAGGCTGCAAGTATGTAAACATTGGCCCAGGTGGAGTCACCACCCCTGGAAGTGCTCAGAAGCCATGTAGATGTGGTGCTGAGGGACATGGTGTAGGGGTGAGCATGGCAGTGTTGGGAGGATGGTTGGAGCCAATATCTCAGAGGTCTTTTCCCACTATAGAATGATTCTGTGCTTCTATCATTCTAGGACACTGCTCTTACTCATCCAGGAGATGGGAACTGGCCAAGTCAGGCAGTGCAGGAGCAGAGGGGGAAGAAAGGCTTCAGCCCCACGACTCTGGATCAGTTCTCTCCCAATTTCTGTGCTTGCAAGGGAAAGAGCCAGGTGCTCAGCCCCAGTTCCCATGGAGAGCCCATCTGCACCTCATCTCTGCACACCAGATGCCCTGGCTGGTGTCAGAAGTCACCCAGCTGCTTCCCCAGTGTCCCTGCAATGTTTTGCAATGTCCCTTCCATGTTTTACAGAATCCTTTTAGCTGTCTCCACTCTACCTTAAAAAAGAGTCACAGTTCCTGCCAAAGCTCCTTCCACAGCCATGCAACTTCTGCAGCTGCTAAGCTACTTAGGGCTGCTCTGGACTGCAGCATCCAAACTGCCTGCACCAAGCATCCTGACAGCTCTTTCCCACTCCCAGAGCCCATTTCCCTGGGGCTATCACTCCCTCCTCAGTAGCAGGGAGGCACAAGGGGTCTCAAAACAGTTCTGCAGAGGAGAAACAGAAGCTGGAGCTTACATTTGGGCAGCCACAGCTTGTGCAAGGAATGAAAGCAGCTGCAGAAGGCAGGAGTGCTTCAGTGTGAGACAAGAGGGTGCAGTGCCCTAGGGCATGGTCTGGCCTCACTTCTGGTTTGTTTTCTGACCTCTGTCTTAACATGGACACCAAAAATGTGCATCCTTACCCCATGCCAGGGGCCTGTCTCAGACTACCTGCCTCTTTTTTCTCTCTCCACAGTGCTTCAATTCCTGAGGCTCTTCACCAGGAAGAAACCCATCCTGAGGTCTTCCTGCTAAACCTAGAAACCATAAACCAGCCTTGGTCAGAAGCAGAAGCCATCAGCTCTTTGCTTCAGATGCAGCTAACAGCCATGGAGGGAAAGGCTGCTGAAAGAGTGCAAACCTCCATTGCTTTGCTGTCTCTGCTCCCAAGAGAAGCCAAGCAGCAAACAAAGAGGTAACAATGCCAATATAAGGTGACAAAGCCAAAGCAAGAAGCATAAACCAAAGGAAACTGAGGTGCAGGCAGCTGCAAGCCAAGAGGCAGCTCATGGGTCTAAGGGCAAAAACACCTGGCAAGAGCCTTAGTCCATCACACTTCTGCATGACCTTCCACATCCTGGGTGATTCTGATGCTTTTAGGGTGGAATTAAGTCACTTCTAGGTCTTGTTCCTTCTACTTGAAAAGCAAAATGTTGGTGACAGAAGTGGCTTTGCCAGTTCTCTTCTTCCTGGTCCTGGGAGAAGTGAGCTGATGCTGCCTGAGCAGTGGTGGCCAGACACCGGCACTGAAGTGCCAAGACCCAGCTGTGAACTCTGCATGAACCTGCTGCCACTGGCACATCACTCCTTGGAAAGACAATCCCCAAATCCAGTGATGCCAGACACAAATGGTTCCCAAGACACTGTGACCAGCAGCCAGGACTGTAGGGCTAAGCTCCAGCAAGTCCCAACATCAGCTCCCTATCGATTTCAGTCAGAATAAGCAGTGAGTGCCAGAGGCTCCAGTGAGATCCCAGTGAGCACTGGGAACAGCACTGGGAGGGGAGGATCAGGGTTTCATCAACAGCAAGGTGATGGTGTGAAGAACTGCTGCCTGAAGACAGCCAGCACACTTCAGCAGTGGGACTGGTGCCCCCATGCTAGAGCAAAGAGATGGCTCAGCAAGGGTTTCAGCTGCTGCCCAGGAAGCTCTAGATGAAGAAGATGACATCTGAGAGCATACAGACCCCTCCAGCACAGACCACTCCTAGGTGCCAGCCTCAGGAATGGGAGAGCTGCACACTGCTGAGTTTTTGCATGAAGTTATTTTGTGTAACCTACTCCAGAGCAATAACCTCCCTGCAGAGCAGCAAGTCCTGCTCTGGAGAGAGCCTGGGGTGAATGGGAAGCAGGAGATGCTGCAGATAAAGTGACTCTGCTTTTTGCTGTGTAAAGAGCAGAGAAGCAAAGGCTGCTCTGCCTGGAACTTCTTTTTCAAGTGGTGGCTCTCAAAAAGGGGAACAAAGCAAAGAAACCTCCCCAGCCACTGCCTACCCTCCTGCAAAGGCCTTATTTGGGCAAGGCTGACAGTTGGTCTCATTTACAACCAAAGAACTGACCAGAAACACCTCCTTTTGTCTGCACTTCTTTGGTAGATCCCCCTCAGTGCTCCTGGGAGCCCCCAGCTTGGGTCCCAGCCTGGGAAATCCTGTGGGACTCTTATCCCTGAGCAGCATTCTTCTTCCCTGAGCAGAGACAAAGGGCTTCAGCTTGTGTCTGGGCAGATCCAGCAGGCAGCAGGGAGGATGGGTTGACCCTGTGGAGAGAGATGGGCTGGAGAGAAGGGAGCTGCACCTCAAGACAGAGTCATTTTGACACCAGAGGAAGTGGTGCCTGCAGCCATGAGAAGGTCACACCAGCAGCTGCAGACTCAAGCTCACTGTGTCACCATCCACTGACTTCCAGGAAAGAAAGGGGCAAGTGATGAGACCTACAGGAAACCTCCCCTCTGCTCCAGGACCTCTGAGGAGCTGAGAAATGTCACTGTGTACCTGCACATCAGTGGCACAGTCACCACCTCTCCAGCAAGAGCTGGCTCAGGGTATGCTGGGTCAGCAGCAGCAGGTGATGCTGCCCTGTGTTTGTTCAGGAAAGGAGCTGTTTCCTGGCCTGCCATGCACTGCAGCTTAGAGGAGAAGTTGAAAACAGAAGCCCAGCCAAGCAGAACACTTTGTGAGGTTGTACTGATGTCATTCACTTGCCAAAGTTAACAACAGCACCTGGAGAACTCAAGAGTTTCACTTGGTCTAACTCAGCCAGGACTGCACTCTCCAAGATGAAAGACCAAAGCCATCTCTTGTGCTTACACACACAACACATGCAATTAAAGAGAAAATAATAATTGGAAACCTCAAGCAGATTTAGAAACCTCTCTGCCCAAGAGGAGACTCTGTCCTGTTCCCACACACATGTTCCAACAGGTTTAATCCCAGTCCATGCTCCCTGAGCCACACAGCTGCCCTCACTTCCAGGTATGACACCTTGTGGGCTCTGCTTTTCCCACTCCAGCATCCCCTCACTCCAAGAAAGACATTGAGGTGCTGGAGCATCTCCAGAGAAGGGCAAGGAAGGTGGGGAAGGGTCTAGAGCACAAGTGTTGTGAGGAGCAGCTGAGGGAACTGGGCTTGGTTAGGCTGGAGAAGAGGAGGCTCAGGGGAGACCTCCTCACTCTCTGCAGCTCCCTGACAGGAGGCTGGAGCCAGGTGGGGGCTGGTCTCTTCTCCCAAAGAACAAGTGATGATAGAACAGAAGAGAAACAGCCTCAAGATGTGCCAGAGGAGGTTCAGGTTGGACATTAGGAACAATTTCTTCCCTGAAAGAGTTGTCAGGCATTGGCCCAGGCTGCTCAGGGCAGTGGTGGAGTCACTATCCCTGGAGGGAGAAACAGGACAGCAATAACTGCTTGGGGTCATGAGCAGAGGGAGATTCCTCAGGCAATCCAAGAGGATCTGCAGGAAAGAGTCACCTCTGTTAGTCCTTCCTCTTCTCACACCAAACAAGGGCATTTGCTGTTTAGACAGACAAAAGCCTCAGGAGGCAGCCAGCATCCAGGGGAGGAAGGGCTCACCATGGGGTGGCTTTGAAGATGGAAGTCTTGGACAAAGTCACTTCTACAAACACAATGAAGGAGCACCAGAGACTCCAGCAACTGGAACTTGCCAAAAAGTGGATAGGGGCAGAGGTGGATTCCTGGCAAGAGCTTTGCAGGAAGGGATTACAGTGCTGCAGTAGGACAGAGGCAGGTTTCACCCCACACCATCTCCAAGGATTGCTTATTGGTCTTGTGGGAAACAAAACAAAGCAGAAATGAGGGAGGGAGAAACTGCCCAGGTCCCACAGTCAGAGCTCTGCACACCAAGGGTGTCAGTTAGCTCTGGCCTCTAGAGATCCTCTCCATCACTCACTTCATGCCCAAACTCTCAGGGGGCCAAGGCACCTGGGGGAAGTGAATGACCAACTCCCCCCTAACACCAGGAACCTCTCCTGCATGGCTTAAAATAGAAGACTGAGCATCCTAGAAGCACTCTGCCACCTTTCTCAGGGTGACTCCTCTCCCCTCAGAGAGCAGCCAAAAGCTCAGTGCAGAATTAATTCAGTGATCCTAAAGGACTCTGCTGCCACTCCAAGCAGTCAGCTTGGTTCCCCATGATGGAGGTTAAAAGGAAATCCCTAAAAAGGGAAAACCCAGAGCAAGTCAGCCTGGGTTTACCCTCTTTGGTGTTGAGATGGAGCTGTTCCACCCTTTCTGCTTTCCATGGGCCCCTTCTCTCACCACTGCTCTTGCCTGCCAGAGAGTGACCCACATCAGCTTCCCTGGAGGTGGATGGAGCTGTCACAGGGAGGAAACACTGCAAGATCCTGGAGGCCACAGAAGACACAAGAATGTGGTGGTGAGAGGGAGGAGAGCAGCAGGAGCAGAGCATGGGACCCAGCAGCAGAGTGTGGTGGGACAGCAGCGACCGGTACCAGTGTCTGCAGCCATGGGACAGGTTGTGTCACCCCAAAGGAGCTGAGCACCCAAAGCACCCTGCCTGGCTGCCTGGCCACTGCTCCCCCTTGAGCACACTCCAGCAGGTGGCACTCAGAGCATCTTCCATGTCCCAAATGTGTTTCTGGTCTGAAACAGGAGGCTGAGAGCCAAAAGCACCCATCTCCTCCACACCCATCTCCTTGACACCTCAGCTGGAAGATTCAAGCACCCCTAAACCAGGGGGGACCCAGGAAGGGGTTCAGGGCTGAGATGTTTTCTCAAGCAAAGCCTGAGGCTGAAGAGGGGAGAAGGCAGAAGGTGGCCTCCCACAGCAGAGCTCCCATGGCAAGGCAAGTCCTTCTGCTTCACAACATCTGCTCTGTTGTTACCTGCCTCTCCTGACCGGGAGCACCAAAATATCTGCTTTATTCCTGAGAGCTCAGGTGCCTTTTGGGATGGAGAGAGCAGGGAAGCTCAGGCACAGGCATCCTCCTTGCACTCCCTGCTCTCCTCCCTGCTCCTGACTCTCTCCAAGGGCATTCTGGCATCACATCCTGACAGTTTCTTTCAGAAAAGAAAAGAAATCAAATCTCTCCACCCTTTCCAGGGACTAGAGGCCACAGCTGGTCAGGGTCAGCTGACAATGAGCACTTTGGGCTCAAGATCCAAGCTCAGGCAAAAGATGTTCCCAAACCCCACTGAGACTTTCTGAGAGCTCTGCCATGGAGCTGTGAGAGAAGCTCTTGCAGCCAGCAGGGCTTTGCCCCCAGGAAAATGAGATGCCAGAGAAAGGAAAACACCTCTAACAGCCAGAGGACAAGGAACTGCTTCATTATGCAGCTTCTCCAGAACAAATTAGCCTCCACTTAGAAAGTGCAAAGGATCCAACCTCCCCTTCCTGCAGCCCTAACAAAAGATTCCTTCCCAGCAAGGAGGAAAAGTTTGCTGGCAGCAAATTCAGACCAACTCCTGCTTTGCTGGTGGTAAAAGCAGGAGAGCTCAGCCCAGGCTTTTCCAGATGAGCAACACTGCTCTCAGGAACCAGCATGAAAGCCCTGTCCTCCAGGCCAGGCACCAAGCAGCTGTATTGCTTTCAGCAGAGAAGATGAAAACTCTAACTGAATGCCAAAGTCCAACCCTGGTTTCACCTGGAGAACTGAACCTTGTTTGCTGCCTCTGGACTTATTGTGGGATGTGGAAACTATTCCCTGTTGTAGGAATGCAGGCATTCCACCCTCCTCCCCCAGCACACATGCTGCTGGTGCTTGTCTTGTTGCAAGGCACATGAAAAAGTGGCCTCAAGGCTTGGTGAAACCTTGGCTCAGTACCTGCAGGTCCTGGTAGGTGCCTGCTTGGGAGAACTCTGCTCTCTCCCACCCTCTGGGAAGGAGATGTGTGAGAGACACTGAAAGAAGAGTGACTGTCAGGTTTTTGTGGTGCCTCTGAACTAGAGGAGTGTTAAAAGACAAAGAATAAACCCCACAAAACATAACAGCCCTTGAGCTGTGTGGGCCCAAGCCCCTGGGGAGAGCAGGATGAGCTCCTGCCCTAGCAGAACAACTTGTAAAAGGTCCTGATGCACCCAGTGGTCACTTCTGCAGGGCTCTGCTGTGACACAGGCACATGCTGCCCTGTGAGATGGGACTAAAAGGGGAACATCAGCATCCATCCCCTTCCCCAACATCCCACTGTGGGAATGACACTCCCTGGCCACTGGGAGTAACATGTTTTGTCCTGTTCCCCTGAGAGACACACACAAAGCTATTTTAAGGAGGGGTTTTGCCCTACTCTGTCCATGCAGAGAGCCCAGTGCTGCTGCATGGGGGATGTGGGAGGTGTGAACCCCAGATTCCAGTCCTGGGGCTCCCTGCTTGCTCCCATGCTGGTGCAGAGCCTTTCCCTCTCCCTCTCTGGAAGCAGACCCTGTGGATTCCCCATCCCTCTGGTTAAACACTGCTCTCTGACAGGCAGGAAATCAATCCTGCCACAGCTCAGAGTGCTCCTGGGAGCACAGGAGGATTTTGCTCCCAGTCCATTTGGTAATCCCAGAGCCATGCCAGGAGCTCTGCAGGGACCAAGGTTTCAAGTCCAAATGAGAGATAAATGTTCTCCTTTTCCATATCCAAAGGGGTGACCTTTCCTGGCTGTGCACTCCAGGACAGGCAAGGGAAGGGCCTGGGTTTCACCCTGCAGTTGGGAAATCCTTTCTGCTTCAGAGCTTGGTTGGGATGAGACCAGATGGACTTCTTTTCGGGGGGGGGCAATGCCTCTGCCTCCCTCACCAGGCACACAGAGTGGCTTTTCCCAAGGGGAAGAAGAAGGGTCCCAGGCAAGGCAGGAGTCCTTAGAGAAGGGCTGGGGGATGATCCAGCCTCCCCCAGTCCCTGGCAGGCAGCACAGTGCAACTGGAGGGGGAAGTTATTGCAGCTTCATCTGGAGCTGTGGAAGGAATTTACTGCTTGTGTCAAAACTAGGCTTCAGCTTCCAAATAAAGCTGAGACTTACAGAGCTGCAGAAGCTTCTGAGAGATTGCTTAGGTGCAGGGAGAATCCCAGATCAGCATCTGAGGCAGCTATGGGGCCAGTGATCCCCCCAGCAAAGCCAGCCAAGGGGGCTCAAAGCTCTCAGCTGCCAGGCTGGCATGGGCCAGAGCCCCAAGCCCACTCTGACAGCTTCAAAAATCAAATGTCAGTAAGTACTTCAGTTTGAGCTCTTTGGGGTCCTCTTCTGTGCCAGCTCTCTGCTCATGTCCCTGGCACAGAGGGAGCTGCCACCACCCCACCTCCAGTGGCCTGTCTCCATCTTCCTCTCCCTCAGTCCTAGAGAGAAGCCTACCCCACCTCCAGCCCTCTGAGGAAGCACCAGCAGAGCTCTGGCCTTGCTCACACTTCCTCCTAGGTCCATAAAGAGCTTGACTTCAGCATTTCCATGCCCTCTGCCCACTCCAGCTCAGAGAGCTGGGAGAAGCCTAGCTGAGAAGGGGCTGTCAGGAGCACCCCTCACTTTGCTGCAGGTCATGAACTGTACCTCTGCTGGGGAGATGATGTGTGGCACAGGTTTCCTCCAGGTACAGCACACAAGAACAGATGGATTTGCTTCTTTCCCCCAATAAAAGAGGCTTTCTGGAGGCAGAGCTTGAAGCAGTTTCTCTTAACCCCCAAGGGAGATGGCAATGGAGGAGAAGAGAGGGGAACAGTTTTGATGGGTCAGCATGCCATGGCTGAGGGCTGCCTGAGCACTGCTCTGCAGACTCTGCTGCCTTCCAAGGGTTTGGAGTCCTGTAAGCTGACCCTTCTTCAATTATTCATGAGAGTCTGCAGCTCTTCAGAGGCTCAGCTCCTCAAACAGGCAATTATTTGCTTGGGGTTGTTTTTTTCTTCCCTTAAGAGCTCAGAAGCTTGCTGTTAAGCAGAGCCCAGCTTTGCCAAAGATGAGGAGCAAAAGCTCTGGCAGGAACATGGCAGGCAGCTGTCAGGCACAGCTTCAAAACCAAACCCACTTGCTTGCTTCAAGTGACAAGAGGGAGCAGCAAGTTTGAACCAAGGACTTCACCACTGACAGCCTGAAAAAGCCCAATGTTAAGAGAGGCAAAGCTGCAGCCTAGTCCCTAGACACAGAGCAGGAGGCAGATGTCCAGGCAGCACCAAGCCATGCTCGAGATGTTCTGCTCCCACCAGCTTATCCCAGGTCCTGCACAGCACTGAGGGACCAGACTGGCTGGAGAACTCTTGGCCAAGTGGCTAGAAGCACCAGGAGAGGGACAGTGGGCTGAGAAGGGATTTCCTGAGGTGCCTGTCCCTTCCCATGTTCAATTAGCTTTCCAGTGCTAGGAGACCCCAGGAGCAGCCAAGCCAACACACAAGGTCTCTTCCAAAGCAGAGCATTTCACCTGATTGTTCCAAATCCCTTCATGTTAAAAGGATGAAATTACAGCAGTGTCCAGCACTGATGAGGATGACACCACTGGAGGTGTCTGCTGCCTTGCCCTCAGCCTGGAGCTGGAGTTCCTGTGCAATGCTGGCAGCATGCAGCCTCCACAGCAGGAGCTCTCCATCACCTGGGCACTCTCTGGGCACACTGGACTTGTCCTTTGATGGCCAGCAAGTCTTGAATGACTCTTTCTTCCCTCCCCAACTATGAAGAGAAGATGCTTCAAGTTTCCTTTCTGACCACCCAGGCAGTGATGCAGCCCCAGAGAAGACAGGACAGCTGTCAGTGGATGTTCTGCCATGTGAAGCCTACAGCAAGGTGCACACAGCATGAAGTCTGGGTGAAGGAAAGAGATGTGCTGTTGGAAAGCAGAGCTAGGAGCAAGCACCAAGGCAGGATGCCATGGTGGGACAGCACAGAGTCTTCCTCTCTTACTGCCTGCTGGAGGAGCTTGAAGAATTCCCAGTTCCTAACTAGAGGTCAGAGCAGGATTCCTCAGCAGTGCTGAAGTGCAGCCTCCAGGAAATTTACTCCAAGTATATCCAGTCTGCAGGCAGGAGTGAAGAGTTGGCCTCAAGCACCTCAGCAGGTGCAGGAGGAGAGGAGCAACACCAAGAACCAGCCTTATTTCTAACAGCAGTCAACTGAAGCACACAAAGGAATGGCACAGAGTTGTCACAGCTACATGGCTACAACCCTGTTTCCTCCAGCTCACCTCACAGGACCACAGTCAGAGCTGTGACTGCAGCTGCATGCTGTCATCACTAAAGCATCATGACATGGTGTTTCACCCAGAACAACACAAGCCAACATTCATGCTGCTGATGTGGGGATTTCTCTGGCCAGAAGGGTCCAGGACAAGAGTTTCTGTCTATAGTTCCCTTGCTGAAGATGCTGCAGGGCAGGAGCTTTCTGCAAGCTATAGCTGGCCAGCACATGAGGATATATCAGCAGGAGCTCAAGAGGTCTGGGAGAGAGCCATGCCCTTCCCTTTACTGCAGTCCCACTATGGTTTGCCACCTCCCAGCAAGGCTCACCCTGAGCAGGTAGGAGGTCACCTCAGGCCTGGTGTGTGCAAAGCCCTCACCTCTGTCTCCCTGCCTCTTCTATGGTGCAGAGCTGGAAGAGGTTAGTGATTGACTTCCCCAGTGTTCACTGTGCACTGTGATTATCACCCAAGAACAAGCTGATCAGCACTCCCAGCCTGCACCAGAGAGGGAGTGGGCACACTCAGTGCTGCAAATCCACTCCTCTGCTCTTCATTAGGAAGTGATTTCACTAATTGGGTGTTGTACTTCAGGGCACAATTCCTCACCCTTGGCACCTTCAGGGGGCACAAGCTCACCCCTCAGCCAAGCTGGCTGCAGAGCAGGATAGAAAACCCCCAGGTGTGAGAGGTTCCATTCTTCCCCTGAATTCAAGCCCTCTGCTGCTGTTCCCCAGCTGAACAAGCACCAATCTTCAGCCTACCTCCCAATTACAATCTAAAGAACACAGGAGAGAATGAGGTTCAGTACCTAGGGAGCAGAGACCAGTGCTGCTGATTAGTCCCTGGGGCAGAGCAGCTCTTGAGAACAAGGCCAGAGACCTCCAGGTTTGCTCCTGACCTGCTCCAGAGATGCAGCTGAGATTAACCCCAGGCTGTTGTGGCAGGAGATCCTTCTCTCTCTGTCAGCTGAGGCTGTGTCAAAGGAACCAGAAGAGGAAGAAAGCAGAGAGCTGAGCTCTCTGCAATGCAGAGGGTGCCAGGGCAGCAATCCTGCTCCCCTGCCACCACTGAGGATGTGAAAGAGGAGCTCTTCTCTTCAGCAACACACAGACATTGCACCCAAACCTTGCCCCAGCTGCACTGCTGCTGCCCTAAAGCCAACATCAAACTGAAACAGGGTCAAACACCACCACTGAGGGGGAGAAGGGAATAAAGTTATCTTTGTACCTATCTTTGCCGGTCTCCTGTTCAGTTTGGCATTGGGTTAGGGATCTGGATTTAGGGATGTGGCCAGGACTGACCAGCAGATTGCAAGCTCTTCCAGTGGGGACACTCTGGGAACATCCAGATACACAAGGATTTAGGCATGAGCCACCTCAGATTGTGCTAGCTGTCAGGAGAGGGTTTGGGTTGGAATTCCTTATGGCCACAGAACTGGAATGTTGTAGGGGTTGCCCTGACTCTAGACCCAGGCTCCTTTCCCTATGAGCATGCCAAGGGAGGCAGATGCTCCAAAGAGCTCTGCCCAACCTGTAGGATCTTGCAGGCATTTCCAAGATGGGCAGATAACCACACCAAGGTACAATGCTTGCAGGGACTTGTGTCCCACAATTGTTCTTGCAAGGTGGGAATAAAAGCCACAAGCAGTTGTGAAATCCACCAGCTGTCCTCAGGGGGAACTAAGGAAGCACCAGACCACAGCCAGCCTGGTCCAACTATCCCCTCACTACCTCTGCAGTGACCATTTCACCATGTTTCATGCCCAAACACCCTCATGTGCAGCAAGATGATGATGATGATGGAGGCATGAGACTGCATCCATCCTGTGCTACCAGCTGTGGAGCTCCCAACTCTTTTGAGGAACTCTTGGATCTCCTCCTTTGCAAAGCATCTCTGGTTATGGCCCAGGCAAATAACCACTGTCCTTCTGGCAGCATCCTACCCTGAGGGACAGGGGGAGGGATGGCACCTGGCTGTGGGTGTGGAGTAATCCAGGCTATTTTCAGAAGAGATCACAGAATTAGCAGCTAAAGGATAGCAAGAACAAACCTAGAAGAAAGGTGCCTCCTCCCCTTCCAGCTCTCCACACACAGAGCTACAACAGAAGGGCACAGGAGGGAGCTTCAGCAACCTCCAACTTGAGAAGAGCCAACCTTGGGTGTTCACTGCTCTAACTTCTCCTTCCTTAGTCCTTGCTGCAGGTAGGGCCAGTGCCAGAAGCTGCTGCTGAGGTCTACCCCCAAAATGAAGAGTAAAAGACCCAGATGTTGAGTGTGCTGCCTGCTTCCCCCATCTGCAGCATCACAGCCAGCTCAGGGCTTGCCCTGAAGCTGAAGGCATGTGTTTACAGGAGGACTTCATCTGTCTCTGCTGGTAGCAAATGCCACAGCACCTTATACAAACTGGGACAACGTGACCAAGGTTATTTCAGGAGCTCACAGCTGGGCTCTGTGTGCTCCAAAGCTACCGAAAATGGGATTGTCAGCCACTGCTCAGAGCCCTTTTGGCTACAGTGCCTTGGAAAAGTGGAAAGCAGGACACCTGGATGCAGCAGAAGGCTCTTGTGGTTTCTCTGCTGTGAGATGTTGGACAACTCTGCTCCAGCTCCCTCCCAGCTGCAATGGGGACTTCACATCCCTGTCCCACACAGCAGCAAAGAGAACCCCAAGTGCTTTTTTGGCCTCTATTGCATGATTTTTCTAGGGGGCTGCACCTCCAGGTAGAATCAACCAGGCTTTGCCCCAGGGATGTCCTTCAAAGAACAAATAATCTCCAGCTATTTTAAATCCACCATCCCTCAGCAGCTTTTATGGGAGGACAGTTTAGCCAAGTGTTTGCAGATGAAAGAGGCAAAGCCTCAAGTCCTAGCAGCTCAACTGGAATCCAACCAGAAAAAACAGATGATTATTTTTTTTTCCCATGTCAGAGATGCACAGCAAAGAACCCAAAACCACTGTTCTCAGGGGAGGGAAGTGCACACTCTCATTGACCTGAGTTCATCTGACCCACACCAGAGCTCTTCCAGGCCACTGGAAAAGTGCCAGCCCAGCAACTGAGACAGATATGCAGGAGAAGGAGCTGAGATGCAGTGGCAATGCTGGAAGTGGAGTGTAAGCTCCTGGAAAAGAACTGGCTGGAAAGAAGATAATTGGGTTTTGAGTTGAAATTTCTTTTACTAAAAATACAACAGCAACCAGCTGGAACAACACCACATTGGCCTTTAGCATGGATGGTGACTCAGAGACAGAAACTGCCCCAGGGCACTCACTGATGCTACAGTGCAGGACAAACTCTTGACAACTTGTCTGGCAAGCCAAGTCAAACATGTTGTGTCATTCTTCAAGGTTCTAGAATGTATGGGTCAGGAAAGGAAACCCTGAAAGGTTCTAATGCCAAGGTCCTGACATGGTTCTCCTGCCCTGCACAGTGTCCTGCAGGATGGAGAAATGTGGGCATGATTAGGGAATAGCCATGCAAGCAACATCATGTTTGGAGAGGGCTCCCAGCAGAGAAATCAAGGGACCACCAGAGGTCATCTAGTCCAACCTCTCTGCTCTAGCAGGGTCACCCTAGAGCATGCTACTCAGGATTGTGTCCTCATGTGAGGAGCAGGAAGAGCTTTATGTGTCTGAAGAAGGTCTAGCAGACAAAGACCCTTGCTCAAAACATGGACGACAGCAGCCCAGTTCCCTCTACCATTCCCAGGGCAACTTGACAGAAGATAAGCTTCTCCCAGCCCCACCAAGGCAAGAGAATAAACAGAGACCAAGCACTC
This sequence comes from Galbula dea, assembly GCA_013399015.1. Lineage (NCBI taxonomy): Eukaryota > Metazoa > Chordata > Aves > Piciformes > Galbulidae > Galbula > Galbula dea. The sequence continues at coordinate 227,041 of VWZX01004914.1, read as the reverse complement.
AGCAAGGGCAGATGTGCCAAAACCAGCAAGTACTCTGGTACTTCTCATCCCATCTGGCAAGATCACAAGATAGAGGAAGACATAAACACAGAACCAAAACACCTTGGACTCTCACTGCTAGCCCTCTGATACAGCCTCCAGTCCACCTCCTCTGGGCTGGACAGAGGAAGCCCTTTGGGAAACTTTCCAGATGTGTTTGGATGACCAAAGGGACAGGGAGAAAACTAGATTTGTCTTGTCTCTTTCCCCACTCCAGTGCCTTACAGTCCCACCTGCCCTCATCCAGATTACAAAGCAGCAGCTTAGAGGATTTACAAAGAGCCATCCCCAAGTCAGCTCACACCCCACACACGGCTCAGAGGAATGATGAAAGATGTGACCCCAAAGGATTTTTACCTTGGCTGGAGGATTCCCACCTTCTTCTGGAGCAGCCTGTCCATTCTGCAAAGGAAGGGAGAGAACCTGCTGTTAGTACTCACCAGGGGTGGGACACAGGACCACTCCTCACCCCCACCCCTTGCAGAGGCTTTGAGAGCCCTTCCTGCAGGACACACAGGGGAGAATGTTGCTTTCAGCCATGGTAGGAGATGGTTGAACACTCCCCAAACACTGAGGGGACACCTTCTGCCAAGGGAAAGAACCTTGTTGAACAGAAGAAAGGTTCTTGTCCAAAGACTCTCTACACTCCCTACCGCTGACATGAGGGCTGCTGATACACCAGCCATCACTGGTGGGGTGAAGAGCACCCCCACAGCCCTCAGGTCTGGAGCCCTGGAGGTGATGGGTCCAGGAGTCCCACCCCCAGCATCATGTGCTGCAGAAACTGCTCTGAAGACCCAACCCTGTGGTTCTACCACCCAGTCTCTACATCATGGCCACCCCTGGCCAGTGCTTCACTGGGACTACTGGGAGAAGCATGCAGAGGAGATCAGGTGGAGATGGGAAAGCATCTCCAGGGTGCAGGGAGCACAGCTATTTTGCCATGATGTTGGCTCAAAAAGGAACCTTTATCAGTTAGTTATTACCCAATCACAGCTGATACTGCTGCAGGAAATCTGCTTCACCTGTTTGGCCCCAAGCCACCTTGGGCCTGCTGCAAGTCCAGCTTCTGCTGCTGGAGCTCTGTACAAAGTCACAGCAGATGACCTCAACCACCTGGAACAGCATCAGCTGCTCACACCCAGCACTGATCCAAAGCTGTACCAGGTTCAGCCCAGCACCATGCCCTAAGAACCCAGCAGGAGCAAAGGGGATGGGATTTAATGAGCCATAGATACTCAGAGCAGGATAAGAATGCACTAAAGCTTTTCTGCAGACTGGAGAAAACCAAGGGCAAGAAGATTTTGCTTTGCCATCTCCTTGCAGTAGAACCTCAGCTCCAAAACTCATGGAATTCCTCTCTTTCTTTGAAAGAGCAAGGGAAATGGAGTCACTCCTCTTAGATGTTATGGGCCAAGAGAAGAGAAACACACACAATCCCAGATGGTTACAGTTGGAAGGGACCACCAGAGGTCATCCAGTCCAACCTCTCTGCTCTAGCAGGGTCACCCTTGAGCATGCTACTCAGGATTATGTCCAGAGGTGCAATGCAACTGTATTTCAGCTTCATATTCTCAGCTGAATGCTTGGGGTTTAGAGCCTTTCAAGAATTAAACAGAAACAAAGCTAGCTCCAACCCTGGAGAAGCAAAGGGACATCAACCTGGCATGTGTCTTAGGACTACAACACTCCCTTCTCCCCCTTGGGCCAAATTTAACTTACTCCCTTTTAACACAAAACAGAACTAGGAATTGTTGATCTTGAGATCTCACTCTCTACAACCCTCACTAGGTGCTTTCAAGTTCAGACTCCCTTCTGCTGTCTAGGAGGTCACCCTTGCTGCTTTCCAACCACTTGGTTACCTGCTGATGGCCAGCTCACAGTAAAAGGTGCAATGCTAAAGAGCTAAATTTAACCACGAGTTTGGTTCTTAGACACTTCAAATCCACAGACAATAATCCCCAACCTCCACAGATCTGCATATTTAGGTCTCTCTGCTCCTACCTCAGCCCAGCCTGTGCTGCCTGCAGCACCTCACAGACCAGCTTAGTCCTACCACAACATGAAGCAAACCACACCAGCTGGGGAAAAACCCCACCTGCCTCTTGGCCTGATGCTGGCCCTGCAATATATACCCATACAGGGATCCACTCAGAGCTCCAGAACCCACCTTAGGACTGACTTAATCTGGGTTTAAATTCCTCAGTATTTGCAAGCCAAGAGCTGAGACAAGCAAGAGCACTAGCACACAAGCCAAGTTCTTCCAGAGGAACATTGCCCTGGTGTTTACACAGAGCTCTTGGTGCCACTAGCACAAAGAATAGCTATGAAGTGAAGTAAGATCTGGTGTTTACATGTAGCCTCCATGCAGAGGGGGAGATGCTGAGCTCAAGATAACCAGACTTGGAAACACATTTATGTTTATTGCTCAGCTGTCACCCATCAACAGTTCATAACTTGCTGCTAATCCAAACCATTGCTCAGGGAGGGTTGTTTATGCCCAAAACAGCTTAAGAAGTTGAATTTCCATGTTAGATAGAGGGAAGCAGTGCCTGGCTCGTGGGCTGCAGAACAGATCTACAAGGCATGTCTCAGGAGAAGGGTGAATTGATGCTTGGGACAAGGGCTTTTATCCTTCTGGGAAGACCAGCAGGTGGCAAGTGAGCACAGGGGCTGTCCAAGGAGACACCAGGTGCCACCTCCAGACCTGGAGTGCTGTGTTTCATCAGCTCCTTACCCTGAGGAACTTGTCCTACACACTGCTGCTGACAGAAATCCTTCCTACCTGGAGATAGAAGGGATGAGGAAAGAAAGAGAACAGTGCCCATCCCAGGGAGGTTTCCTGGGCATGTAAGTCCATGGCCTTAGAGAGATGAAGCTCCTGCTGTGTAAGGAAAGAACTGCAGTATTTACAGCCAAGTGCCTTTTTTCTACCCCAGAGCAAACCCAGTCCTTATTCCCTCATATGGAACTCAAGAGCCATTTGTAAGCATCCAAGATGGAAACACACACAGCTCCAGAATCATCACCTCCTGAGATAAAATACAACCATTCACCACACTGTAAATAGAGCTGAGATAGTTTGTGGCCTTCTTGGTTTGAGATTTGTCTCCTTAAAATGCTTTCTTTCTGCACTCCCCCTGCACCCCATGCACAGCCTGTCAGCCAGTGCCTGGGTGTTTGCCTCCCTGCCAGATGTCTTCTTACAGCACATTGTTCTTGGAGTTGGAAAGGAGCCTCCTGAACATCCAACTCAAAAGCAATCCCAAAGATCTCCCCACAGGCAGCAACTGAGCAATACTTGCTGCAGGAGGGAGACTCAGCTCCTTCCCTTGGGTGCCCAGAGCAGCAAGCAGGTGGCAGAGCAGGGCTTGGGTTACCAAGGTGGCAGTGGCATGTGCCTCACCAGGGGCCACAGCTTGTCCTTGCAGCTTTCCAGCCTACCCTGCTTTGGGATGAGTGGAAATGGGGATTATAGAGCTAATCTGATGGACATGTGGAGTGGCTACCTGGCAGTGAGGGCACATCTGGGTGAGAGACAGCTAACACTGCCCCAGAGGTAACACAAAAGCTCTTCTGCACACAGGAGGCTGCTCTGAGAAGGTTTCTGAATAGCACCCAGAGAAGTGTCGAGGAAAATGAGTGTGCTCAGTTACACAACTGCCAGCCTGGCTGAACTTGGGAGACACTTATCTTAGGACATCTTGTGTTTTAAATCCCTTTAATTCCATGTAATCCCCAGCCCAGGGAGCGATTTACAGAACAGGACAGTGCTGCTCTGATCTCAAACCAGGATGAGCTGTACCCATGGCAGGACCATGGAAGAGCCTGTCCACTCCTGCTGCCATCAGGGGCTGTGCTCTTGAGTTAGCACCATCAGCACGAGACATCCTGAAGCATCAACAGGTCTGCCTGGAGAAGCAGCCTGCTGCTCCTTCTGGACCTTCAGGTCACTTTGGAGATGCCCATCCATAACACAAGGGTCCCAGGTACCAACTTGGATGAACTGTGAAGTGTTTGAGCAGGAATGAGTGGGGCAAGAAATCCTTCACCCTACAGCTTCTGCTAGTTTGACAGAAGGAGGCATTTTGTTGGTATTAAGTAGAATTTATGGACCTTGCCTATTGCAGTTCAGAGAAAGGAAATGATTCTGCTCAAAATAAAGACCTCCAGAAGAGCTCCCATAGCCCAACCAGACCAAGGAGTCTATGCACAAGGCATATCAGAGTCAACAGCTTCCTCCTCTATCTTTTGATCATGGTTTTGTGCATTGTTCAGCTAGGATACTGGAAAAAGATCAAGTTATTCATGAGTAGGTCCTGCTTAATAAAGGATGATACACATATACAGGCAAAAATAATTAGCTTGAAGTGGTTGGCTTTGGTGTAATCCCACGTCAGTTGTGTGGCTGGATGTTTGCATAAGGAGACAAGAGGTTAAAGCAAAGCATAGCCCTGATGACAGCATCCATTGCTATGGTGATGAAGTCATTCAACTCCACTCTTTATTGCTTGTACTCTGCCCCAGCCAGGCTTTTCTACTACCTAAGCAATATTCTGGATATTCTTATTCTCTAAGCAGAGAGGATGGGAAAAAGAAAAAAACCAAACCAAACCAAAGAGGTATGAAGCTAGCTCAGTCCCCAGGACTTTTCTCCTGCAAGAGATCAATTCCATCTCCCACCACTCCCTTCTCCCATGTCTTTCCCCAGCATGGCTCCAGGCTGAGCTCAGCTGGGCTGGGACAAGGGACCCATCCCCAGCATGAGCAACACTCCTGGAGTGCAGTGGAAAAAATCCAAATCTCCTAACAATAGAGACTGAAGCCTGCACCAGCTCAGTGACAGCACCTCTGCTCCATGACTCAGAAAGCAAAGGTTGGAGGAAGCTGGTCTCTAACCTGGATGGCAGCAATCCCAGGGCAATTTACGTAACTGCTGTTCCAGAAACGTCTCCTGGGTTTCTCACTGGTGCCACCTTGCCCAGGAGAGGTGAAAACTTTCTCCTTGTGCCCCTACCCTTGGTGATTTTAATCCCAGGGTGCAAAACTCCCCCCCAAGCCCTAGTCCCCCTCTGTTTTCCCCAGACAAGCTGCAGGATCTCAGAGAACCCTCCAACATCTGGCCCAGGTGATGGCAGCCAGGTTTGGAGGTGAAGAACATCCATAGTATTTTCCTCACTGGAGTCAACTGCATGTATTCATTCACCCTAAAACCACAGGAGGTAAACTGCTAACCTCCCACTTGTGATCCTGAGATGTAAAAAGTGATCTGCAGAAACATCACCTGCAAGCAGACCCTGACCCTGACCTAGAGCTCTGCCCAAGGTGAGATGGGGGCAGGGGATAGCTCAGAAGCCAGAGGCAGTCCCTCCAGTTTCAGTTTACACTTAATGCAATGGGGAAAAACAGTCCTTGCTGCTGCTGCTGCTGCTGTGATCCTCACAGCTGACTGGGGCTGAGAAACACGCTGGACCCCTCCCTGCCCCTGGCTGCTCTGTTTCCGCTCGAGAGAGATCCCGTGATGCTGACACAGCGCCTGCCTGGCACCTGGGAGACCTGGGATTAAGTAGACCCTGGATTAAGTAGTAAATGAATCTCTCCCACAGCATTCACTGCCCTGGGCACTGGTATTAGTTTCCTCCCATTATAAGTCTAGTTGTGTTTTCTGCCTTTTCAGGCTATCTCCTGTCTTAGGAAGAGAGAAACCACAAATAAAAAGCTTTGTCTCCCAGCAATCACCTCCACTCTGGCTCTGGGCACACGATGTGGGTTCAGGAATTGGGATCAAGTCACCTCAGGACTTCCTTTCTCTCCCACCTTAGAGCACAGATCCATTCTCAGGACTCAAGTGATGCTTCAGAGCAAACGTTCATAGCCCTCCACATCTTTGGGCCAGCCGTTGGCACCTACAGCAGAGCAGACCCTTGGCACAGCACCCACCCAGGTGGCCACCAGGAGAAGCCATACCATGAGGAAAACCTCACCTCTGCATGTCAGCAGAACTCCTGCTGTACCTGCAGCAGTGGTGGATCACAGCAGAGTGGATCTCTGCCTCCACTCAAAGCAGAGATCTCTCAAGAGGCAATTTGAAATAGGTGTGAGCAAATCTAGACCCGTTGAGCATCGTGATGTCCCCTGGCATGATGACAGCATCAAATTCAGCCAAAACAACAGGAAAGCACCAAGGTTTGGGTGAACCACCTGGGACAACCCCACCACCATCCCACTGATTTCTCTGGGACAGCAGCTAGCTCCCACTGGGGTGAGAAAATGTTTAAGGAAGGGGTGCCAGAAGCACAGTGCCTCAGCTGGTTGCTCTTCGAGGGGTGAAAACTGCTCCAAGCTATCCCTTTATTCTGCAGTGGGTGTGATGTGAGACTGCAGATGTGGACAGCTGCTGCACACCTTTCTGTGTATCAGGCTTGGAAGAGAGCAAAGCAGGAGGGAAGAGCAGACACGAAGCCAAGTGACACTGGACCATGACTGGAGTTTCAATGGCAGGTTTGTGGGAGCAGCTGGCAAGGTGCTCAGGGAGCAAGCTCAGAGATGAGACCCCAAATCCCAGACCTTTATTCCTTGGACCTTCAGCAGGGACCATTCTCCTCTATGTCTGGGAAGATATTTAGGAACATGCTGCTCGTGCTCTACAGATAACCACGGTAAGGGCAGAACCGGAGCCGGGAAGCCCCTGAAGCACCCACCGAGCCTCCGGTAGCTCAGATGTGTGACCGGCTGTAACCTCTCCCCCAGAGAACCGGATGGACCGGAGGTCACTGGATTCGGGAAACCCGCGGAGCACACACCGAGCTTCCAGTAGCTCACAGCTCCGACCAGCCATGGCCTCCCCAACCCGGCCCCGGACAACCCCCCGGACCAGGAGTCACCGGAACCGGGAAGCCCCTGGAGCACACATTAAGCCTCCCGTAGCTCATAGCTCCGACCGGCGCCCCCACGGCCCAGGCTTCGGTCGACCGAACTTCCTCTCTCCTTTCCCCGGTGAACAGTACAGACCGGGGGTTACCGGAGCCGGCAAGTCCCCGGAGCACACACCGAGCTCCCGGTAGCTGCCAGCTCCGACCGGCTATGACCTCCCTGCAGCCCCGCGCCGCCGAACCCTCTCCCTCCCCCGGTGAACGGTATGACCGGAGGTTACGGAGCCCCCAAGCCTGCGGAGCACACAGTAAGCCTCCGGTAGCCCACATCTCCTACCGACCATGACATCCCTCACGGCCCCGCTCCACCGAACCCTCTCCCTCCTCCCGGTGAACCTCACGGACCCAGAGTACCCGCAGCCAGGAGGGTCCTGCCGAGCGAGGGGAGGCCGGACGGGGCTCTCCTTTGTTCCGTAGAGCAGCTCCCCCACTCCCCGTTCCCGAAGCTCCGGTACGGACCACTGCCTCTCTCCCCACAGCTCACCTCCGTGTCCAGCTGCACCAGCTCCATGTTGGGCCAGGGCTCGGCGAGCTGAGCCAGCGGCATGCTGCCGGAGAACTGCCCCCCGGGGCTGGGCCGGGAGCGGATGGGCTCGGAGCGGGGCCCCGAGCTGGGCACCGGCTGCCCGGGGCCGGGCCGGGAGCGGCGGGAGGAGCGGAGCGGGGAGGGACGGGACCGGACGACTCCGCCCGCCAGGAGGGAGGATCCCGGGGGATGCTGTGGGGGTGCTCGGAGGGTGGATATGGGCTGCTAGAGAGCAGATAGCCCAACGTGGGGCGGGGTATTGAGGGATGAAGGTGAGGAGCGGGGCGGGGATGCCACATGCGTCCTGCAGCCGGTAGTAAGACTGGGGAGGGGTGAGTCGTAGACGCAGAGAATGGGTTGGGAGGGATCGTAAACGGCATCGAGTCCAATCCTCCTCTAGTTATCAGGGATATCTTCAACTAGATCAGGTTGCTCAGGGTCCCAAACAACCTAAGCTGGAATGGTTCCAGCGATGGGACATCTACCACCTCTCCGGGCAAGCTGGGACAGGGTCTCAGCACCCTCAGCCTACAAAATTCCTTCTTTACATCTAGTCTAAATCTCCCTCCTTCAATTTTAAACTACCACCCCTGGTCCTGTTGCTACACAGCCTGCTAAAAAGTCTGTCCCCATCTTTCTGATAGACTCCCTTTAAGTAGTGAAAGGCTGCAGTAAGGTCTCCCTGAAGCCTTCTCTTCTTCAGGCTGAACAACCCCAACTCTCTCAGCCTGTCCTCACAGAAGATCCTTTCTCTGTCTGCTGCACCGTTCCCTGGGCATTTTGCCCTGATAAATTTTGGATACAAAGAAATCTACTGCCAGCTCCTTGCAAGGTGAGGAGTGGTCACTGCATGCTCATGTCTAGCAAGGGGGTCCTCAAGGCACCAAGAACACCTGAACACAAAACCATCTACTGAAAAATACACCCAGTGCCCCACCTTTCTGTGCTCTGGAAGGAATTTTTTCCTTCATGAGTGTCCAGCAGTGTCACTGTACACACAATGCTGGGTAGCATCCCCAGAAGAAGAAGTGGTGAGCAAAATCTTGGTGACACAATTCAGATACTGCTGCTTAAAGCAGGAAACTGCTCTGGGAAATCCGGATTCCAAGTTTGAGATGTGCAGTGAGTCACTGCTCATCACCACCCGCACTGCCCCCCTCCTGCTTCCCTACCAAACAGGGATAACAAACATAGCCACTTTTCTAGGGTGTTTGGAGAACCTCAGGGGAAACCTCAACACGGTGGGGGTTGGAAGGGACCTGTGGGGATCAGCCAGTCCAACCCCCCTGCTCCAGCAGGGTCACCCACAGCAGCTTGCCCAGGGTCACCTCCAGTTGCCTTGGGAATCTCTCCAAACAAGGAGACTCCACAGCCTCTCTGGGCAGCCTGGGCCAGGGCTCTGCACCCTCACACCAATCAAGCTTCTCCTCCTCCTCAGGTGGAACATTCTGGGTTCCAGTTGGTGCCCATTGCCCCTTGGCCTGGCCCTGGGCACCAGTGATCAGAGCCTGGCCCTAGCCTCTTGACATTGGTAAGATTCCCTCTCAAATAAGATCATTTCCCCTCAAGGAATGGTGCCTTAAGCATTCAGAGTTCACAACTCTCCTCACCTGTTAAGGCTTCTCCAACAAGACAAAGTTCTCTTCTGTTACCAAACCCCAAAGCCCCATGTTTTTATGTTTCATTATAAAATCATCTTCAAAGGTGCATGGCTAAGGGTTGACTTCATCAGGGTGTGGCTGGAACTACTTAATGAGCCTAAGTGAAAGCATCTGCAGGTGGGGATCTGTGCTCTGGGGACAGCTGTTCTGGGAAGCCAGAGCTGTGCAGCTCTTTGCCCTTGACCTGCTCAATTGTTAGTGAACTCCTAAGGAGGACAGAGCCCAGTGCCTCAAAAACTCCACTTAATCTTCACAAACTGTCAGTCACCATCAGGACATGCCTGTGATTTAGGCTAGAGCTGTCATCTTCTGTGCATGTGAAGGAATTGAGTGTAGATAATTCCCCCAGTGACAGTCAGTGCTTGAGCCTAGCCTGGGAACTGATGTCTCCAAGGTCTGTGCTTGGAGCCCTCCTCTGAGCCCTGAGTGGGGGAGCTCCAGATGAAGGCATTAAATACCACAAATCCACCCAACTGCTGCTAAGTGAGGTCCTGTTATAGCCAATTAAACTCATGTCACTTGCTGTTGGAGCAAGCTGAGGCAGATCTCGTGGAGAGTTATTCATTCAGCTCCAAAGCTATCCCTAATTTCCCCTTCCTGCCTAGTACACGATGTGCTGTCTGCTTCCAGCCATCCTCCAGCTGCTGCAACCTGCTTCAAAGGCATCAATAACATGATGATGTCAATACCTGTGTCTCATTTACCTTCTTCATTTGTCTGGAAAACACATCTCCCTTTCCTCCTGCTCTGCATGGGAGACAGGTCTGGGGTAGGAGTGCAGAGAGGGTGAGGGTAGGATGTGTTCTCTGCATCCTTTCTGGAAGGAGAGCACCTGAATAGGACAAGAAATTTCTCTGCTGTGAGGGTGGCAGAGGCCTGGCCCAGGCTGCCCAGAGAGGCTGTGGAGTCTCCTTGTGTGGAGAGATTGCCAAGGCAGCTGGAGGTGACCCTGGGCAAGCTGCTGTGGGTGACCCTGCTGGAGCAGGGGGGTTGGACTGGATGATCCCCAGGGTCCCTTCTAACCCCCACCATGCTGGGATTCTGGGATTTAAGCCATAATGCCAGGCACAAAGGCCATTTCCCATCAGGTGACTCACTGAATGGCTCTGAACTTCCAAGGAGGTTTCCACATGGAAGCTGGGCAGGATAAGGTGCTGAGCAGTTCCCTGTAATCTCAGCCAGGCTGGTCATGAACTCCTGGGAAATTTTTGACTCTAAGGTCATGACTGCTATTATAAACAGTAAAAAAAAAAAAAGAAAAGTTAAATATAAATGCCTTTGGAAGCCTTTCAGAGGCAGAGGGTGTTACAGTAAATAGGGGAAAAGCAAGTTTTCCTTTTCAAGGTCACAGGGAAATGTTAATGGGCAATATCCAGAGGAACCCTTTGAAGGTCACAGCAAGGCCTTCTGCAGTTCAGTGAGGGAAGGGAGACAGGAGCTGCTGCTGCTTCCATCCCCTGGTAGATCAATTGAGATGCAGAATGTCCTTCATCTTTCAGAGCAGAGAAACAGGCAGGCTTGCCCAGGAAGCTGAAAGACAGAAATGATGAAGCTTTATGGAGCAAAGACTTTTTTAGGCTGGGGAAAAGAAAACAAAAAAGGCAGCTGTAAGCCCAGGGGTACCACAGTGCCTAAATAAAACTACCAAATTATCCTGCCCATTTCTTTAGATAAACCAGCTAATTAAAGATATTGGGGAGACCACAAAGAACTTCTGCAAAATTATTCCTTGCATCTCTGCAACTCCTTTTAGTAAAGGCTCAGAGAAGATTTGACTGAGGTAGCCCTACAGTATCCTCAAAATCACACTAATACCCCCCAAAACTACCAAAGTAACACCAGAGCAGTTCAGCAGCAATGTTGAGTAGCCAAGATAAGGTGCCTCCAACCCAGCTCCAGGGCTCAAAGAGAAGCCATGTCTCTGCTGATAGAAGCTGTTTTCAGCCTGATTCCTACACCAGCTAATGCTGCAGGGTAGCTGATGAGCAGAAGGTGAGATGTCCTACACAAGATCACTGGTAAGCCCAGGGCAGCATGTCTGGGTAAGAGCAATGAGGTGCTGCTCTCCCCCAGGGCTTATTTCCTACTAGAAGAACAGCTATAAAAAGCAGGTCCCATCCTGAAAGCAAGGGACAAGCAGTGTTCTTTGAACAGCAGAGCACTGCTGTTTGGGTGAGTGTGATGGCTAAATACAGTGATTAAAATATACCCTGGCATTTTCCTGAGACAGTTGCAGGCTGGGGAGAGCTGCTGCTATGGTAAGGAGAGACTTGGGATCAGGTGGATGGTCCTTCTGTCAGCACTGCATCTGCTGGAAAGGCAAAATGCTGTGGTTGGAGTTTGGGTTTAAAACCATCAAATCCTCCTCACATACAACTGTAGATATTTTTGCCTCTGCAGCTGGCTGCCTTTTGGTGTGCAGCATTTTCCTTCCCAGAGAGGCTGACAACATGCATTAAGGCAGTTATCCCCAAAGAAGCACTTCCAAAGAGGAGGTAACTAGACTGCTCCTGCTCCACGTTACCAGAGCCAATTTCCCCTCCTTATTCCCAAAGCTGCCCAAGAGATTCTTCCCCTAACCAGTAACCCAGCCCTCCCATGGCTCACCCTATCCTTTCCTTTCACTGCAGCCAGGGAGCATCTCTCTCTAAGTGCCTGCTTCGTGCTGTGCTGCTTTTACACATATAAGGAGATGCAGAAAGCTTGCAGACACCAGGACTCACAGGGCTGAGTCCCAAACGCCTGCTACAATTCACTGACTTGTGTAATCTGCTTTGTCTTTAGTCCAAGGCAGTTGTTTAATTGGAGCTCCCAGCAATTTTGTATTTTCAAGATTGACTAATTGGTTCCATAGCTCATTGTTATCCCCTCTACACAAACAGGGAAACTGAGTCACGTTTGCAATAGGTTGTCAAGGGCAGAACTTGAACTCCCATGTGCTGTCTTCTAATCCCCATCTCATTTCCTTGCCTCTTCTGCTTTGTTTTCCCACTGGGAAGGCAGAGACAATAGATCACCTTGTTTTGATCCCAGGGACACGTTTTTTCCTTAGCATGGTGCAAACATCACGCTGCAGATATAAAGCAGGGACCCTGGAAATGAGCAGCTTTGGCTGTGTTTTTACCAGCAGGGTTGCTTTTTGCTTTTCTGGCTGATTTCTTCCCAATCCTTAGCACCCTGTGCAATTGCAGCTGCCTTGGATGCCAGCATTTCCCAAGGCAGGTCCAGGCAGCGGTTGGAATGCATCAACCACAGCAGAGGAGGCAGAGGGATGAAGAGCTCCCTGGAGAGCAGAGCCCAGGCAGCTTTCATGCCATGGAATGGGCTTTCTGCAGGCTGAAGGTGAAGAGCAAACATCTACTGACACTTCCTGCAAAGGTGAGCATTGTGCCACCTTGCTCAGCTCGTTTGCATTTCTGAGGGTGTCTGGCACATCTAGAAGCCTTTTTTTTCCCCCCAGAACATATTGCTTTTTGCCTGCTGCTTCTGCAAACAACCACTCTGCTAAGACCCTGCCTCTAGGTGGTATTACTGTAGACCACACTATCCCTCCATGGACCAGATCTTCTGAAACATTTCTCAGGGAGCTCCCAGCTGAAGCACACACAGCTCAAGGCAGGGAAGAGAATTGATTAAGCTGTCGGCTCTAGGAAACGTGCTTAATCTGTGCCTTTTACACCTATCTCCTAAGAACACTGAACGGCAGCCAAGAGGTGCTCTGAGGAGAAGGACCTGCTGGAGCCGTGGGAAGGCAGGGGAGGTGATGGGGAATGAGCTGGAGGCAGCGAGGCCATATCTGCTGGTTGTCATGGAGACAATCGCTGCCGCTCTCCTGTCTCAGTTACCTTCCCTTTCCTGGATGCAAATAAACCAGTAGTGGTCTGCTCTGGTTCCTGTGCAGGACACAACCCTTGACATCTAAATGAAAGGAGAAAATCATCTGCTTCGACCCCAAATGCCTCTTCTGAACATCATCCGAGGGGAGAGGGGGAGGTGACTCGCTTTTTGGTATTTGAACTATGTGAGTCTGAGCACACTCAGCTCAATTGCCTTCGGTTCTGTCCTAACCTTTGGCTATTTCCTAGGACCTCAGAGGAGCTGTTTCCAGAGCCCATTCAGCCTTTGCTCTCGTTCAGCCGTTTGGATTCCTGACAAGCTGCTATGGACTTGGGCTGCACGCACTTGCTGTTGCCTTGGCACACACACACCCTGCAGGCTCCAGTGACTTCAGCTCCCTGCTTTGAAGGGAAAACAAGAGGTCAAGCGTGGCTCAGACTATACCTGAAAAAGGCTTGTACCAACCTACCCCTCCTAGAAAATACAGACAATTGCTTTTGTTTTTTTCATTTCAGTTTTTGTTTTAGTTTTCACTCTCATTTCATTTTTTCCATTTCAATTTTTACAGCAAGTTTGCAGCCTGAGTGGTTAAGTTATTGGGAGTTATCCAGCAAAATTTTGGTTTTCATTAGCATACAGCTACGTTTGTAGTTGTAGCCCTATGGGAGGGAGTGATAACATGAAAGAGAAAACTCTTAGAAACTGTAAACAGCAGTGAAACTGCCAAGCCTGTTTTCACTGTCCCCTAGCCAGGCAGAGAGATGAGTAAACAACAGGGCTAAGTACAGTTGGGGTTTGTCTATGGTTCTTTTAGGTTTAAGAACTTGTAAATGATGAGGCTTTTAAGTGGATACAAATAGATGCCCTCAGTTTTGTGCTACTTACAGAGCACACAGGTCCCAGTTTCTCCAGACAGGGTAAAGGGAAAACAAAAGCACATTTCAACAGAAACCAAGCTCCAGGGAGAGGAAAATGTCATTCCAGTGTTCACGGTCTCCAGCCTACATCGTGCAACTGAACAAGTCTTGTCCTGCTTAACAGAGGGCAAAGACAAACACCCATTCCTCATCCCCCCCAACCCCCGTGCTGCAGTTTGGGACACCATCCTTCACAGTGAAAAAAGAAAAGACAAAAGAACCCATTTCCAAAGGGGCAGTGAATTTCAGAAATCCTGGCCAGAAGCCTAAAGCCTTCAGTAAACTATTTACTTCAGGGGGAAAAAAACAAACTTGATTTCTGGGTTGTTTCAGACCAATACACTCAGGAGTGGCAGCATTTCGCTTTTCAGTCCTCTTACAAAACAAAGACTCTTGCACCCACCCAGTCTTGACAAGCCACATCCCAAAAATAACTAGAGAAACAAGGGTAGAAAATATGAGAAATGATCCTGGCTGGGAATATCTGAGCCTAGTGACCAACTCTATTACATAGGAAGACATAACACAAGCAAGATTTTTTCAAGGGGTGTGGGAAAGAGGCACCCTGATCATTTAGGAAGAGAGAACCAGGTCTCCAAGTTCTCTTCTAAGAACACTTGTTTTCTGTGTTCTCAGAACAGATTAAGGCAGTGCAGCAGGAGGGACCTAGCTGGCTTCCACGGTCAGGTAGCAGGTCTGTCTGCACAGTGCTCAATGGTTTCCTTGTTGAGGAGTCAACAAAAGGCACAACTGGTTCAGGGATGTCAGAAACCTGATTACCTGGTGTCCTGGTTTGAGTTAGAACAGAACTCATTCTGTTCAGTGATTTGACTTCTCAGCTCCAGCTCCTCTAAGTAACTGCCCTGTCTGAAACTGAAGAGCATGTTCTAACAGACACTGCCTGCTTCTAGCAGTGAGGAGACCTAATGTTTGGGTTTGCTACCAGGGGTTGGGATGCAGACCAAGGTCACTGCTGAGTCTTGTGTCTCACAGTGGGGGTGCAGAGTAAAAACTGCCCCTACAGGGAGGAGAAGCCAGGGCACAGGTGACCCTAAACTGACCAACTAGGGATTCCATCCCATGCAGGTCATTTGATACCAAACTGAGGGGCAGTTCCTTCTTCCTTTCTCTTCTTCTCTTGCATTTCTTCAATGGTTGGCATCTGAGGAGGGCTCTGCCTGTTCTGCCCTAGATCCTGTTCCATAAGTTCCTGCATCCAGTTCCAGGATCCAGCCCCTGAGCCTGGCTCCCATCTGCTGCTGAGTCCTTCTGCCACAGCACCAGTGGTGACAGTGACATAGTTACCATCAAGGGGGTTTGGAATTGGCTTTAAACACATTTGTATCTATTTGTATTTCTTTTATTTTACCATTATCACTATCATTAAAGCAGTTTTATCTTCCCAATCCACCAGTCTCTCTCTCTTATTCCCTTTCCCTTCCTGGAAGAGGGGGCAATAGGGAGTGTCTGTCACTGGGTTGGTGGTCAGCCCAGCCCTGACCCTTGACACCTGGCAAAAGAAAATCTCCCCATCCCTCAGCAGCATGGCAGAGCCCAGACCCTGGAGCCAGGGAGATTCTTTGGTGTTTTGCAGTGTTGCATGTCTCACAGCACACTGTAAAATGGTGCAGAAATACCAGCTTGGCACTTTGCTGCTTGTCACGATTTAAATTACTCTTTTTTCCTCCTCTCACCTCCACGATGAGGAAAGGAAGGGAGCTTGGAGGCATTCCAAGGAGCTCTTTAGGCCTTCTTCTTCCCAAAAGAGGCGCTTGTGGTTTCTATTGACAATGTAAGGACTGTCCAGCTGGACCTTTTCTCCCTCTCTGAGGAGAGGCTTAGTGCCTTTCTCAGGGAGTTTACCTTCAGTACTTACACCTCTGCTGATGAAGGAGGAACCACTTGATCCTTAACCAGAAAAAATCCTCTTTCAGAATTGTTCTCTAGTGCCCAGCTAGGCATTCACAGTTCAGCCCAAAGGGGCTTCCATTAACAGAGTAAAACTCTGCCTGCCTGATCCTTGTGTGCTGCTCTCATTTCATTGGCATGCTCCAGAATTGCTCAGAAAAAAAAGAGATAATTTCTAAGATCAAAAGCAAGAAACTTACTTTTATCTTCCTTCTGCTGCAGTTTGTGGGCACCTGTGTGATCAGAAGCCACCTCTCAGTGCTGCTCAGACAGGAATGGTTTTTTACCACTGGGAACTAAATATCTTTTCTAGACAAATGTCTCCCAATATTCCTGGTCAAGAATTCAGAAAATAAGCACACAGAAAAAAGAAACTCATCAAAGACTGCTCCATGCACAGAAAAACCTCCAGCACCCAGAGCACTCAGGGAACACATCCCCACTGTTGGTGGCATCTCCTGCCTTGCTCACCTCTGCTTTGCCCACATGTGTGCCTCCAGCCACTGAGCAACAGTAATTTACAACATAAAAACCTGATGCAATGGATATTTTGTCACCCAGTGGATAGATAAAAGCTTCCATGCACACTCCTTACGTCAATAAAGGTTTGGCCAGAGGCAGTGAACGTTCAAAGGTTCCAGCTCTGGAAGCTGGTTTGAGTTCTGCTGCTGACTTCAGTGACAGCAAAAAATGAGTCTTGTGTGGTAGGGAACAACTCCTTTCACCCCTTCCCTGGGGGAAATCAGAGTCTTTGCTCCCAATCTGGTTTCAGAAAATCCTGACCAGATCTGCTGTCTAATGTTTCCATTTACAGTCTGCACAGAATCATTTTCCCCCTCAACCTGAGAAGCCACTAACATAATGTTGGGATAACATAATGTTGTATAAATGTCCTCTGGCAGCAGCCCAGCATAAAGTATAGAGGAAATAGGGCCAGTGTGTTGGAAATGGATGATAAGTAAACTCTGATGCATTACTTTTTAACTCAAAAGTCTTCTCTGGGGTATGCTATAGTCCTTAAAATAGTATAAGAAATAGTGCTCTTAGCTGTTAACACTCTGTAACACCATATCCTTGCTGAAAGGTAATAACTGATTGGCAGAGATGGAAAAGAGTTTCTTGGCAGCTGTTTGCCAGCTCCTTGGAAATTAATATGGGAGTTTAATTACCAATGGACAAATGCCCCTTCTGCAAGATCACCAGCTCACTTCTGGCACAAGCTCACCAGCTGCCAGAAGCCTTGTGGAAGAGGAAGACACAGGCAGAAATGGATGGGTTTAAGCATCATCTCTACAGCCTCAGAAATTAATTGCTCAGTAAAGTGAAAGGCTTATGTCAGAAAGCAAAGCAGTCTGGAGCAGGAACAAGTTCAACCAGCCTACCCTTACGGTTCTGCAGTTCTCAGCACCAGCCAGGGGGTAAATGGAGTTCTTTGCCTCCCAGTGTAAGATGGGGAACGTGTGAAACGCAGGGAAATGCTCAGAGCGGAGTGTGGGCGAGGTGGTGACGCTGGAAGAATCCCTCTGGTGAGGGAAGCCTGGTACTGCACAGAGAGGGGAGCTGCTGCCGGGGGAGCCTGGTGGTTCACCTTCTCCTGGCTGTGTGATGGAGCTGCCTGCTCAGACACCATTTCTCACCCCGTGCGGGAACCCAACGCCTCTGGCTTCAGGAACTGAATCACTGCGCTTCTCACCGCTCTGGCGCACAAAGGCAGAGAGTGCACAAAGCCAGGGCTGAGTGCACAGCATGAGAAGGACCTTGGGATGACATTGGGGCATTTGATCTTAATCAATCTGTTTACTCATGTGTGTGAGCCAGGCACTGTGGAGGACAGGACCTAGCTGGGGCTAGTATACTTCAGTCCAAGCAGAATGCTTACTCAGGGGGTTGTGGGGGCTGCCAGCCTGACCACCTCCACCAGTGACTGGAGGAAAGGCTCTGCCAGCATCCCCAGTTCTGGGCTGAGCTGGGCTGTTGTCTTCCTCCCCAGACACAAACCATCAGCTCAGCTTAAGGCTGGCTCATCCTTCTTTGCTGATAGAAATTGCTCATTTACTGAGTTAGTCAATAAAGCAAACTTCCCATACAAATGGGTAAGAACTTTGATCTGCTCATTCTGCTCCTCACTGGATAATTACTGCAGGTTTGCTATCTAGGAGCTAGCAGGGCATGGTGACAGGGCCTCCTCAATGGAGACATGAGAATAAAATCTATATCCTTTTTTTCAGGACAGGATACACTCAGATGTCCCTGAAACATTTGGGTTTGGTGTTTGCAAACATCTTCATGCCACAGCATTTATCCTTGTGACTGGAAATCTCTGCCTTCTGCTTTTCCCCTATCATTCTGGATGGTGTTTTGCCCACTTCATCCAATAAATGCATAAATCCTCATCCCAATAAATGCACAAATCCCCACTCCAATAAATGCACAAATCCCCACTCCAATAAATGCATAAATCCCTGCCCCAAGCAGGCACTGAGAACTGAAGAAAAGGAAGGAGTTTGGCTTACCAGGAACTCATCTTTCCTTTTTGCATCCACTTCAAGGAAGTCTCATGAGGGTGTCAAGTGCTTCACATGTAATCTCACCAGCCCTAGGAAGCACCCACTTCCTTTCCAGCTTTACACACTGCCCCTCAGTAAAGGCAAACATGGAAAGTATGTGTTAGAAGGAGATAACCCAATGACTGAGTTATTGTGTAATGGAAAAGGTGAAGGAAAACCAGCTCTCTGCAGTCAATGGCATTGCTTCAGCCCAGTGCATGTGCTGTGATGGCTTTCTGTGAGACTTAAATGCAATGCTGGGAGAAGTTGCTGGCTGGCAAAGTCAGCACAGAGTTTCACAGCATCAGAAGAATCACCCCAGTTAGACTTTTAAGCAACACTGTGAATTAGCACAAATATTACAATCTGATTTCCTCAACTGAGCTTTTAGAGCAGGGGCACATGCACTCAGAATGCCAGCACCCAAAGGCAAAAGGAGCCATGGCAGAAAGCACAGGAAGCTTTTCAACCAAGTTTTCTTTGTGCAATACAATTTATTCTGTAATCCCAGGGTGAAGATTCAGCAAGTCTGATTTTAGTAGCTTATACCAAGCTTTAAAGTCACCAGACTGATATGATACCCATTTAAATCTGGGTTTAGGATAGAGTATCCCTTCCCCAGTTGAGGACAGATGAGATGGATAGTGGCAGCTCTAGTTTAGGCTGGAACTTTCAGGACATGTGCCAGAGCAGCTGCTATAACTGCCTGAGGAGGAAAAGGAATGGGCCAATGCTTCTTAAAATAGAATTTGGGAAGCCTAAGTTCAAAGGCTTGTGATACCATAGAGAGGTTCCTGTGAGATGTCAGCTGTGCCTGTAAACTGATGATGAATCGAGCAGCCTGTCTGCATCTCCAGCAGAAGCATTACAAGAACTGGAGAGCAGACTGTGCCTCTACAGATCTGCTAGGGAGGCTCAGCAGGGACTCACTGCTCTTGGCTCACGCTGATCCTCTGAGGCAGAAGAGCAGGGCCATGGGGTTTGCTGGAGGAGAGCTTCTCCTGCTTTCTAAAAGCAAATAACATACATTAGATTGTGATAAATCAGGCTCCAGGCTCCCCGGTTTGCTCCCAGGCTGCGCTGGGATGCTGCTTGCCATTTGTTGGCTTCCAAGGATGGATTCTGTGTTTCCTGGTACCACCATGTGGTGAAGGGAAGGAACAAGCTGTTAATCAAAGTGCTGGTAATGAGATTAAGAGCCCTCCACAAATCCCCCAGGCCACGGGGCTGGGGCAAGAAGGTACCACGAGGTTGCCCAATCCAGCCTTTCCCTGCCAACGTGCCTCAGATCCAGTTTACTTTTGAAACCGTGGCTATGTCTTGCAAGGAGAAACTCACCCAGTCTCAAGGGGAATTGCCCTTCCTTGATTTCTGCAGGGCTGGCCAGAGTGGAAGGTAACATGATGCCAGTGTGGCAGGGAAACCTGGGCA
The DNA here is from genome assembly GCA_013399015.1 of Galbula dea. Lineage (NCBI taxonomy): Eukaryota > Metazoa > Chordata > Aves > Piciformes > Galbulidae > Galbula > Galbula dea. Next base: position 207,244 of record VWZX01004914.1, on the reverse strand, counting down.
TCTCCAACCAGGCTGCAGTCCACCAGCACTAGTCACCAAACACCCACAACATAGTGACCATCTCTGGTGTTACCTCCAGTAAGAAGGAAACTACAAGAAAAACTAATTTAGTTGCCTTAAGTTTACAATCAGTCCTCAGGCTAGATGCAGAACCTCTAAGGGATGGACATTCAGTTCTTAGACTGAGGTAGCACTTGCTGCCATCAACAATAAGCACCCAGACACCACTTTATTAGAATAAAGACAATCTGTCTGGGCAATGCTAAAGTAGCAATCTAGTGTACCTAGAGGAACAGTAAGTGAATAGTAACTCCTCTCTTGCTTCATGATGGCCGTATACACTCAGGGGAGGTTTAGGTTGGATATTAGGAACAATTTCTTCCCTGAAAGAGTGGTTAAATACTGGCCCAGGCTGCCCAGGGCAGTGCTGGAGTCACCATCCCTGGAGGGGTTCAAAGAAATGTGTAGGTGTGCTGCTTAGGAACATGTTTAATGGTGACTTGGAAGTGTTAGGTTAACAGTTGGACTCGATGCTCTTAGAGGTCTTTTCCTATCTTAATGATCCTATGAAGTCTTCCTAATGCCAACTTCCTAAAGCCCTTTATTAGGTGGTATCTCCTCCTCATTAGCCCCAATCACACTTTACTCAGAATGAGCTCCCTCTGTGCCATCTCCTTCCCACCCCTTGGGAATGGGGACAGGCTCACTGTATATTGTGAGTTTAACCATAGCTCCATTTCATCTCTAGGAACTGCAGCATTCCTCAGGAATGATAGTCAGCAATATTAGTCCCTGGGTATGGCATTACCATATCTGGGATGACTTAGGGACAATGAAATCCCTGTGCCACCAAGCTCAGTGATTCTTCTGACACAAATGATCCTGCAGCTCGATATTCACTGTGTGCTCTCACCAAAATTGAGTCTGTTTTTCTTCCCTGCTCCTTTCCATCCCCTCCCCTGGCAGGACTGAGGACACTGTCACTTTTTCCAAATGCAGTTGAGCTCTGTGAGTGCAAGATGAAAACTACTGCAGGAGGAAACAATCCTGATACTCAAACCTGTTAATCCAAGGGTATTGCAGTGGGAGGAGCAGGGACAGGAATTTGCCGTGCTTGGAGAGTCCTCCTTGGTGTTGCTAGTCCAACACCATCTCCTTCACTTGTCCTCATGGGATTTTAGCCCAACACACTGACAGTAAAAACACAGTTAGGCTAAAGGTGGTTCTGCAGGGTTATGGTGGCTCATTGGCCTGCAACTAGCTCACACCAACTCCCACTTGATTTTAATCCTTACTTTGCACGGTGCTTTTTGACTCCAGAGACTTTCCTCTATCATTTCTCAGGGTTAGAGCAATCCATGGTCTTTCCTAATCATCAGCTACAGGCAGGAACTGTTGTTGTGTGTTTCTAGGAGGTTTTGTAATGCTCAAATCACAGAATCATAGAATTATTAAGGTTGGAAAAGATCTTGAAGATCATCAAGTCCAACTGTTAACCCAACACTGCCAAGTCACAACTAAACCATGTCCCTAAGTAGATCATCTACACTTTTTTGGAACCTCTTCAGGATGGTGACTCCACCACTGCCCTGGGCAGCCTCTGCCAATGCCTAACAACTCTTTAAGGGAAGAAATTGTTCCTAAGGCCCAACCTGAACCTCCCTTGGCACAACTTGTGACTGTTTACTTTCATTCTGTTGCTTGTTCCTTGGGAGAAGAGACCAACCCCCACCTGGCTCCAACCTCCTGTCAGAGAGCTGTGGAGAGTGAGAAGGGCTCCCTTGAGCCTCCTTTTCTCCAGACTAACCAACCCCAGTTCCCTCAGCTGCTCCTTAGCTTGCTTTAGAATTGGATGCTCTCTACCTTTAAAGTAGAAGATAATTGCCCATTATTGCAGAGCACTGGTACCCTCCCCAAGAGGAGATCCTTGGGTGGTTTTCCACCTTAGCTTTGTTTCCATCAGACACTGGTGGGCTCCAGCTTTGGTAAGCTCAGACAAACAGGAGAGGACACATGCTAATGCAAAGACCACCTGACAGCTCAGCTTTTTAAATGCACCCACCAACAGAAATCACATTCCCAGACAATACACAGAGACAATTTTCCATGTAAAAACCATTACCATTTAACAGAAAAACTTATTTTTAGCTTAGGGCATTCTGGCAGCTGGAGATGCAGATTTGTGGCTGTTCTAAACCACTAAACACACAGGGGCTGCAGCACAGCAGTGCCTGCTCCTTAGCTTTTAATTTACAGAACTAATTAGTTGGATTTACTGTCTTTAGCATCCCTTACCCGCTGTTTGCTTAAGGAGAAGGAGATGAGCTCTGCAAGTTGAGTCATGCCCAACAGGCCAATCACTCCAGCACAAGGGCACATCCAGCAGGAACTGGATGTAATGAGAGGTTCAAATCTTGCAGCAGCAAGTACATATGTCAGTGATGATGTACAGAAGGGACAGGCAGACCCCTCACCATCCAGGGGGTCTAACACTTCTCTACCAACTTCGAAACATCATCACGGTTGGAAAGGACCTTCAAGATCATCAAGTCCAACTGAAAGCCCTACACTAACTTATCTACAGAGGAGAGATGATATTCTAATCAGCAAGCAGATTCCAGACCAGGATAAAGGAAAATACAAGAGGTTTGTGGACAACTGAAAACGTTGATGCTTCCCAAAGTATATGGTGGTATCAGCATGCAGTAACAGAACCACAGAATGTTAGGGGGTGGAAGGGACCTCTGGAGATCATCTAGTCTGACTTCTGTGTCAGAGCAGGTTCACCCAGAGCAGGTCACACAGAATCATATCCAGGTGGGTTTGGAACCTCTCCAGAGGTGGAAACTCCACCATCTCCCTAGGCAGCCTGTTCCAGTGCTCCACAACCCTCAAAGAAGTTCCTCCTTATGTTCAGATAGAACTTCCTCTCTTCCAGTCTGTGCCTGTTCCCTCTTGTCCTGTCCCTGGGCACCACTGTAGAAAGTCTGGCCCCATTCTCCTGACACTCACCCATTCAGCATTGATAAGTACTGGTAAGACCCCCCCCTCAGTCTTCTCCTCTCCAGGCTAACACGTGTGGCAAAGCCATTAAAGCAGTCAAGCAGTACATCCGAGGTGTAATGAGGTCTGGAGTTCACTGGTCAGCAGTAAGCTAGCACGGCTGAGTAACGACAGAGAAACTTCAGCAGCAGTTACACACACATCAAACAATCATTTTTCTGCTTGGCTGGAGAAAATGTCCTGTACAATAGCACACAGGTCAGCCACCACCAGGGCAGACAACTACCTGAAAGGAGGTTGGAGCAAGGTGGAGGTTGGAATCTTCTCCCAAGTAACAGGCGATAGAACAAGAAGAAACGACCTGGGATTGCACCAAGGGAAGATTTAGGTTGGACATTAGGAGTAGCTTCTTCACTGAAAAGGTTGTCAAGGCCTGGCCCAGGTTGCCCAGGGCAGTGGTGGAGGAGTTCAAAATCCCTGGAGGAATTAAAAAAATGTGTAGATGTGGCATGGTTTAGAGGCATGGGGGTGTTGGGTCAACAGTTGACTCAATGATCTTAGAGGACTTTTCTAACCTCCATGATACTGTAAGTTCTAGGTTTTGAAAAGATGAAGTAATAAAGTAGCAAGTTCTTCAACAAAAAGCAATCCTGCAATCAGACTTAACAGTACTTCAATGACTTGGGAATAAAGAGGCCTTCCAAGGACTGGGATGTTTGCAGAGAATCCCTAAGCAGCACCCAGCAGCAGCACCCAGCTTCAAACCCCATCTGTTGGGAGCTGTTCCTGCTCTTTGTAGAAGCCAAACAACATAAGGCTCTATGAAAGCAAGGCAGGTTATTTCAAGGGTTCTTCTTACATTATTTAAAACATTTAATTAAAGCATTAAATTTCAGACCTTAAAACATGTAATTAAAGTATTATTTTAATGCACTAATAATTACTTTGTGATTATTGGGTGAACTCCCGGTTTCACCGCCCAAAGCAGACTTACAGCATCGCCCAGGCTGTGACCAAGTCCCAGATCACTCTGCAGCCTCCAGGCTCATCTTCCTCTGGCACCTGCAGATTCACTCTGGGAAATCCAAGTTCCAACCTGCTGCCAGCCCTTGTGTTCCAGCACTCAAACGGCTCTTGCTTCCCATGACAGAGTCATGGCAAAACAGAGCAACCTCAGCCTTTTTGCTGGTGCTCCTTGACTGAAGGAGACATTCACACATCAGGTTTTGGTTTGGCTCTGCTCTAGTGTGTAAGCAGACTATAAAAATGGTGCATCTCCACTCAACAAATCTTGTTTCCTGCTTAGTCACTCCCACAGTAAAGTCTGTATTTGATTAGAAGCAACAATATTCAAGCTTAAGTGCAGAAATCTAACACATCATCAGTTTTATGAAGCTAGTTCTGGTTTCACTAGCAGGAAAACTTACCAACATTTCCTTTTCTCTGCAGCAGCTGCAAGACTGCTCTGCTTCCCTTTTGTACAGTGCTTCTTCTTAGACAGCAACAAAGATAAATTACCTCAGTAGATTCACTTGCATGCATCTCATTGGGCCTCCTAGGAAGCCTAGAGCTTCCAAACATCCTGAGGTGATCTTGCATTTAGGTAAGGAAATCTTGCTTTTCACTTGTGATTTAAGATTGAATTAATTATCTGAATTAAGATGCTTACAACAGATTCTTGGTCATTAGCAAAACACTGCCTGAATATAAAGGCACGCATGTACACAGCAAGTCCTTTGACATTAACCATGGGAGACCAAATCCCCAAATCCCAGCATCGGAGGGTTGGAAGGGACAGCTGGGGATCATTCAGTCCAACCCCCCTGCTCCAGCAGGGTCACCTCCAGGTGCCTTTGGAATTTCTCCACAGGAGACCTGACAACCTCTCTGGGCAGCCTGGGCCATGGCTCTGCACCCTCCCAGCAAAGCTGTTCAGGTGGAACCTCCTGGGTTCCAGTTGGTGCCCAGCGTCCCTGGGCACCAGTGAGCAGAGTCTGGCCCCAGCCTCTAGCTCTTGCTCAGCATTGAGCATCTCCCCTGTGGGGCTGCTCATCTCCAGGCTAAGCAGCCCCAGGGTTCTCAGCTTTTCCTCCTCCCAGAGAAGCTCCAGTCCCCTCAGCATCTTTGTAGCTTCCACTGGACTCTCTCCAGCCATTCCCTGTGTCTCTTCCACTGGGGAGCCCAACAAAGGCAAGAGAAATGAAGAACAGTCCAAGCCAAACCGTATCCAGCTTTATTAAAGGTACTTTTCATAAACAATCATGGTAATTTAGGCAGGACATGGGCTACAATCGGCAACATTTTACAACAACCGAACTCCCCTCCCTTCAGGGACTACCAAAAACGTCGAAGTTGCTATAAAACTGAAGAATCTTCATTTCTTACTTGCAGAGGGAAAAGTTTAGAGTGAGGGTGGACACGTTCACATTTAGCATGTTGTTTAACAACTCGGCACAAACCTACCCTGACTTTGCGAGGAAACAAGAACCAATTAAAATGCAGGTTTCTTAATCTGAAGATCCACAATACAAAAGAGGAAGTGTGGCTCCTGCCAGAGCCATTAGATCCCAAATTATTCACCAGAAGTCCAGATCACCTGACAACACGTGTGAGTGACGAGTCCCAAAATGCCAGTTTTGCCTCGTTTTGGAGTGACGGGCTCCAGGCAAACAACGAGGACACGACAGGAGATAGAGAGGGCAGAACAAACAGTGGGGTTTGGAGCTGGCAACAGGCATCTTGGGAGCTTCCACGTTCACTTGGATGCGCTTCACAGAACTGAGTGAGACGTGCAGTATGATGGCAACCTTTCCTCCTCCCTCAGGAGGAACTTTTCTTCCAAAAACAGGGGGACCAGGAAAACTTTGCTTCTTTGAAAATTTAGGTTCTGAGAAATAGACTAAGTGACATTTGTCCCCACTGCCCCCTTCCCACCACCCCCCCTCCCAACACAACAATGAAGCGGTCTGTGTGCTAACAACATAGCTTAAAAAAAAGTAAACCAAAATTCTGCATTGTTATAAAACTTGATAAAAAATAGTATTTCAAACTGTACAGTCACCAGAAGTACACAGTTATCAAAAATTCACACATTTATTTTACTTGGCTTCACCAGCACCTTCGGCTTTCTGTGCCTACAAAAGAAAGGGGAAGCAGTCAGCTCACAGCACACATGGGCACCTACCCACTGCTACTCCTCTGCCTCAAGAGTCCTTCTCTGAGCTGCAGCAATCTCATCTGATCTCTAATAAAATGAAGCCCAATATAAAGTACCCTAAAAGGCAACTTGAAGTTGCTGTATTATATATGTCATCTTTACACATTTTCAGGACAAGGAATAACAACAGCCTTCATGTGGCAACTCCAACTGGCAAACAGACTACTTTTAACTCTTTACCAACCAGGCAACACACCCTCCAGTCCGTAGGTGGTGTCAGTGCCATAAGCAACAGGTCTAAATAATCAAGCAATAATTCCTCTTTGGTTAGCACAAGCCTGGACTTGTCCATGTTTGATACAGAAAAACCAACTTGTTGATGTAAGCCAAGCTGCCAGAGCTGCTGTCGTACCTGGTCTGTTTTGGCATCTCCATTTTCTGCAGGGTTGTTTCCCTCCTTGCCAGCATCAGCTTTCCCCTTCTTTCCCTTGGGCAACTTCTCGCTCTTCTGTGAAGGGAAGATGACAAGCACCGTTACAATTAACAACTGCCCCTCGTTAAGCCACAAGAATCCAATAACTAGAGTGATAAAAACCAACAACTGGATGTTGGCCCAAAAACAACACAACACACAACTGTTTGTGTGTTAAGAAATCAACAGCAACTGTGAAGCCTTCACTTGGGGGTTTTATACTGTAAAGTTTTTGTCAAACTCCCAAGTTCTCAGTGCAGCTTTATGGCAGGGATGATGCAGCTCAATGTCATCACTACATCTGCTGGTGTTCAAACTTATTAAGTCCTAATGGACAAATCTCAGCACCTAGCTACCTCTCAATAACAGAACTGACACAACTACTCACCTTTGGAGCTGCCTTTTTAGGTTTAGGCTCTGGTTTCGGAGGAGCAGGCTTCTGTAAGTGAGGAAAACCCCTTCTGTTATTCCAGTTATTTTAAGAGGTACATACTACTTCTTGTTTTGTATCATTCAACCCAAATCCTTTCGTTTTAGGAAAGCAAATCTAAACATTTGAAACTGAAGCACTTACTTGATCTGTCACTTATCCTATCACTCCCAAAGCACCACGCAACGGGGCTGTTCCTTGAGCCAGGAACTTTCAGCTGAACAATGTGTCCCTCCAGAATCCCCACAGCTCTCTCACACAGATCTAGCACCCAGTACTCAAGTTTTAAACTATCAAGTGTTGTGCCATCTCTCCTCAGCCAGAGAATACTCACAGCAGATAATCTCGCTGATCTCCGCTGTGGCTGTTGCAAAAGAAAAATGATTGAATTTAATGTGATGGAACATGAACTCTCAGAGACTCATAAAATAAATCTCATTTCAAAGTGGCAAGATCCCAGAACTAATGTTTAAGTATTTAGTTCCCTTTCTCCCCGTTCTCAAGAAAAACGAAACTATCCCGTCCAAATCACTACTAACAGCTAGCAATAGTTAATAGGTTTTTCATGGTAAAGGTTAAAGGCACTTTGAAAAGTCACCATCAGTTCAGACTAACCCTCCTCCCTGCCTCCCAGTGCTTTATTTCCACGAAGTTAAACCTCATCTTCCAACATAAACCACTTTATGATCCAACTTTCTCTAAATATTGAGCTTCTTACCTCATCCTTAACTTTGGCCTTATCGCCCTTGGTATCTCCTTCAGCCTAGAACATGACACACAAGTCGTACCAAGGAGTTAGGGGGTGACACACTCGGCCCCCACACCAGCATCCACCGGTAGTTTTAACCACCTCACCCACCAAGAAGTCATTTCCAGTCTGCTCCCGGAGAGTGCCAGGCCTTCACTGCTCCTCAGGACTACCCCCACCTGCCCCTTGAGCTCTCTTGAGATTCGGGGAGGAGCTGGAGGCACCGGCAGCTTCCCCGGGGCGGGCCGAGGCGGAAGGCCCACACCGACCCACCCCACAGCGGGGCGGGAGCAGCCACCTCCTCTGGGGAGGGGGCGGTGGGATGGGATAGGATTCGGGAGGGGGAGAGGCGGGGGAACGGCGTTGCCCCTTCAGGGAGGCCCCGCTCCCGCCCACGGCTGCCCCCGTGGGGCGGTGGTTTTGGCGGCAAAGCCTCCCGGGCGCCAGCAGCGCGGCCACTTCCCGCCCTTTTCCCGCCCTACCGGCGTTACCCTCCCCCCTCGTTCTCTCCCCATCCCTCTTCTCA
>VWZX01004914.1:63940-198715 GCA_013399015.1 Galbula dea | reverse complement strand
AGCAGCGGAGGTGGCCGCGAGGGGGTTGTGGGCTTGGCGGCGGCAGGGCCTGCGCTGCCTCCCTCCCGGCTGGCTCCGCTGGCTCCCGACCCCACTAATTTGAATCGGGTGTTTATAAAGTTTTATATAGAGCCGGACGCGGCCCAACCGGTTCCAGCCGGATCCTCACCGCCCCGCCCGCCCATTGGTCCGCTGGGGTCACGTGGGTTGGGGCCAAGGCGGGGACGGAGGGGTGCGCGCCGAGGAGGTGGCGCGCGCGCAGCCCGGCCTAATGCCCGCTCCNCGGGGAGGGACAGGTAAAAAGCGTCTTAAAATAAGACGGGAGAAGGTGGTCTGGGGGTATCCCCCCACGCCCCCAACGGGATGCTGTAATCCTCCCCCGCGGTGCGGAGCGCAGGTGAGCGGAGCTGTTCGTTCAGCACCTCTGAGGGGTACCGGTACCCCCCCCCAAATCCACATACCAGGGCTGAGGCCATCGCCAGCGTGAGGCTCTTCCTGGAAAAAATGGGAGATAAGGAGAGTTAGCGCAAAGAGAAGGAAAGGAAGAGGGGGAGGCAGTGCTAAAAGACAAAAAAGCTTGACAAAATGCAGGGAAATTGCACTAAAAGACAAAAACACACCCCAAAATGCAAGAAAATAGCACTAAAAGGCAAAATCCCCTCCACAAGTACAAGAAAATTTACACCTAAAATTCACGGAGTGATGCTACCTGCACTGAGTGACTTGCAGAGTTGGGATTCTTCCCAGAAGGGCCATTCCTCACAGCTGGATACAGGCACAGGCCATTCCATACAAACACCATCAGACACTTCCACGTGCCCTGAACTTTTAACCTTTTAATGGAATCTTATCCTGAAGAGCACCCCATGGAGCAACACTTCACCCCCCAGGTAACCTCCTTCTCAAATCTCAACTGCAAGAGGAGCACATTTTTCCAGTTGTGCTGATTCTTACATCTTCACCATAAAAACATGAACTAGGGAAGCTGGAATCCCACAGAAAGAAGCCTGTAGCTCCGTTTCCACAACTGTCACAAAGATTCACTAGAAAAATGCACTCCTGAAACTCAGAAGAGTTTCTGTATAACTTATGCCCACCCTCAAATGAGCAACACTTACATGAAAAGTTGGTATTTTACTGGAGTAACTGATGCAGGTGGAATAAACAACCTGTCAGGTAACACAAGCTTTTCTCCACTGCTTGAAGACCTTTTTCAACTCCTCTCCTACTACAGCAATAGCTTTTATAAAAAGGGATTAAAACTTTCCCTACAAAACCTTTTGTAAAGCAGATCCTTCAACTACCATACCTGCAACAGTACCATAACTTTGGGGAAAGCCACCACTGCAGCTTTGGTCACCTGTATCATCATAACACAACTGAAAAGATGGGGTTTTTTTAAGACAGAAAGAACATCCTTTGGTAGAAGATAGTCTCCTCATCAGCCTGGCAAAGCAGACTGGAGATTGCTCCATCTCATGGAGGGGAAACTCTTTCCACAGACAGCTTCCTGAAATGTGAAGACAGAAAATAAAACACAGCAAAAGAAGTTTCAAAGCAACAGCTCCCATCATTTTGGCATGTTTTTGTCCAAACTACTTACAGAAGAGGAGGTATGTGCATGGAGCTTCATTCAGCCAAGCCCTGGGGTTATCAGCAAACTGCTCACACTAGACTGTTAAAAGAACACAGCTTCTGAATCGCTTCTGCTTAACAGGAAGCAGATGAAGAGTCTGTCACAGGTTAAATGATCATATTAGACCTGGATGCCAACTTCATCACACCTCAGAATAAGAAGCTCTACCTACTTTTAAATGTTCAGCTTATTTTTGAAGTAAGTTTGGTATGAATATGCTTTATTCATGATTTGACAATGCAGTTATCCTCTTCACAATCACATTCAAAGAGCTGAGTCTGCAGCACTTACAAGTCTTTGAAATCTGTTATTTTCTGGTTTTCACCTGGAGGTAAACAGGAACACTTTAAAAAAAGCAATAGCTGGTACTGCTGCACCTGTGTGTGCATCAGGAACAAAAATCCAGATATTTGCTGTAATTTGGACCATTGGGACGGAAACCATCTTGGAAATGAGCTAGTCCACCTCCCTGCCAATGGAAAACTGAGAACAAACAGTACTCCACAGCTGCTCTGAGCCACTCCCATTGCAATCAGCTCAACAGACTTTCTAAACCATTTTGGCTGGGGTCAGAGGTTGGTTTTGGCTACTGTACACCTGAACTAAGCCCACCTTCATTCCCTGGAAACAGGATGTTAAGCAACCTTATAACTTTAACTCTCTATAACTTTAGAGAGGTCTCAGAGGGATTCAGCAGACTGCCTCCATCACGTGGTTTTAGCTAACTTCTTTTCCTTTTTAAACCACCAAGTTAATTCCCAACCAATCCTTTTTCCTTGCCTGCTCGGAGCTTTTCCTAAGCACAGCCAGCCTGTTCCAACACCAGCATCTTCAGCATTTGGGTTTTCCCCACATACACTGCTCAGAAAAGATTGCAGGACCTGGTGAGGCTCCAGTCTATCCTTCTTTTCAGCAAGGCTGACAACACCTCACTTTAGCTCTTTGGAAGGCAAAAGCAGATAAATGAAAACCAGCAGAGTAAGGTGGGGAAAAGACAAGATGCTACAATGATGTAGGCAGTGGGGACTATCTCTGCCACCACCTGATACAGGGCTCCATTTTAATAGTAATAAATAAATAATCCTCTCCCTGCAGAAAGTGAGGCTCCCCTTATGGGACAGCAGAGGAAATCTCAACAGAAGATTCACTACTGTGAAGCCACAGAAAGAATTCAAGTCCAGACTGATTTAACAGCACTGAATTGGTTTGTCTGGGCCAATTCACGAGGAGTCAAACAGAACTGGAGGCTCATGTTTTAGTTAAAACTTCTCATCACCGGATCACCCAGGCCTGTGGAGTACCAAGCTGCAGAGCTATGGCAGGGTGCATGTATTCTCCAGCATGGGGGCAGAGAGGTGAGCAGCAGGACGGCATCACCTTCCTCAGCAGCATTCACAGAACTAGAAAGGTTCACAGTACTCTGCCCCTGCCTTTGGATAGGACATCGAGTCCTCCAGCAGGCCTGCATCCTCCCCACCGCAGAGCCATGCTGAAGGGATTCCTCTGGGCAGCAGTTGTTCCCTTGTCTTCCCAAGAAGAACCCAGCACCTGTGTCATGCAGACACTGGACACAATCTTTCCAAGAAGTCCACTCTCTTGTGCTCCAGAGCCTGCAGAAAGCCCTGGATTCTCTCCTCCCGCATGGCAGTGCACTTCTGCAACAGCGTCTGTCGGCGCCGAGAGTCTCCGTGGGATGCAAACCCCTCCTGCTGCAGCTTCTTTGTCACATAAGCCTGATCTCTTTCCATCTGCTGTCGCCTCCTTTCCTCCATGTAGGAGTCTCTGGCCTTCTGGAGTGAAAAGCAGGAGAAGGTTAGCACTTTACCAGGCCTTTTGGTGTATCTGTGGTGCAGGCACAAGGCAGCACAGACTATGGAAGAGGAAGCCTCTGCTTGGCCATCAATCTGCAGGTTAAATGAAGGGTGGCTCTGTGTGCACCTCCTCCACTTCCAGGCAACCTGCTTGATTGGTTATACAAAATTACAGGGATATCCTTCTGGACCTTTTCCCCCAAGAGCCAAGTCTGCTTTCACAGCATTAACTCCTAGTTGAAACAGATAAAGGTCATGGCAGATTGTGGAAAAGCCCTCAGGTACTGGAATCAGAGAGGAGCAGCGAACAAGAGGACTTTTGAACCACAGATGTGCACACAAGCTAGCATTACCAGTGTCATCACAGAACCTTTGATCCTATTCACATGGCAGTTGGAAGGTTTTAGGGGATCCAGAACACTGATTTATAGGGCAGTTCTTTGAGCTGGTGATCAGGTACTGACCTCATCAGCTTCAGCATGAGTGGGCTCAGCATTCCCAAATACCTGTGATCTAACAATGGACCAGCTTGAGCCCCAGCAGGATAGGCAGGAGGAAGGTGAAGGTGGTAGCTATCCTTCCCTACCCTTCAAGTAGTTAAAACACTTTTGCAGAACATCCAGATTTCTTCTTCTTGTACCTATCCTAAACTGCAGCCTCTGACAGCAAAAAAACATCCACAGGCAGGAAAATTAGGCTTTCATTGTCAAGAAGTGGTCACTGTGACAACCTGACACCTACTCCTCAGGTAGTACTGACCTTTCAAACAAGCAGAGGAAATCATTATTCTAATGACAGCCTGACTCTTCACCACACTTTCCCTGTGCCCAAGTCAGTAGTCTGTGCTCTGGCACTGTAAATTACCTTTTGGTGTGCTGGGAAGGAGAATAGCAATATCCCTAGCTGCAGAAAGTCCATGAATTGACAGCACTCCACTGCTGGAGCTTGGTTTATTTGAAATGCAAAGATGTGTTCAGCAGAGGATTTCCACTCTTGACCAAAGTGGAATTCTGTCTCTTCAACAGAAAGGGCTCCACATGACCACGTTCATTGGCCAACCTTGACCAACAGCTACATTCTCCCCCTACGTGTAACATGTACCAAAAGCAGGTAATACCTGATCCTGGGACTAAGTGGTGAGCAACAAGCAGCTAGTAGAATCCCTTGAGGAAAAACTTCTTTGCTGTGAGGGTGCAGAGCCCTGGCACAGGCTGCCCAGAGAGGTTGTGGAGTCTCCTTCTGTGGAGATTCCAAAGGCATCTGGAGGTGACCCTGGGCAACCTGCTCTGGGTGACCTTGCTGGAGCAGGAAAGTTGGACTAGATGGTCCCTTCCAACCCCCCACCATGCTGGGATTAGGCAGCAGGCTAACTGCAAAATTAAGATGGCCATTAAACATGATGCTGTTTGACTTAATGGAAGGAGGGGATCTTTTGTCCAATACCACCACTTGTTTTTTGATGTGCCTTGTCAAACTTTCCATCCAGCTGCCTATCCACACCATAGCTGCCTCCAGTGTCCTGGACACAGCTGCACTCTCCCAAAGCTCCTCTAATACATTCTGGCTTCTCAGCAAGTCCAGCCCCTAGCCTCACCATCCTCACTGATAAGCAACCCTTCCACCAAGGTAATTTGTTTCAAGAGCTCCAGATACTTCTGGCTTTCAAGATCACCTATTTCAAACACACACAAACCTAGCTCCTAAATCCCATCAGTTCCTCTGGGTGGGAAGTTCTCCCTTGTGCACAACTGGGATGCATCCCTTGAAAAAAAGAACAGCCTTCTATACTGAAAAGTGGGGCTTGCAGCAAAAGAACTGACCTAAGGACAAACCTGCTGATAAGAAACCTTGCTAACAGCATAGCATGAAGAAAGAGCCACAAAGGAGAACCAAGAAAGGATGAGATCTGCTCAGCACAGAAGCAGCATTTGTTATCCATCAGAAATTAGCACCAGGAGCAAAGTCAGAACAGTGACCTTACTGTTCAATACTGCTCAAGACAGAGGCAGAGCTCATGTCAATGACAAAACACTGCTGCCTTTTTTGCTTTTCTCTTCATGCAGAAGGTGAATTGCTATTAGCTGTATTAATACAATGAATTGCTGCTAGGAAAAGGGCAGACTTGGGGCAGAAATAGGAATCAAAGAAGTTAAGGATGTGGAGAATTTGGATGCTTCCAGACTGTCTGGACCTGATTAAATTCACCCATAACCACAACTGTCTATAATCTCTTTGACAACTCTCAGAGGTGAGCAAGGTCTCTGAAAGTAGAAAAGGGCAATATAAATGCCTGTCTTCAAAGAGAGCTGACCCAAATAATTCAGGAACAGACACACAGCAACCAGGTATGGTGAAGGTAAGAGTCACTACACCAAGTTCTTTCTCCTGCCAGTTATTGCTGTTTCTGTGCTACAAGCTGCTGCTCCCAGATTTCCCCATCAAGAGCTCCAGCTGCCAGACCTGTTTTGCTTAAAAATAGCCAGATTACTAGGTCACTACTAAGTTAGCCAGACTTATCTGAATCAGGTCAGGGAGAGTTCACAACAGCAAATAAGAGGAGAGGAACAACGACAACAAGCAGTAGGAACAATCTCTTCAGTAGGCACATCTGGACCCACCAGAAAGAGGACACTTGTCCACACTCTCACAGCTCAGGCAGCCTCACTCCAGCTCCCAGAAAGGAAATTCCAAACCCACTTGTTACAACCCTAACACCAATAGCAGAGTCAGAGGAAAAGCTTGCAGATTCTCCTTGCTCATTCCAGAGTGATCTCAGCAGTCTTTGCTTAAACCACTGGTGAAATGGTGTGAGATAAAGTGGCTGATTGTACCCTCAGGAGTGCTAGCTTGGCTTGCTCTGTCAGCTGAGGAGTCAGGACAGATCCTTCCAGCTGGTGGAATGAGCAATGAGTAACAAACAGTGGTGACTTCAGATACTGCAGGTATTCCCAAAAGTAGAGGAGTGTGTCCAAATGCTAAGATGTTGTACACATGAGCACAGGAGAAGCAACACATCTAGCATTTGGTGCTACTGGAGCAAGATCTTCACAGCACTAAGTCAACAATTCCTTTGTCCCCACTTGGCACACTCTCACCTGTTCTCCAGCACACTGCTGTGCAGATATCACATCATGTTGAGCTTTCCATCTCCCTAGGGCTTCCTTACCTGCAGAGCACTGTAGTTCATCTGGAACTGAAGGATAGCCTCACACAAGTTCCAAAAGGAATATTCTGGCCACAAGACTGACTGAAACACCAGGCATGAATGGGATGTCTGCAGAAAGCAAGAGCACCAACAATTTAATCATCTAGTGAGGGAAAAGTCATCAAGCTGCAGCTTTGCTGATCAAACTCTGCCAGTTTCCCCACAGATTTTACCTAGGCTCTGTTATCAGATTCTACTTAAAATGAAATAAATACCAGCCAAGGGAGTTTGAAATTGCACAATGTAGAGTCTTCTTAATGAAGTTTTTAATGCTGGGACACTGGTCATCCATTCCTGCACAGACACCAGCAGAATGCTGGTCTTCACAGAGCTATTTTAATAGTTTAAGCATAACAGACTTAGAACAAAACTAAAATAGCAACACTGGACTATCAAAGGCTGAGTTAAGGGAATAACAGATGAACTGAGGCTCAGGACATGAAATTTAAGCCATTCACTGAAGAGCATCTCGTGATATTTCTTCCTGCCCACTCATGGCATTTAAACTGCTTAATGAATCTAAGAGATGTTTTGCACTGAGCAAAAAATCACTCTCTTCCTGGAGCAGAAAGATGCAAGATTTCCACTTAAGTCTAAATTTTGCCATCAAGTTCCTCAAAGTTTCAGGCAAATGTTTCTGTTTCTCCAAAATCTAACACTCCAAAGGACTCTCCATGACTCTTAAAACTGTGATGCTACAGAAAACCTTAGTATCAATTCTATATAAGAAAGGATATTTCCTATGACATCAGAGAATGATCCTGAAAGCCCAATGTCCTCCTGCTTTGGGGCTGTCAGGACACACACCACTGCTAGCCAAGGGAAATCTGTGCTAACATTCTGGTGTGTGAGCTGGCAGAGCAGAAGCACAAGCTGCAATCCATAGCACAAGGATTTGCTCCACACCAGCCAAACACACAGAGCACCAACTTCCTAAGGAACCCCTCACCAGTCACAAGCTCAAGTCTCTGAGACACCTCTGCCAAGTTCATCACCAAAAGGAGCAAGCAAAAGGTTAGTCTGCAGCATTGAAACCCATCCAGGATAGAGGTGTGCCCAAAAAAGCCTTGGTAGGCAACTACAACTCAGGCCAGACAACTTCTGTGAACTTGCCAATTAAATCATTTGGAATAGGTACATTTGATGTGGTTGCTTCAAGGCAATTAGGTTTTGGCTCCAAACTGTACAGGTAAACCAAAATGTTAGCTTTAAGTAAAGCAGCTTGAGTCAATGTCCTCCTGCAAAGTTTGGGTTACAAACATATCAGTGCTGCCTAGCACAGGAGAGAGGGAAATGGAAGCAGCTTTGGCTACTGTAACTGCAAATGCATGAATTTAAGAACTTGCTTTGGTTTAGTTTATCAGCCTAGTCATCCTGATTTGACTCTGTCATCCTTAGAACCTGCCTTGCAGGGTCTTGTTTCCTTATGAAAGTCAAACAAACTTCTGAAACTGTGAGCAGTCAGACATGTACATTGCATTAAGTTACAGGGTTACACCTCCAGGTGACATATGACAAACACCTCTCCCAGAAACCTAGAAATCCTTCCTGGGACTTCCTCATCCCAGGAAACATATTGCCAGGTTAAATTAATCAAAGCCAGGACTTCACCAATCAAATGGGAAATTACCTAAGTGTGAAAAGAGGAGCAAAAGGATTAGCAACTCATGATTTCCTTGACTGCTGTCAGATAAAAAAAGATATCACAAATTAGTCTAAGTGTTTTCAGGATGATACCATTCCAGACTTGTGCTGTAAGGGATTTGAGGCAATCACAGCACTGCAAGAAACAGATTCCCCAGAGGTGCCCCAGCACTCTTTCCATCCAAGCAGTTACCTAACCCCTGGCACAGTGAGTTTAAGAGCCCTCAAGTCAGCTCACACCTGCAGTAAGTAGAACATTGATGCAAAATAAGGAGTATTTCAAGGAGAAGAACACAGACTTTACCTGCCAGAGCAGGAAATCACTCAAGCGAACCTCTCCAGAGGTTCGAATCAGGAGGTCTGGGTCAGGAGAGTTGTTGGTGTACAGACACTTATCAAGCAACAATTCAGACACATCACTGAGAAAGACAGAGGCATCTCATTAAGATCACTTTTCTAACCTGACAGAGGTGGCACTACTAAATCAGAATTACTGAGGGCTTCTTTTAGAAAGACAGCACTGTAGATAAGAACTGGGTGGTGGAGCTGTACCACAGCCAGTCATCAACCTGCCTCTGACAGACACTGCTGTCTGCTCCACAAACCAGTTCAAATGCTCTTTCAGCCCTCAGAGCATCCCCCTACCCATGCTCTTTGAACCATACTACAGTGGTGGAACCAGACCATGAGGACTTCCATCTGGAGCAGAGTGCTAACTACTCCATCTCCTCCAGGGTGGAGGAACAGTTCAGTATTCATGATTCATCTGTTGGTTGACCTCAGAGCTCAGACTGCCAGCCAAGCAGCCAATTGTTGTGGCATAAAAATCTGCCTTCACATTTAAACTAACTTAAGACACAGACCTAATTTCTCTTCTGCCTTGGTTGTGTATCTATTCCCATGGTAACTGAAATAATAAAACCCCAAACATTGCATAGTAACTTGAAGTCATTTGTTCCAGTCACACTGGTTTAATGAGCTCTACTTAAAAGCCACTTGGCTTCTGAGAGGTTATTACTAAAGTGTAGGTGGCAAGGCAGGGAGTTCTCATCAGACAGGCAAGAGTTACCTGGGTTCAAGCAGCCCTTGTTCCACTCCCCACGCCATCTCCCTGACAGCATTGCTGATTTCGTGTCTCGACGTGTATGCAAAGCAGACATTCAGAAAGCATCTGCAAAGAGGAGCAAGATGTGAAGGCTAACCTAAGGAAGGGCCAGAAAATGCCAGAGAGAAGAATATCTATGACAGTTGTGTGCTTGTAGAACAAAGGGGAAAAAAAACCCCAAAAGGTGGAGCATGTCTGCCAAGTCTCAGCCTTGAGGTAGACGAGGAATACATGAGGAATCAGCTCCTCCAAACTGAGTTACTCACTTGTTGTAGTTCCTGGTTGCCAGCACAGCTTGGGCAATCAGCTCCTGAATATCCAAGGGCAGGAGAGGCAGGTCCCCAAGGACACGGATACACACACCGTGCTTCTTCAAGCTCTCCCTACATCCAATAACAAAATTCAGGGCTACAGAAAACAGACCAGTCTCTACTGCATGATGCCATGTTCCCTTTGTGTAACATCCACCAAATGAGGACAACAGGCATGTAGCAGGCAGAGCTTCAGCAAAACTGAGAAGCAGGGAAAAAGTAAAATGACCAAATGTTTTTCAGGCCTTGAAAGCTGGCTTAGATCTGACCATCCCAAACCATTCCATAAAGGGAAACTGACTGTTCCCCACCCAAGTTCCTAAGATAGACATAACCAGAGGACCAAACAATGACCACAGAATAGACATTCCTACCTGAAGTTATGAAAATCCATAAGGAAAACATATTACACCCACAGACTCTGGGCACTTATAACTAACCAAAAAATTAAGGTGACTAATAGTCACCCAGAGTAGCACAACTACTTTCTGGTGTAAAGAAATGTCATCCAGTCCAACCCCCCTGCTCCAGCAGGGTCACCCACAGCAGCTTGCCCAGGGTCACCTCCAGCTGTCTTGGGAATCTCTCCACACAAGGAGACTCCAGAGCCTCTCGGGCAGCCTGGGCCAGGGCTCTGCACCCTCAGCAAAGAAGTTTCTCCTCCTGTTCAGGTGGAACCTCCTGGGTTCCAGTAGTTACCCAGTGCCCCTTGGCCTGGCCCTGGGCACCAGTGAGCAGAGTCTGGCCCCAGCCTTTAGCTCTTGCTGAGCATTAAGCAGCTCCCCTCTGGGGCTGCTCTTCTCCAGCCTAAGCAGCCCCAGGGCTCTCAGCCTTTCCTCCTGCCAGAGATGCTGCAGTGCCTTCAGCCTCTTCCTAGCCTCCGCTGGACTCTCTGCAGTAGTTCCTTGTCTCTCTTGAACAGGGGAGACCAGAACTGGACCCAGGACTCCAGCTGTGGCCTCACTAGAGCACAGCAGAGGTGGAGGAGAACCTCCCTTGACCTGCTGGCCACACTCTTCTTAATGCACCACTGGAGACCATTGGCCTTCTTGGCCACAAGACAACTGTTGCACAATAACACAATCTGGTGTGCAGTGGGACTGTGTGCACTCTGGAGCTGTACACCCCATCCTGGTAGGCAGAGCCCCTCAACACAAGCCTCTAGGTGGAGAATGGCTTCCTTCATTTAATCCATTTTCACCACTTGTAACACCTCTTAAATCACATTCTGCTTTAGTTCCACCCTGTGGGATCCAGACAAGAAAGGATCCTTACTGTTCTTCCAGCAGGCGGCTGAACTTCTGCCTTGCCAGATCCATCAGTCCATCCACCTCCTCCTTGGAACGTTTGAAGTTCTCAATACTAAAGGCATAAACAGTGACCTCCTGAATGCCCAGATTTAAACACCACCGCAGTGTCTGCAAGGAAGACAACAGAGAATGGAAAACAACAGGCAGATAAGCAGACTCAGACAATCAAACAGGTCAGGAAGACCCAGCTTCTCCACTGCTCAAACCTCTCTGTCAGTTCCCACTATGGTCAGACTGGATCAAAAGAAAACCATCAGGAGCTGACAGTGCAATTCACCTGAGGGGAATTTCCAATTCACTTTAAAGAACAGGAGGAAAAAATGTCACTGCCTAAGGATGAGAATCCATAACAGACATGGGACTAATCCAATCAGGGAACACACTTCCATTATAAATTGTGTAATACTGTACCTTTCAGAGACATTCAACCTGTTTCACAGAATTAAAAGCTTCAAGATCTTCAAGGCAAACATTAATTAAGTGTAAAACAGAGGAGGGGAAAAAAATAGCTGGTTAGAATGAGTCTGCAAGATAACAGAGATGAACTAAAGCTGGGAACCCTGATGACAAATGTCAGCTCCAAGCACAGGCCTGACTCCTGTAAAGAAAAGGAACACAAAGCACCAGCCAAGAAGTAAACAAGTCAGCTGGTGACCACAGCTCCTTTCAGCACACCATGTAAAGGCAGCAAACACCCTTCCCACCTGAGCCAGTTTCTCAAAGCCTTGTGAATGTCCCTGCTGTCTCTCCACGTGGCACTTCTGGGCATAACGGCGATTGCCATCCATGATGAAGGCAACATGCTTGGGCATTGGCCCTGCCTGGAAAATAAGGAGAGAGACATAAGAGATCAGAAAGCCAACAGCCAGCATCTTGCATCACAGAGAGTTTAGTCCCACTGCTCCTGGCAGCATCACCTACTTGTACCGGTGCGCTGAGTATCTCCCAGCTTCAAGTCTGGAGCTGGGAAGAGCAAGATGATGATTCCCTCTCTGTTAAGCCAAGTTTAGGTTCTCTAAAAAGCATGTAAGTATTGGCAATTGCCTAAACTGAAAAGCAACTTTGCCCTCCCCATTTCTACCACGTGACTGAGAACTGTAGCACTTGGGAGAGAGAGCAGCACTGCCACAGCCACTGCTCTGCAGCCGCAGGGGAAGGCACACAGAGATTTATGATGCCATAATTGCTAAGTACTTTGTATTTCAGGCTTCAAGGGCATTTTCACAGACACAGTTAAGTTAAAAGAAAACAAATAAAGTCATGAGACTTCCCCCCTGTCAGGAGGAGTGCTCCTTTCCACTCCACTGACTTCATTAGGTCTGCACAGATCCTTCTGAGGGAACTGCAGCAGCAGCACCAGTCTGAGTGAGAATTTTCCTGGAACTGCTGAGTTATTATTCTACTCAGTAAAAAATTTAGTTTTGCTTCTTAGACTCATAAACCTGATCATCTTGCTTCTCTTCCTTCTTCCCACACTCTGCCTTCACCAGCAAGGGCTCCAAACACGGAAGCCTGGGAGTGTAAACTCATTACTGGCAAGTGCTGCCTACATTTGCCTTGCTCATTTGCAAGACTAAGCTTAAGTAATTTTCCATCCTTGAATGCTGTTTAGGGACATCCATTCAGTGCCAGCATTAATACATCTCCCTCCCAGCAACACTACCAGCAGCCACAGAGGCAGTTCCAACTCTGACCCTGCCAGTTCTTTACCCAGATAACCAAATTAATTCCTTACCTTAATGATGTTGGCACAAAATCTCTCTATGATGGTCAGCTCGCCCTCTCTGATCCACGACATGTTTTACCCACAGCTCCTTTTCCTTTTCAACATCAAAACCAAAATAAAGGGGTTAGAGGTATAGTAGCTTCTGCCTGAGCCCAAAGCAACCTTGCAAACCATCAACTCAGAAAAATAAACTTTGACTAGGTACTTTGAAGCCCTTCTTATCACCTGGCAAGCACTCTGATAAGCAGACAACAGGAACAACTGAGAAATGAACTCTGGAACTTTCCAGTTGTGTGTCATCAGCACAGACTCTGCACCAGCTGACAGCATGAGAAACCATGACTGGCTTTTCCAGGAGGACTAGCTGGTGAGGTAGCACAAACCCACAACTTGGGCTCCTACCAGGCAAGTCACAGGGGAGCAGCAGCACAAAGTGAGCTCTTGGAGGTGCTGGAAATCGTTCAAATGAAGCAATCACCAATATCACCAACTGCCCTCCATTTTTGTTACTATTGAGAGTTCTTTTCCTACATAAGGAGAGAGCTTAAGCCTCTGGAGCTGTAAAAATTGTGGCATTTTTACCACATTATCTGTACATCTAAGAGTAAGGTCTGGTTTGAGCTAACAAGACATTGAAAATCCATGCTAGCTGCAGCTCTCCCATCTAGGTTCCCCAAGAGACATGGCCAAAGAAGTTACAGAGGGAGAGCTGTGGGGACAACAGTCCAGATCCAAACACCTGGTCCCCACGTAGGGACTGAAGCCGAGTCAATTTACACTCACTGAGTGCCCTAATTTCCCTACAGACCTTCTCTGTCTCTCCCCTCAGGAAGGGCTGTCTAGCCACAAAACATTAAGGTGAGGAACCGCTGAATCTCGGTCTCTATTACTGACACTCTTAACGCTCCCCTCGAATACCTGAGACTGAAAACACATCCTCCCCCAATGCCACCCTGACTGTTAATAGCTATCAAGCTTTTACATGCAATTTTCCTCAGACATCTTAAAACAGAAGCTTTCCCAAGAAGCCCCTTGGCTCTAAGCCAGAGACAGAGTATCAGGAAGGCCATAACTCGCTCCCGCCCAGCCGGGTGGGTGGATACAGCCGGGAAGCTTTAGCCACCTCTCCAGCCGCTCTCCTCGGCGTGTAACTCTCCCCATCGGCGGCCTGGCCTCCACTCACCGCCGGTACCCAGCAGAGGCGGGAGAGGAAAGGGTAGAACACCAGGACCACCCCCCCTCTGGGTGAGACAACCCCTCGACAGGCTCTCCTCGGCCTTCCCCACCAGGCAGAGGGGAAGGGGGAAGTGGACGGCAGGACCGGGGCGTCCCCCAGGCCCAGTCACCGCATCTCCCCGCTCACAGCGGGGCCGGGGGCGCCCCTCAGTCCTCCCGCGGTTCCGTGAGGGGAAGGGAAGAGGCTCGGCAGAAGAGAACCAGTGGAAGGAACTCTCCTTCACCCCAACCCCTCGGGCCGGCCTGCCCGCCTGCCCCGCTCCCCGCGCTGCCGTTGTTGCCGTTGCTGCTGCCGCCGCCCGTTACCTCTCCCGGCGGCGCCGCCTCAGCCTCCCGCGGAGGGTGACGTTACCTTCCGCTTACGTCATCCGCCAGCGCCCGGGGCGGGAGCGCGCCCAGAGGCGGGGCCTGTGCGCACGCGCAGAGGAGGGGCGGGGCCGGGCCCGTGGCCGCCATAGACGGGGAGGCGTGAAGGGCAACAGGGGCCTTAGGGATCGTACGGGGTAGCCTGAAATGGCCAGGGCAGCTCGAGATAGAAGAGTCTGCAGGCCAAGAGGGGCTAACGTGGGGCAGCTGCAGGCTAAGGGAGCAGGGCCTGGGTAGTATTGGGGTCTGCAGGCATGATGGCAGGGCCTGGGTTGTTACAAGGGGGCTGAGAGTTGACAGGTCTGTGTCATTTTGAGGTGGTCTGGTGGAACTAGGGGTGCTCTGGCTGGGGCTGAGTTGGTTGTGGGGGGCTCTGGGTATATATGGGGTATGAGGAGAATACTGCAGGCTAGTAAGGGAGTCCCAGGTGGGTTTGGCAGCTATGGGTTCCCAACTTCCCACCACTTTCTCCCCCTCTGCCCAAGCAGCACCCAGTTTGGATCTGGGCTTCTCGACTCTTAGAGATGGCAGAAAGAGAGTAACTGCACACAGAACATCACCAGCAGCCATTGCCCATGGTCTTTATTTTTTTTTCCAGAAAAAGAAAAAACCCCACATTTTACATAGTTGGTACAAAAACAAATTAAAAGAAAATAAAAAAGGAAAGGAGGGAGAAACCCCTGCAGCAACAGGAACTGGTGATCTTGCTGCAGGGGCTCCAGCAGGAAATCTCATTGCAATTGAGGGTAACCCCTGAGCCATACACATCCACCCCGATTCTTCCCTCCCTCCCTCCCTCCCTCCCACCCACTTCATAAAATTCATAAGAGTTTGACACACACAAGCTTTGGTTGCTAGCAGTAAACATGGATTACATTCTTCCGTCTCCTGGTAGACAATCTTGTGACACAAGGCTTTCACACCAGGGGAGACCTCTCTGGTGAGGGACACCTTTTCCTCATACATTCAAATGCTCCTGAGGTAGAGCAGGACCCTGAGCATGCAGCCTCATCCTCCACCTCCCCCACAATTCTCCCTCTGGTAATGCATAGTGCCCAGCACGGGCAGGGTGGGTGATGATGCAGCAATTTACTTACTTATTGTCAAGACAGGGGAAGAACCACAACTGCAAAGGCAGTGAGAAGGTGTGAATCGATCCCATCTTCTCCAGAGTGGCTTCCCTTCACAGATACAAATCCCTGTTTTCTTGGATCCCAGCACTGCTGCTGGTCCCGGGGGAAACCTGAGTGATTCTCTAAGCTATTTGCTATTTGCTTTAGCCTAGGACAGGGATGGTTACAGAGCTCATATCCCCACACAGAGTTGCAAGGCAGAGTATACAGAGAAGATCCTGTCTCCCTGGTCCATAACCTACTTAGATGCTTTGGCTATTTTTTTTTTCCCTTTTTTTTTTCCTCTTACTTTTGTAAACAATAATCAAGGAGAATACTGAGAGAGAATGCAAGGATTTACAGAGGTATTTACACACACTAGACACCTAGCAGAAAACTCACCGAACCATTAAACTGGGGATGGGGGGGGGAGGGGGAAGGTCCTACNGGGAGGGGAAAGGTCCTACATGATTCTTCAAGACAGATACAAGAATTGGGGGAGGGGGGGCAGCAGTTTCCTTGGCACAAGCAAGGTGCCAGGGGAAGGCCAAGAGCCCCCTGCAAGGAGGCAGCAGGACCGAGGCGCAGGCTTAGACACGCAGCCCAGTGTGCTCTATTGCATTTACCCCGTGCAGACAAAGCCATTCTCCTGAAGTAGTTTTGTGTAGATCCCCATTGCTAGTCAAGAACTAAAATGGCCTTTCCCCCACCCCCCAACCCTCCCAAGAAGAGACCACCACCACCTCACCATAAAAACTACTGGAGCCGGGCAGGTGAGCAGCTGGGGAGCTGCTCTCTATCCTCACTGGGGTCACTAGGCTCCTCCAGCAGCCTCAGCAAATCCCCTCCCTGGTGGTACCCATTGGTGAGGATGGAGTTGGTGCTCCCTGTCTATTCCAGCCCTGCTCTACATCTAGACTTAGCACTACCTAAAAACCAGCAGAAACCATGCCCACAGCCTGACTCAACCTCCCTGGGAAGGCTCCAGCCAGCCCCTGGGCTGCAAAGTGGAGTGTTAAATGCCCCAAATCCTAGGGACCCAGAGTTTTCCCCAACCAGCTTTTGGGGGAAAGCTGGAAAGGGAGACAAAAGATGGAGCAGTTGCATGTTCCTTGGACTTGGATCCAGCCTTGGCACCAGGTCCCTCATGGCAGTCAGCTACCCTCAAGGGCAACTTAGGGTGGGGGGATCAGGAAAACCATTAGGCTCTCAGCAACCTCCCCTGCTACTGTCAGCTCTTGCCATGTCCTCCTAAAAGGGCTGGGACCCCTGAACAGGCTGGAACCCTCATCCTGGCTTTCTGACACCCAGCCACATGGCAGCAGACAGCTGGGAGCCTGGGTGATATCCCAGCCTGTGGGCAACAGGAGGACTTGAGCACAGGGAGGGCTGGGGCATTCCTGTCGGGATGGCAGAGAGGGGACATGTGAGTGTAAACAGGAGAAAGAAATGAAGGACAGTCCTCAAAAGCCACCAGGCTGGGAGGAAATCTGGAGTTGGGGAGCCATGACAGGCTCTAGCAGCTGTTCCCTGCCCTGTGGCACTGTGTGGCTTCTCCATCCCTGCACACAGATCTACAGACCCAAATTCCTCCTCAGTCCATGGGGAAGGGAAAGAGACTCTATTAAAATACAGTCAAAAAGAAAACAAATCCCAAACAGAACAAAAGAAAACCACAACTGAGAAGCTTGACAACACATCAGTCTTCCTAGTGAACATCCAGTGAGGTAGATCTACACTTCCAATCCAAACTTCATCACATCTTTGTGCTGTTAGCAAGAACTCTCCTCTCTCTCCAGCACTGGGCTACAGAGGCATTTTATCCCTGAGATTGCTCGAATACCTGAGAATAAGTTGCAGGAATTTTGTCCTTTTTTTCTCTCTCTCTCTTTTTTTTTTCTTTCTTTTTTTTTTTCTTTCTTTCCTTAAAGATTAAAATATACAAAAATACAAAACCAGAATATTTATATTAAAAAAAAAAGAAAAAACAAACCCAAAATAATCCCAAAACAAAGACAACAAACAAACCCAAAGATACGTCATTCACGCACGTCCTAGTGCAGGTTTCTCTTGGCATTGGCTTTGGCATGGCCCAACCCCGGGAGAAGGAGCCAATAAATAAAGGCAAGACTTTGGGAGGAGCCACTGGGGAGGGAAGATAGCAGCCCCTAACTGACCTGGGACACCCCTTTTCCTCTGCCCCTGGGAAGACTTAGCCCAGGAGCCATTGGTTTCAGGAGCGTGGGATGAGCAGGAAGAGCAGAGGGAGGTTTTCGTCCTGTGGGGAGATTCAGGCAGACTAGATCAAGGTATGGTTGGGTCTGAGTGAGCCCTGGGTGGGTTGGGTATATGATTTCTGAGGGAAATGCTGCCAGCAACATCTCCAAAGTCAGCTCTGCCCCATGGCTGGTGCTCAAGGCTTAACAAAGAGCATTTCTGCTTCGTGAAACCCTTCTGCTCCTTGGCTCCATATGTTGGAGGCAGAGAGAAGCCTTAGAGGGGAAGAGCTAGCTGCAGGAAATACCTTGCAGTCTCTGGGCTGGCACTTGGGAAGGCTTAGAGGGAAAAAAAGAAAAGTGTTTTTCTTTTGACCTGATCCCCCTTAAGCCCACAAGCAGGCAGCAATTGTTAGCCTAACCCTGAGAGATTCCCCAGTTCTTTCCAGACTGAGCCCAAACCTGGGCTCTCCTGGTTTGACCAGGGAAAAACTGCAAATCCTCACCCTGAGAAAATGCAAGGAGCAGAGGGACCCATGGGGCCAGCCCATGGGCACCTGCCCAGTGCTCTGCAGCCAGCCTTCCCCCCCCCCCAGCATCCTTCCATGGGGCAGAGAGGGATGGGGCAGGTGTGGGAGCAGGTCCCTCACAGCTCATCGAAGCTGTGCCTGCAGAAGCTGTTTGAAGCTCAGGAGTAAACAAAGAGCCATGAGCTCCTCCCCGAGATATTGCTTCTCTGCTCCTCCTCTCTGAGACACTACTGCCTGGTTTTGTTTAGGAACAGAATAAAGATGAATCAAATATGGTTGGGTGTGGTTTTTCAGCTAGAAGAGGTGTTGGGTGCTGCCTCCTCCTAGTTTTGGAACAAGCCATCCTGATTAAAGCAGAGCTTTCCCCAGGCTGGGAACAGGGGGAAAAGGTCTGTGCAGGGTCACCAGGTCCCCAGAGTCAGCACTGCCATCTTCCCTCCCCAGTCCTTCACCCTGCCCATCCTCCTCCAAGTCCCCACAGCTACCTGTTGCCTTGCCAAAGCCTTTTCGTCCCGGTGGAAGCCCCCCCCCCCCCAACCCCTCTACCCACCATCATTCCCGGGTTTCAGGGGGGAGGGCTGAGCTGTGCATATCCTCCTCCTCTTGCAAGGAAGCAGGTTTGCCCTGGGAGCTGGGGGACTGCTGTGCTTTCACAGGGCAGTTGGCGACCATGTGGCTGATGCTCTGGCAGAAGTGGCATTTCTTGGGCTGTGGTGGGAGCTTGCACTCCTTGGCATGGTGGTCCAGCCCACCACAGTTGTAGCATCTGCAGGGAGGTGGAAGGAGAGAGATTTAAGGAGGAGAAAGAAAACCAGGTGGGATGCTGCTGTGGTTGTGCCTGGGACCCATCAGAGCTGGCCTGAAAATGGCCTGGCTGCTGTGAGGATGTGGGGTTGGCTCTTTAGAGCAGGATGGTGGCTTTGGGTTTGGTCCCCCCAGATCCCTACTTAGATCCAGCATGGCCTGTTTGGTCCTGGCACAGTGGTGCTGCTGGTACCCAGGAGATGGCAGCAAATCCCTACACCGAGACCTAGCACTTTTGGAGACCAAAATCAGGGGCTTTAGGGGTTTCCACTCCTCTGGTTCCATCCTGGTTCTGACTCCTGTGTCTACAGACCCTGCACACCGGGTTACATGCCGTGGACCAAAAGCCCATGGGAGAGCAGAAACAAGCAATCAGATGACTGACAGAATGACTGCAGGGACTGTGACCATCAATGTGGGGACAACCCCAAACGTGGCTTCTCTCATAGCTGTACCCTTGCAGCGCTCATCTCCCGGGCACCACCTTCACACCAGAGCAGCATGGACAGAAGGAGCTGCTCTGGGTCCATTTTAAATCCTGCATCCATCTAGGATGACCACAGCCCTTTGCACTTTCCTTTTTCCTTCCCAATTCCTTTTTGACTGGTTTTAAAACCTCTAAGTGAGCACAGTCGGTTGTGGAGGGCAGCATCTGCTGGGAAAACTGGGATAAGGCTTCCTGGGGCAGCCAGGATGGAGAGGATGAAAGAGGAGAGGGAGGATGAAGAGTTGGTCAGAAACTCACCCTGGGGCTCCCAACCACACTGTGGGAGATGCTGCCAGGACGTCCGGCCATTTCCTTCCCAAAAGGAAGGGTTTCTCTCAGAGAAAATTACTCCTGCCCAGCACAGCTCCCCAGGACGAGGGGAGCAGCTGCCCAGGGTGTCCCTGACCTCTGCCCTTCCCCCACCGACCTGCATCTGCCACTCATTAACCTCTGAAGGAAGCCACTTTCCCAGAGGATGGGTCGCTGCCCACCCCCATCGGCCCTGAGCCCATCCCCATGCCGTGGGCAGGGTGCTGTGCACCTCCTGGTGCCCACAGAGCTTGGACCTAGCCCCAGATCAGGCCCCAGCCACCTCTTACCGGTCTCCTTTTGATCTGCGTTTCTGGAGACTCTTGCCTTTGGGTCTCCTCTCGCTGCCAAGGCAGAAGACACCTCCTGGGCCGGTCACCCGGATGGACTCTAAACCTTTGGATGACTTCTTGAAGGTGAACTCAACAGCTTCTCCCTCCTTCAGGCTGCGGAAACCTTCCATGTGGAGCTTGCTCTGCGGGAGGCACAGGGAAAGGATGGAGGTCAGCATGGAGCTGGGATGTCCATCAGGCATGCGACAAGTCCCAGCCCAGCAAACACCTCCCATGGCATGAGAACAGCCAATGTCCCCTGTACCTGCCCCTTTAAGGGGACTGAGCCAGACACCTTCATCTCCCTAAAACCTCTGGAGCTTCATTTGATAATGCAGAGCATTCTGTGAGCTGAGATGCCTAACTGAGTCGGACTCACCGCTTTGGCAAGCAGAGGCCTGCAGAGCCAGCTCTGACCCAAGTCTCAACAATATTTACTGCAAAACACTGGGTCTCAGAGCTGCAAACCAGCCCCTTTCTCCCATCAACACCCCAGGCTGGGAAGCAAGAGCTGCTCCAGCACCTCCTGATACCCCTGGCTGTGAATACTCACAGGGACACCCAAAATAACATCATTTCAAAAACGATAAAAGGATCTTGAGGCTTTGCACAGGAATGTTCAATCCTGCTCCAGAGGAGCAGGACCTGTGGGAAGTGGGCTGAATCCCCTGTAAACACATGGCCAGGAGACTGGGAGCTGATGCTCCCAGGCTGGGGTCCCAATCAGCTTCATCACTGCAGCTACACCCTGGTTGAAGCTCTTTAATTACCTCCAATAATTAACTAAGCAGCCGTTTGGCCCTAGATCCTCACTGCTGGGAGCATCCCCCATCCCTCCCAGGGTTACCACATGGGTCACCACCACATGATCAAACCAGGAGTTCAGGAAGACCCAGGCTGAGAAGGTGGGCTGTGAGATGATAAAAAAGTTCACTCGACTTGCACAAGCTCTGTCCATTTTAGGAGGACAAATCCAGAACGTGCTGAGCTTGGCAATGCAGCCAACGCCTCTTGTCCCCCTCTGCCAGGGGACCACTGCATCCTGGGGAAGCCATTCCAGCAGGGCTTTCTCCCAGCTTCTAGTGAAGCCCAAATGAGCATGAGCAAAGAGTTAAGGGGTGGATTTGCTGGCAGAGGGAGGAGCAGCTCCAGCAGGCTGGGGATTCTCGGCAGAGCTTGGCGCCAAGGCTGCAGCAGGATCTTGCATTTATGAATGGAGCATCTCCCCCATTCATGGCCTGGCCAGTTCCAGTCACGTGGACTCAGTTACCCATTCTTCCCACAGCGAGCCCCCGAATGCATCCATGGGCAGGCATGGGCAACATCCCTCTTCCACCACAAACCTCACTAGGACCCACGTGGAAACACCCCACATAAAAGCAGAGAGAAAGGAAATGGAGTTGTTGGGATTTAGGTGTGATTTTTTTTCGGTGGGGTGTTGCAGGACATGCCTGTGTGTGAAGTGGGAACACGAAGGAAGTGGGAATGTGGCAGAGCTGGAGGCACAAATCTTGAGGTCCCTTTTTCTGCTGCTTTCTCCCCCCTTTCCTCCTTCAGTGTCTGGGGTCTCAGCTCTGGGTGCAACAGACCCCATGGGCTGGACCAAGTCACGCACATCCACTCTGTCCTCTTGCCTCCTGGGATGAGATCCAGGGTGGGCCAGGTGGGATCACTAGAAACCTTTACTGTCTGATCTGCTCCTGCCCCCAAAAGGGAGAGCCAAACCATGAACTACAAGGTCCCCAATAACCACAAAGATATGACAGGGTCTCACAGTAACCTCTGTCCCTCCAGTGCTGATCTGGGTTGTCCCATCACCACTTTCCACTGGTAAAACACTCTGCCATGCTTAGCACCACCGCCAGACACTGCTTCCCAATCCCCAGTCTGCTTTCCCTTTGTGCTAAGCATCACCAGAAGGATGCTAAGCATTGCAGCTACCAACACAACACAGGAGGTTGACTGGCTCAGCCTCAGCACCTCGGGGTTAGCCACCAGCCCTGGCTCAACCACCAATCCTGCCTTCTCCCCAGAGTGCTGCCCCAACGGCCCCCTCAAACCTTCTGTGTGAGGCAGATTGGGCAACAGAAACTGCCACAGATGGGAAATTTGCCACATTCCAGCAGCAGCCTTGGTGTTTTGGAGATGAGAAGGAGCTGAGCATCACTCCGTGGGGAGCACCACTCCATAGGAAACATCACTCCATGGGGAGCATTGCTCCATGGGGAGCATCGCTCTGTGGCACAGGAGGCAGAGATCCTTATCAGGGTGTCCAAAGCCCCAGCTGTGTTTACACTGCAGACATGAAAGCTCTTGGGCACTCGGTCCTAAGCTTTGGGACGAAGCCTAGGGGTGGTGGCAGGAGGGACCCTGGTGCATGAGCTAGGATCCCCCTCCCCAGCTGAACCCACACCTTGGGTACCGTCATCTATGGGCAGCCAAATTGCTAGACCCCAGTGCCAGGGGTCCAACCCCCCGTGAGCCATCCCTCACCCCCACTCTGAGGAAAGAGAGAGCTGGGGAAGAAGCTGCCACAACATGACTGGGGGAAGCGATTTATTTTCCAGGANTGAGCTGCAGAGTGGCTGGTGGTCCCTGCGCATCCCCCCTGCCCCCTTCCCAAAACACACACATTGCTGGAATTCCTCTGTTATCAGATAGGTAATCAAACTGCAGCCCATTGAATTAGCTGCATACCTCCTGCATCTGAAAGGAAAGGGGCCCAGAGCCCCTGTCCCACACCACACACAAAGCCAGAGCCTTCTCAGGCCTCCACACACCCCCTCCCCAAAAAAAAAAAAAGCTAAAGAGAGGAAGGGGGGGATTGGAGCTAGCCGGGGATGCTGGGGATGAGGGGAGCGCAGGGGAGGGCGAGGGCCGGGAGCCACCGGCCAGAGAGAACAAAGGGTCGGCGGCAGCCAAGCTCTCGCTGCCCAAATTCCAGGAGTTCCAGGCCACGGTGGGGGGAGGAAGGGTGGCCAGCATGGCCACGGCCCCACTGACCCCCTGCAGCCCCTCCGCTCCTTCCCCTAGCTTGCCTGCTGCCGGACAGAGGGGGTTTCACCCCTTGGGTGCTGGGGTTTGGGGTCTGGGTCCTACCGCAGAACTGAAGGATCAGTCTTGGGTATGGGGAGGGGCATGTAGGGTGATCCTGGGCTCAGGATCACAAATATCACCATCCTCATCATAAAACTGTTTTTAAAGCGTAATCTAGCACGCCAGCCTTCCTTATCATCATTAGGGTCCAGAGTTAACCAGCAGGACAAGGAACAGAAGCAGAGCTGGTACTGTTTCACCCAGCTTTCTGTGCCCCCTTCCCCCCCCCGGGCACCCCCTCACCAGGCATCACTGCAGGCACCTCTCTGCTTTTCCACCCATCCCACATCCCAGCAGCTCCGTGGTTATTTATGGCAGACAAAGACTCACCACATGAGTGGCTGGATGCTGCCGACGGGCCCCACAGCACTGGGTGTCCCCCACCCTCACCCCCTCCCCACCTGCATGTGAGTGCCTTCATCCTCCCTCTTCCTCCCACCCAGCATATCACTCGTCACAGATCCCAGCACTAGACTTGCTCACCCTCCTGGAGGGGCAACAACATAGAACACCCCAAATCCAGCCAATGCAGTGCTCCTCAAGTCCAACCACTGCTCCTCAAATCCAGCCACTGCTCCCCAAATCCAGCCACTGCTCCCTAAACTGCTGGGCTCTGGTTTGCCCCACCCCACCAAGCTCTGGAGGGGCTCGGCCGGCCCCAGGGTCACCATTGTCCCCGTGGCCTCCCCAGAGCGACACAAGGGGACATTTATTCCCAGCCAGTTCTGGCCACTCAATCAAACCAGCTTTGTGTCCGGAGGGGCCTGGGGCGGAGCAGGCACTGCACCTCCCCAGAACGTTGTGGTTTAAACTGGAATCCCTTGGAAAAGGAGCCAGGTTGGGATGCTGGATGAAGATGTGGCTGTGAGAATGAAAGTAGCCTCGCTGAGCAGTGCCCAGAGCATTTTTGGCAGCCCAAGCCCACTGCAGCTAGTGCCTGTGCCTCGGTTTCCCCCACTCAGGGGAAGGAAAGAGGCTCCCAGGCACTAGGAAATACAAAAACTCCCCAGCAGGTCCCAGTGGGCACAGGGATTGCTGAGCCAACAGGGGGTCTGTGCCCGTATCTCTGCACCCCACTTTCACTGCACCCCATCTGCAGTGCCCTCTGCTCAGCCAGCACCCACAGCTGCACCCAGGGCACACCCCCACCATGCTTCCTCTGCACCCATCTCCCAGAACCACAGTATCCTTGTCCCCCAAAATCCCTTGTTTTGCTCAAGCTGGCCCCATGCTGTTGGATTCAACACATCATCCCACAGAGCCCCTCACATCCCAGCCATCTTCACCCCATCACAACCCCCCAGCACCCATCCTGGGGGAGAAGCACATCCCTGGGGGAGCAGCCCTAGCCCTCAGATAGTCCCTGTCCCCATAGGGCTCAGGCTTGGCACAATTGGTGCAGAGCATTTCCTTCCTCAGCTGCTGCTCCAGGAATAACCTGGTGTCCAGGGGACTGATGCTCACCCAGTTGTTTGGGGCATGGCTCCAGTTGCCACTGCAACCCCACCAGGAATGTGACAGCCTCAGTGCAGCTGCAAGCCCTGCTCCAGCAGAGCAGGTCACCCCTCACCTGGGCACTGTTTGGTGGCAAGCAGCCCCCAGAGCAGATTTTGGCAGGGTCAGGCTCTGCTAGCATGGAGCAGTGACCCAAGGGCCAGCTCAGCTTCCCACTGCCAGCCACGAGGCCAGCAGAGAAATATCCCTTTGCCTTCCCAGCCAGCACTCTGAGCACCTCTCAAAAAAACCCCAGCACATCTGAGCAAAGCCCTTCCCTCTTCCCAAACCACCCAGTAAATCTTTTCCCAGTGCCACCAGTTCATGCACTGAGGATTGCACTGCTGCTGGTTTTAGGCTCATGCATACAGCTCAGAGCAGGAATCACCCCATGGTCCCTTCCTGCTGCTCCATGCAAGTAGCTGGTGGATGCTGCTTGGAAAGTGAATCCTCTCTCAGCTCTGGGGGCTTAGTGCAGAGATAAAGAGGGTGATGAGTCAGGAAGAGCACATGGGATTTCACAAAACACTACCAGGGTTTTCCAGCACCTCCCTACCGTCATCTGGAGCAATATCTCCAGGGATTTTTACCCCAATTCAAGTAAAACTAAAATTAAGTCATCTTCCTGCCAAAGTAACTACACATTTGCTTAATTTTCCACCAAAACCCAGTGAAGTTGAAAGCTAGATACTAATTCTGGGTGTAAAAAGACCCCAACCAAACAAAAAACTCCACACCCAGCAGAGTTTAATCCACCATCTACCTGTCCTACATCCACCCTTTCAGCTCTTTCCGTTGTATTTTTCCCCACCCTGAGGGTGCTAAATCCTCCCAAGCTTCTCAGGGAGCAGGTAATTGGGATTACTGGCTGCATATGAATTTCATACTCCCGAAGTAAAACAGGGGCAGGGCTGGAGCAGCAGCACACCTTCTGTCAGGGATTTGGGCTTCATCCAGCTTAATCTCAGGAGCAAGTAAACGAGGATAAGGAAACACTGGAGCTGGGGGTGGCAGGGACAGGAGCTCCATCTCAGCCCTCCCTAAATCCATCCCAGCCTTCCCCAGCTCCATTCCAGTCTGTCCTCGCCTTTGACAGGAGCAATTTTATTTGGACCATTTTATCTAGGAAACCATTGAAGGGTGTTTTCTCTCACCCCGGGGCTGTGAGGGGGAGCTGGGGGAAGGGATGCGCCTGCAGCCATCGGTTAATCTTTAGACAGAGACAGGAGGCGCTTTTTTTTGTGTGTGAGTGTGTGCGTGTGTGTGTGTCTCTTGAGGGAGCTGCAGGGGTGGAATAAAGCATCTCTCTTTCACTAGTTGCCGTCAGGACGTGGTGCACAAGTAGGGCCATGCAATTTTATTCCAGCAGTTATTTAAACAAACAAACAAAACTAAAAATTGCCTCTACTTCTCCCTCCCAACCCCCAAAGCAGAGTTGTTTCAACCTCTAGATATCCCTTGCCCAGGAACATGTGTAAACCCTGGTGTTCCCAGGGACTGTAGCCACCCACACTGGTGCCCCAGGGTGCCCACCCACCACTGTGGGATGGCTCTGGCCCTGGAGAGCAAACACAGGAGTGATGCACACGAGAAAGCAGAAAAAGTGAGATATTAAATGTGTCCTGGGTCTCTATGAGCATCACAGGTCCAGCACATTGACTAACTCAAACGGCTGCTCTGAACTTCTACCCTAGCCTTGCACAAATCCTCTTAGTCAGATCCTGCCCTGCACCCCAGCCCAGGGAAAAAGGCAGCAGAGACCTCCTGGGAAGGCTGGACCCTGCTCCCCAACAGAGAAATCTTCCCTTGGGCTCCTGTCTTTGCTCTCCTGCAGGGTCAGGGATGGAGCAGCCTCCAAACATGTGGGTTTGGGGTTTTTTTTTACTTCAGAACTCACATCATGCTCACATCTTGGCTGGCTCCATCCCCAGCATGAGCACAGCTGGGTGACAGCCCAGTTCAGCTCAGCCAAAACCCACAGCTGAAGGGTAGCCTTCATGCCCCTCCACCCTATCTTTTGCTCCACCAAGAGGGCATGGAACCCTTCCACCAACTCTGACCCCCACAAGGCTCTCAGGGATAGCAGCAGCCAGGAGACTGGGGAGGGGAGGGGGCTCAAATCCCTCCTGTTGCTGGCACATGCCTGGGTGGCCCCACACTGCCCTGGATACTCAGGCAGACCAGGAGAGCCACATCCCAACCTCTGCAGGTCTAACTATGGGCACAGCTTTATGTCCCCACAAGGGCACACAGGACCATGTCACCAAGAAGCCAGTGAGAAGACTCCCTGTGGCCACAGCAGCCACAGAGCCCGGCAGCTCTCTACACCAAAATCACAGGAAGGAACAAAAACAAACAAAAAACCCAAACCCACCCCAACTAACACTGTCTTCATCAAGGATTTAGGCCTGTTGGCTTGGAGACACCAAGCCAAGCTGTGGAGTGGTTCCCATGGCCAGGCAGCCCCTTCCTCCCCACTCCCAGCCAGAGGTGGTGGGGTCAGGTCTGGAGATGTGCTGCAAACCCCAGCATTTCTAGGCTGAGGTCACTCCTGCTCCAGCTAGCAGCTCTGAGCCTTGGGGCTCAGATCTCCTCTGCCTTTCCCAGGTTGCCCTTCTTGGCAGCCCCACACTCCTGTAAGCAATGTCCAGAGCTGCGGTATGAGCCTGGGAACCACATCTCCGTGAGACCACCACAGCTTTGGTGCCAGCATCAGCCTGATTCCTGCCGCCTCGAGACCTGCACCCCTTCATGGGTGCTGCTCAACCATGCTTCACCTCCCTGGGACAACCTGCTCCACTCCTCTGTGTTTCATCCCCTCTGTCTCCTCACAGCCCTCAAATGAATCCATCTCCAGTGTCCAGGGGAGGCATTTGAACCCAAATGCCTCATTTTTAGCTGACAATGCAAGGGAAAGGCAGCCCCGAGGAGCCCTGTTAGTCTCCTGTCCTGCCGAGATTTTAATCTCTTTGTGATCAGATAAAGGCAGAGGGAGATGGAGACGCGCTCCCTGCAGAGAAGGGCCATTCAGACCTGGTTCCTGTAATAAAGTGATTTAATAGATCTAAAGAGGCCAATTCCCTTCTTTCCCCCACAATTACTTCCTGTGGGTCATCATTCACATATGTAAATGAAGAGGGGAAGGAGTGGGTCATGGGGGGCTCAGGGGTGTTAAACCCCAAGGGTGGTTTGGGGTGTGGGTCGTTGGTGCTGGTCACAGCACCCTAAGCCTTGTGTGTTATGTCCCATCCCCAGGCTGGTCCTGGCTTTTGCCCTCCCAGGCCTGACTCCTGCCCCTGGGAGCAGAGCTGGCACCAACCCTTGGGAAGTGTCTAGATGCAGGGATGGAGGGAGCATTGTCAGAAGGATGAGTTTCCCCAAGAGCCATCCAAAAGCAGCAAGACTAGGCTGGAAGTGTGAGTTTGGTCCCTGTCTGAGGAGGGGATGAGCTGATGGTGGGATGCTCCATAGTTGGAGAGCCACTGGCATCAAACCCTGGAACAGGAGGCAGAGCCTGACCTGGAGCTGAAAAACTCACCATCAGCCCAAAGCCACCCTATTATGGGGGTGCGAAACCCCACACTGGGAACACTCTGCTCTTGGAAACACATCTCCATA
The DNA here is from genome assembly GCA_013399015.1 of Galbula dea. Lineage (NCBI taxonomy): Eukaryota > Metazoa > Chordata > Aves > Piciformes > Galbulidae > Galbula > Galbula dea. The sequence goes on along the minus strand of VWZX01004914.1, from coordinate 170,367 downwards.
CCCACAGTCCCTCTGCTACCCAAAATAACTCACCCTCCCCCACCCTTCACCACATTTCCCCTGGACGCAGCAAACTCTGCACCCTGCTCCCTCGACCCTGGAAAATGGGGGCAGCAGGAGGCTGCACCTCTCCCTGGGTGGTGGGATGCTCCCAGCAGAGACACCCCAGCTAATTCCCTTTTCCTGCAGGAGTGTGAGCAAGAACAATCAGGAAACCAGACTGTCTGGGGGCAATAAACCCCCAGGAGAAGAGAGGGAGGGAAGGAGGCTTCCTCCCATGAGGACTGGGTCCTGCTGTGCTACATTGAGATGCAAAGGCCCATTTGCTCTCTCCAGAGCACCAGGATCCAGGTTTTCCTTGGCTGATTTGGAGCCCTGGACTCCAAACCCAGCCATGGTTTTGGCCTGAGATGGTAGCTCCTGCCAAGGCACTTTGATCATGCTGCAGCTGAAGAAGGGATTTGATTCTCACCTGGTCATCATCCACTTGCCAAATCACCTTAGCCCTGCCTAGAACAGCCACTGCCTCATGGGCAGGAGACAAGAACCCCCCAGGAGCCCTACACAGTCCTGAGCCTCAATCCTGCACTCCTAGTCCATCATCAGACTGTGGGATGGCTCCAGTTTGGGGGGATTTGGGCCCATGGAGAGTCACAGCTGCTGAAACTGGTTGATCCGAGGGCACCCCAGAGCCAGCACCATCACACTGCCTCGGGTCGAATCCTGTGCAGTTGCTCTCAATTGCATCCACAAACTCCAGAGTTGCCTGTACCCTCTTTGCTCCTGCTTGCTCTTCTTCCCAGTCCCGAGAGCAGCCACTTTCTAGGGTGAGGAGCCATGGGCCATGCTCATCACATAGACCCTGTCCCACACAAGCTACTGCTGAGCCCCACATCTCCCTCTCAGTGCTGGCCCCGATTTGAACACCATCTCCAAACTTATTCCTCCAGCCCCTAAATTGGGTCCACCAGCCATGGGAGGGATTCGAGCAGTCACAACCCTGAATCCACCACCTCCCTCGGTGCAGGATCACTGACATACATGGAGCTTCCCTACTCGGGTCAAATCCGGGCACGAGGCTGTCCCTATCGTACAGGATCCACAGGGGCACATACACGACCCCCACATCCCGTTGTGCCAACCGCAGCTGAAACAAGGATCCCAGGCAGAGATTTCCTCTTGCACAGGGATGAACCACAGCTAGACACAAGTCCTATCCTGCCTCCCTGCCCGGTTCAGAGCTTCCCGGAGGAAAACCAGCTCTTCCCCAGGTCCCTCCATGGGGAGGGCAGCACCCCCGCTCCTGTATGTCCCTGCTCAGCCCCGCGGGCACCTGCTCCCCTGGAGCTAGCCCCGAGGTGCTCCCCAGGGACCCATGAGGAGAAAATGAAATGGCTTAGGGATCAGCTTACATGGTCGATCTCCGGAGATGAGCCTCGGGCTGTGCCTGCCCCTTCGCTCCCTGAGATAAGCCCAGGGAGACCCCAGCATACCCCTAGGATGCCAGGATGGGATGGGGGGAACCACGAACCGGTGAGGAGGTGGTGTGAGGATCCTCCATCCCATCTTGCATCCTCCTAAAGGAGGGCTGCCAGGGGCTGCACCTCCTTTCTCTCCCCAGGATCCCCATCCCCTCCGCGGGATCCAGCCCCGTTACCTGGTGCACGAAGACATCGACAGGGGAGTCCAGGGTCGCGCCGCCCTTGGCGGTCATGGAGAGAAAGCCGAAGCCCATACGGACGTTGAACCACTTACAGATGCCGGAGCCGTGCAGGGGCTGGGACTCGTTCTCCGCTTTGGGAGAGTCTCCGTCTGGTTCTTCACCTGGCTTCGCACCTGGGGAGACACCCACCGAGCCGCTCAGCCGAGGGGTCCACGGTCACCCCCCGCCCTAACCCTGCTCTGGTTTCCCAGGCAGGAAAAAGGGGAAAAATGCCTCAAAAGCCAAAAAAACCACCAAAAACAAACAAAAACCCACAAACCAAAAAACGAAACCCGAAGGGTGCTGTCGGATCTGCCTCCACGTGTGCGTGGACATCACCCCAGGAGAGTGGGGAAAGGAGGGCAGGTCCTGACGGCACGACACAGGCAGTGAGTGGGGTGGGAGCCCTAGATCAGTTCTCCCCTCAAAACCCGTGAAAAAGGAAAAAAAAAACAAACCACAAGCCCAAACCAATCACCCACAAAACGAAAACCCTCAAACCCAAAAAAACCCAAATCCAAAAAACCTCAACCTCAAAATCCCCACGATCCCGAACACCCCCCCAAAAAACAACAAAAATGCCACTTTAAAAAAAACCAAACCCAAAACCACAACAACATCAAAAAAAAACGCAAAGAAGGGAAAAACTCCCCCAAAATACCAACCCGAAATCCCCCAGCCCCCAGCAAACCACGCTGGAGAAAGTCTCTCCGCTGTTCTCAGCATTCCCTCACTGCAGGGGAACCCCCCTGCTCCCAAAGAACCCCAGCAGCCACCACCGGCCCCAAACTTCTGGGCTCATCCTGGAGCTGGGGGTGTTGGGCAAAGTAAAAATTCCCCCCCCGAAGTGCCCTCCAAGAGCTGCAGTGAAGGAAGCAAGTGCATGCCGGGCCCGACCTCCTTGCTGGGGAGCGGTGGGGCTGGGGTTTGGGGAGGGGTCCCTGAGCCCCCCGGCTGGGCTCTGCCACCGTTATTAATAATCGCGGAGCCGAGGTGGGCTGCGACAATAATATAACTTAACCTGCAAACTGCTGGTTGGAAACAGACCCCATCCCGACACCCGCTTGCAAATTCCGAGTTGTGGCTGTTACCGCCTCCTCCCTCCGCCTCCTCCTCCTCAGCCAGCTTTGAGGGTATCAGCCCAGCCAAAAAAAAAAAAAGAGGAAAAGAAAAAAAAAAACTCAAGAAAAAACCCCCCAGCTTAGACCCTGCCAGGAGGGAGCCGGGAGAGGTTTGACTCCATCTTCAGTCCAACAATAGGGGTGGGAGGGGGCGGGAGAGTTTTTTCAAAGGCTCCCAAATTCTCGCAGACAATAGCAGCCCCCGCCCCCCCCTTCAGGACCCACCGGGCCCTGCTCCACCATCCTACCCCCACGTGATCCTAATTACCACCACCACCACCCCCCGGTAATAGCTACACATTCCGGGAGGGATTTGGGGGGGGGAAGGAAGAGGAGGGGGTGTCAAGATCATCCCCCCGCATACACACACTTAGGGAGGAGGCCACCTGTCAAGGGAAGATGTGACCCCCGGGGTGGGGGGGGAGGTAGGGGGACCCCAGAGGCCTGTGTGGGGAGTTTCCATGCTGTTTATCCACATCCTCCCCTCCAACTAGCGGAGCCACTTGCGAGACGTGGGCAAGGACACGGCAGGAGAACCGGGACTGGGCCGGGTTGAGGCACCGAGGGGCAGGGAGGGACTATTTTCTGGGACATCGGGAGTCTTCCTGTGCCCCCAGTCCCACGCTGTGTCCCACGAGTGGGGTGTGCAACCCCCGACACGGTGTAACCCCGGGACTGTGCATCCCGCGGGGACGGTGCACCCCCGGGACCGTGCAGCTTCGGGACTGTGAACCCCAGGACCGTGTACCCCAGGACCGTGTACCCCAGGATTGTGAAACCCGGTGACGTGCATACCCCTAGACCGTGGCCCCCGACCCCGTGCCATGCTTCTCCCGGTCCCGCCGGCGGTGGAGCGGTGCCGGGGGGGTGGGGCCCATCGCCCCCGGGCCAGGCGGGGACAAAGGGGCGAGTGACCATCCCGGCTCCATTTCCGGCGGGCGGACAATGCCCCGCTGCCGCCCCGGCCCGTGGGGGCACAGCGCCGCCCGCCGCCCCTCCCGGGCGGTGTGGGGGACACTCTCCACCCCTTATCCCCACTCTCAATTGGGGTGAGCCGGTAGTGCTCCCCCATCACCCGCTGCAGGAATGGCTGGGGCTGGGGGGGAGCGAGTCTGACAGCGGCCGCCCCACGCGGGATCCTCCCCGTGTGCTTCCACTGCGCTGAGCAGGAAGATGAGAGTCGGCACTGTGCGTCGGCTGGGCACGGAGGGGACCGTGGAGTCCCCCGGGGGTGTCCCCGGTTCGGGCCCCGGTGCTGCCGGTTCTGGAATCCCGCGTGGGGAGAGCCGCGGGAGCTCCACGGGACAGCTTGCGCTGGCCATGGTGCTGAACGGCGCCGCTGCTGTCCAGAGTCCTGCCCGGCTGCCGGCCGCTTCCCACCCAGCCTCCTGTCCTTCCTCATACTCTTGCTCTGCCTCCTGCCCTTCCACATCCTTCTGCCCTTCCTAGTCCTCCTCCTGCCCTTCCTCCTTCTCTTCCTTCTCTTCTTCTTCTTGTCCTTCCTCCTCCTCCTGTCATTCCCTTCCCCCTACTCCTGCCCAGCACACTCTCCGCCCTTTGCCCCTTCCGCCTTGCCCCTTCTCCGCAGAACCGAGCAGCCCCACCAGACTCCCCCCCAAGATTCTGGGATGAGGGCAGAGCAGGAGGAAGAGGAGGAGGAAGATGGGTTTTCTCTACGTGGGCACCCCGAGAGCAGAAAGGCGTGTGAGCTGCCCCCGAGCCTGTCCCCCAGCCCGGCAGGTCTCTGCCAGCACCCGCAATGTAGGTGAACCAAGCTCCCACGGGGCACGGGTGGAGCACGAGGTGCCAATGACCCACCCACGTTAGTAATTCTATGACGCTCATACTGTGTCACCTCATCCTTATACCGGTTTTAAAGGGATAGACAGGGTGGGAGGGAGGAAACCGCACAGGTCTCTTATTCACAGCATCACAGGTTGCATTTTCTTGATCAAGTCTGGATTCAAGTCCCCAAAGCCAGGGAGCAGCCACTCCTCTGCAGAAGAGCAGAGTCCGGCCGGAGGCTTTCCGGGCCAAGACCAGGATTCCCTCTCCCACCCGTGAGGAGACTCCAGGGGGGTGGAATCCGCTACGGGACCGTCCCGGTGACTGCAGGACTGGGGTTCATCTGGCACCCTCTCCTGGCCAGCCAAGGCCAGGTCCTCGGATTCTGTTTGTTCTCCTCCTCTTGCTTACTGGATAATTGGGGAAAGAAAGAAGGGGGGGAAATCCCCCCCACGACTTGGGGGAGACCTTTCCATGCAGCTCTGTTCCTCTCGGCTCATGCCTCCTTCCAGCTCATCTCCTTCGCTGCTTCCCCCCGGGATTTGGGAAGGGCAGAGCTGGCTATCTGCACATTCTGCTCCTGTCCTTCTGCAAAAACAGTCCCTAAATGACTCCAGCCCCTTCCTGGGGAATAAGGGGCACCTGAACAAGCCCCTGGCGCTGGGCAGAGCCAGGGCCAAGGTTTTGGAGACCAGCCTTGAGAAATGTCTCTGTCCCTTCTGTCCTTGGAGGGGATACCCTGATGCCAGTGTCCACATAGCCTGGGGACAGTGTTCCAGGGCAGATAGGACACCCTGCAACAGGGCAGGAGGTGGGCAGAGAGAGATGTGGGGGTACAGGGGAAGGAAGTGATGAGTAGTGAGCTCTTGCTTTTTCCTAAACGAATCTTTCAGAAAATACTCTATCACTGTGCACCAGCTTCCCTCTCCCCAGCCTCTTGCTGACTGACAGGAGAGACCAGAAACACTTTTCTGTAACTATTTAAACTCAGCAGCAAGTTTCTCAGCACCCCTCAACTTCTGCCCATCCTCTGTGTCTTTCCATCCAAGTGATGCAGCTACATCCTTGAGCACAGCACTTCCAGGCAGTGTGTCCCTTTACATCCCAATCTCATCTTCCTCAGCTTCGGTGACACAGCCTTGCAGCCTTGCAGCAGCAGCAGCAGCAACGGCTCTGCATCATATTTCTCTGTGTGGTGTATTTGTTTTTTTGGGAGCCTGTTGAATGGCAAATGTGAAAGGGAAGGGGACTCCTTCCTGTTCTTTCAGAGCCAGTCGCTGTGCTCTGCTTGGCTTCAAGAGAGTAGCCGGCAGAGTGGCTGCTTTCACAAATAATGGCTTCATTAGATTGAAAGAAGTGGACAGTGACCTCTCCGAAATGGACTTTCTGACCCCTGCTGACCTCTGGCCCCAGCTCTGACAGCCTGTAAATCTTCCCCCTCACGGCACAGCCGAGGCCAGGGCAGGCAGTGCTGGAGCCCAGCGCTGGCAGGGCTGCCTGTGATCTGGCATTGCAGAGCCCACGGTGCTGCCTGGCTCCAACAAGGTCCTCAGCCCAGCAGGATGAGGCCTGGGGACATACAAAGCCTGTGCGTATAGGTCACAGCTCTGGCAGAGATGCGGGGTGGTGTCTTCACGGTGCTGCAGGGGCTGATCCTGGGGAGCTGAAGAGCCTTGGGAATGGTATTATCGGAGCTGTGGCTCCAGTGCTACCTCCCAATATGGTCAGCATCACACCTGCTCATTGGGAAGGCACAAACCAGCTCAAAAGCAGCCTTTGAGCCTCTGCCAGGGAAAAGTGAGCCCTCTCCCTGCCCATCTTACAAGCACAATCTTCCTGGCTGCACATAGATACACACACACACCTCCTCCACACAAGCCACCTCCACCTCCCTCACAGGGGCACAGACTCTCCCCACTATAGCTCCCAGTGTCTCCTTCCCCACCCTGCTGGCAGAGAAGCTGAGGTGCAAGTATGATTTGTGGCCAGTGGGTGTCTATGCAATGGGATCCCATGCTGTGCTCTCCATGCCAGCTGGGTGCCCTGTGCACCCCAAGGCTGTTCCTTGCTCCCCATAGCACAGCCCCAGTACCAGCAATGAGCCCCTCATGCCCCAGAGCCACCCCCTCCCTCCTCCCCATCCTTGCACGCTCGCTGCTGACCTTTGGCTACAAAACGATCAATAATGGAGGCCACGGTGCAGCTCCTCCCCCTCGCTGGCCTCCGGCACCCCCTGCTTGCCCCGTGCCTCTGAGGAGCCCAGCCGGGATTGAGGGATGCTCTCGTCCTTCCCCGCACTGGGAACATGGGACTTGGGGATACATTGACCTACCAGACACACAAGTGTGCTTCCAAGGATGCCCTAACCACGTTTCTCCTTCTCAACACTGCAGAAATGTTCCCCTGGGGTTGCTTTCCATCTCAGGGCTGTCAGTGGGTGCTCCACACCTCTGACTTTGGGGCTTTGGGGTCTCCACAGTGGGAATGGAGCTTGGCCATCCTTCTGCCCTCAGAAAGGGGATTCCCCAGGGCATTGGCACTGGAGGAGGAAAGGCACACAGGGTGCCCTGCCAGGGTGCTGCCTAGGGCCAGGCTTCTCCATGGCTTCACTGCCTTTTGGATAAGGCAGAAAGGTGGGTAGAGATGGTCCTGACCTGAAGAAATGGGTTGTGCCCAACTTCAGCAGCTCTTCTTTCACATCCCCAGCCCCCTTCAATAAAAGCCCTTGGGCAGGAGCTGATCGATCAGTTGCAGAGAGGAGATTGATCAGGATTTCAGCCCCATACATATTCCTGCTCTCTGATAAAGGGAAATCGATAGCTGAAAGAAATATTCCTCTGAGGCGGCAGCCTCCAGCACACCAGGGCTCACAAGCCTCCCCTTGCTTCCTAAACCCCAACACTCCAGTTCAAACCTTATGGCCCCTAACAGCAAACACAGGCAGCGGGAAAGAAATTTGCTTAGGGGGGAAGCTGGGCTGGGGAGGGGGAACTTGTGGGGCCAGGGCAGGAGGTTGAGGAGAGGAGGCAGAGCCTCTCATCCCACACCTGAATCTCATATCCCAAAACATCAGCCTGACCTGCATCCTTCTCCTTCACTGGTGGTCTGGCAGAGAAGATTCTCCTCCTTCTCAGAGTACCCAGCTCCCCCTCCTTCTTGCAGGGCATGTGGCTGCCTGTGCTGGTGGGCAGCATGGCTCCGTGCTCTGCTATCGCAGTCCCCAGAGCCAGGGACTGGCAGAGCTGCCTGGAGCTCCCATCCCCATGTTTCTGGGGGTCAATGGGCTGATCCCCGCAACAGGGACTGGCACATGGCTTCAGAGACTCTTCTCCAGGTGGGGCTGGGAACCTGGCCCTCAAGGGTGTCCTCAGCATCATGTAGCTCCTCCTGGGGTGTTTCACAACCTCATCCCACCAGCTCTGGCAGGGAGGGACAGGGCAGAGTCCAGCCAACCTGCTTCGGCCCCCACAGTGATCCAGTGCTCCTCCAGGACAGAAAAAACAGCTCAGCAGAGGGAGGAGGACAGCCAAGCCACAAGCTCTCCATTCCCAGTAAGACCCCAAGACTGCTGGGCAAAGTGCAGAGGGAGCCCAGCTCTGCCTCAGTTTCCCCAGAGCGTGAGTGGTGGCACCCAGAGCTAGGTGGCCCTCAGCACCCCAACTAGAGGTGAACTGTGGCTGCTTGTGCCAGGCTGGAGGTGGCTGAGGAGGCTCCTGGGCTGGGCCAGCAGCTAGGAGTGGTGGCCCTGGGGCAAGGCTGGCACTGCAGCAGGGCACTTGGGTGCTGGGGAGGAGTGAGAGGGCAGGGCAAGGATACAGGGCGGGTGCTGGCTATGCTGTTGCTCCCAGCCCTGCTGGGAAAGGGCCCTGTGCCCTGGGGTCAGGTCTCTTGCAGTGGCCCAGGGCCACTGTGACCCCTGCTCTGTCCCCAAGCTAGCACAAAGCCCCTTGAGAGCTCCAGCTCCCCAAGACCTGGGAGACCTCCTAGTGTTAGGAGCCTTCCAGGAATACACTGCAGTGCTGGGGGCTCCACACGGGACCCCCACTTAGCCGATTAATCCGGGTGCAATCACAGCCCTGGGGACTCCCAACCCTTCACCACAATGTCCTTGGATGCCACCAGCCCCAGGGTCCAGCCAAGCCTGGCCAACGTGGTGACCCAGCTGTCTGGCTACGGTGACAAAGCTGTTCACTGAGATCCCCTCTGAGGTTACCATCACCATCACCAAGCTGGGTGGCAAGGATGGGGTGGCCAGGCTGGTGACTGAGGGGGGTCCAAAGCCACCCAGACCGGCTGAGCTCCCTTCTGGCCCTGCTGAGTCGGATGAAATGGAGGAGCTGGGTGCTGGGGAACCAGCCTGACCGGCTCCCCGGCTGTCAGCACCTGAGGAATGCCAAACCTCCGCTGCGCCAGGGCTGGGTGCTCGGCGAGGGCTGGGTGCTCAGCGGGTGACTCTGCCGGTCCGCCCAGCCAGGGCGTGCAGGGAGCAGCACCCCAAGAACACGCTGGGCTCTGCACGGCACAGCACCCCGCTCGTCACCCGTGAGCACGGTGGGACCCTCGGCAGGCAGGTACACGGTGGGGGTCAGGGTGGGAGGGTCCCTGGGTACAGTGTGTTGCCTGGGTCAGCCCAGCTTGTGGAGGTGCTGGTGGTGGGGGAAGGTTTGTGGTGCTGGGAGCTGGAATTTAACTGTGCTCCCGTCCTGGTTGCCACCCATTGGGGCTACCTGGTGCTTTGACCCATGCCTAGGCTTGGTGGGTGCTAAGATGGGTCCCTGCTCCACCAGGAACAGCACTGGCTAAGGAGGGGTGGGTGGGGCTGGGAGGTGGGGGCTGAGGCCAGGTTTGCCCTTCTCACTTTCAACCCACTAATTCGGGGGGCTGCTGGGGTTGTAACTCTGTTCCTGCCACCAAAATGCATCCGCAGAGCCACTGGAGCAAGCTGGGGCTCCATCTCTGGTGGCCTCATGACCCGGGCTGGGGGAAGCAGCAGGGCTCCCCCATCACTCCTGTCCCCCTCCTCCCTCCCATGACAGAGGCGAGGCAGGGACAGAGATGGGAAATGGCAATTCCCCTGCCCTCATTACGAACCCCAACCAGCACAAGCAGCCACCCAAACCTAATCCTGGATTTTCCTGGAGGTAGCAGGGCCACTCTCACCCTGCGGCAATGGGGCTCAGCCCGATGTGGCCGGAGGCTCAGCTTAATCCGTGGTCACCGGCTCAAAGGCAGCCAAAGCCACTGCCCTCGGCCCCTCTGTCTCTTCTGAATATTAAACAGCACCTTGCAACTTTTACTTGGGTGCTGGGAGACCTGGGCTAGATGCTGGGAGACCTGGGCTAGGTGCTGGGAGACCCTTTGGCATGATGGGAGGCAGCAAACGAGCTGAGTGTGTTGGTTTGGCCAGGGGGGATTAATTATTTGTGCCGGTGTCCCAGTGTGGCAATACCATTGGGATCGAGTGCAGCATGTCCTGGCAGGCAGGGATGGCTGGCAAGAGCAGTCAGAAGGCTGCAGGGGCTTCTCCTTCTGTCCTTCTGTCCTCATGTCCTTGACCCACCATTGCAGGAGGAAATATTTTAGTAAAAAATAGGGTGCAGGGCTCTTGGGTGAGCTCCTTTCCCAGGGCTGGTGTGACACTGGGCAGCCCAGGGGGGCACTGCATGCCGGATCCAGTTGCAGGGATGGGATGAGAAAGACAGACTTGGAGATCTTTGGAAATCCGGCTCTAGGCAAGAGACAGCTGTGATGCTGAGTCAGCATCTCCTGCCTTCCACCCCCCGCCTCCCCCCCAGCATATCTGTGCTGCACAGAGCCAGAGTCCCTCTGCTAGTGGCAACCCAGGGCCACGGGCACCACCAGCAAGCACTTGAGGAACCAGTGATGAAGTAAGCCCAGGGTGCAACCAGGTGCCAGGGGCCCTGGCTCCAGCCTCTGTGGGACAGCAAAATTGCAGAGCAGAGCATGACCACATCCCTGTGCAAACTGCACTGCCCTGACACCTCCCAGCCACCCCCAACATGGGGGGGGTCCCTGTGTGCCTCCCTAGAGCCCCCAGCTCCCTCTGGTCCGACCCTGCTCTTGGTCCCAGCATATCTAAGCAGCTTTTCCTCCTCACTGCTGAGGGCACCCATCCCTCTTCCAGTGGCACCCATGTGCTGTGACCTTGAGGATCCAGCTGTGGCTTTCCCCATGAAGATGTGTGGCCCCACCCGGGCTGGTCCCAGCCTCCAGCAATGCTGACTGTCCCAGACAAGGTCTCATCTCTCATTGTCTCCTGGAAAATGACACAAACTCTTCCTATCTGTACTGGAAAGACCTGCCAGGCCAGGGAGAGCAAGATATGGAGGGTGCATGTCGGGCTGACAGAAGGGGCAGAGAGCTACCTGCACCCAGTACTTCTCTGCCTGCCCCATGCCTTCCTGACCCCCCATAGAGACTGGTAGAGCCCATCTTGTGACTGTTGGAGGGAACTTAGCCCCAGGGTAATGCAGGATGAGGTCCTCTCCCAAGGCATGCCCTGGAGAAACCAGCCCTGAAGACTGTGCAGGGAGGTGTCCCTGTCCCCAGCTAGGGCACCTCAAGTTCAGCCTGCCCTCAGGCTGAGCCCAAAGCCCTGCCCTTGTTGCTGTCCCCATAGCCAGGAGGTGACACCAAACAGCTAATTGGGAGATGCTGAGATGTCAGCGTGCATCTGGTTCCCTCCCCAGCACCTGCTGCGTCAGCTGCTTCCCAACCCCAAACCCAGCAATAAAACGTTTCTGGGACAGTGACACAGCCATGACACAATGAAACCTCCACCAGCATCCCCTCCAGCCTAGGCACAGTGGGTGTCCCTGTCTCCTGCCCTGACCCTGGGGACCACAGCCATGCCCACCCTGCAGCACCACACACAAGGAGGTGGGAGCTGAGTGCTGGCTGCCAGCCTGGTTCAGGGTGCAAGCCCTGGGTGATCAGTGCAACTCCTTTTCTCATGCAGAGCTGGATGGAGCCATCCCACCTTTGCCAAGCAGCAATTGGGAAGGGTCAAAGGAAGATGTTGCTTAGGTCCCCACCTCCTCCTACGAACCCCATGGCTCTCCCAGCCCCCATCCTGGTCCCAGCCAGGCCCTTTTTCCCCGTGGAGCACCTTCCCTGTTGCTTTTTGGGCTTGTTTGTTTGCTGCATCTGCTGACTCGGCGCAGCCCTGCTGCCCTCCTGACTCATCCTGCAGCCTTGGGCATGGCATGGCATGGCCTGGCCACATCCTGCACACTCACTGGTGCTGTGCCGGCCCATGAGGCTCTGCTGGAGCTCACCTTGGTGGTGTGGTGAAGCTCCTCACCTTCTCTGCTGCATCCAGAAGCCTTGGCATAGGTGGGCAGAGGGGCCCATGGTGCCCTCCACCCCCTGCACATGCCTGGGTGGTTGATGTGAGCACCCTGAGAAATGCAGAAAGCCCTGAAGACATCACTTGTGCTCATGGGACTCCCCCCCCCCAAAATCCTGTAGGATCAGAGGGAGGTCTGGGGGTCTTAGGCTCTGGCTCAGAGGCTAGTGCAGGTCCCCACAGGGTGGCTTCTGCTCAGTTCTCCCAAGGTCTCCTTCTCTCCCTTCAGATCCACCAGCCCCAGCGTGGCAGCCGAGCACAGCAGCGTGGGGTGTCACTGAGCCACCACAGTCCCCTCCCCATCCCCCCGGCATGGATTCATCATTCCAGCACACCAAGGCCACCAGAGGCTTCATCTCCAGTACAGAGCTGAGCATGAAGCAGGTGACAGCAAGTGCTCCGGGACCCGAGGGCAGGTCCCGCTTCCAGAAGGTCTCATTGGTGTCACGGCGGCTGGAGAACATAGGGAGCACACGGGGCAGGGAGGGGAGTCCCTCCCGCGTCTCCCTTCTGCTGCAGGCTTGGGAGAGGGAGATCGTGGAGAAGACAGCGTCCAGCCCCACAACCCTGACACCGCGAGAACGCGCTTCCTCCATCAACCTCCTCAAGGACTTCACCGCCCATGGTCCCATCTTCTCTCAGGTGTATTCCCCTGCGCAGAAACCCCGTCGGCAGGACGAGAGGGGGAAGGTGGGGGCTGGAGGCAGTGCTGATGGTATCCCCCCACCGCCGGGTACCCCCCAAGAGACGCCCGTGCACAGGGAGAGCTACGTGCATGGCACCCTCCTCCCCACCCGACCTGTCGAGCGTCCAGCAGGGAGTCCCGTTGAGGGTCCTGCTGCCCCGTGCGTGGCCAAGCCTGGCTGTATCCCTGCTCTGCCCAGAGCCAGGCATGTCACCGTGCTGCGGACGGGCAGGGATGCAGCAGGGACACAGCCAGGCTTAGTGGAGCAAAAGGTAGCCAAAAATAGGATGCATGACACTGGTGATGCCACGATTGCCCTGCCGCAGCAGGAGAGCCACGGGCAGAATAGCGATGGCTTGGCTGAGGCTGCAACAGGCAGTGAGAGATCTCCAGGCATTATGGAGGGCGCTGGGCTCCTGGCCGAGGCATGCCCTGGGGAGAAACACTCACTGCAAGCTGAAGCTGAGCCCGTGAACCCAATTGTGAGAGATGGCGACAGGCCTGGGGACCCACAAACCAGTATAACCAGCTCCCAGCAGTGTCCCTCAGAGGATGCTGCTGGCCAGGCTAGTCCAGCTGGTGCGGGAGAAGGAAGCATGGCAGAAGGGGACGGCACCATTCCAGCCACACTGCCGAGGACAGAGAGCCCCCCGAGAGCCAGTGACACCTCTGAAGATCTCTCCTTGGACGTAAGTGATGCTCCAGAGCCTTCATCCGGAGCACCAGCATCTCCAAAGGCTGTGATTGAGTTGGAGGGGAATGAGACAATGGAGGACCCCCAGGGCACAACCCAAGAGCCTGAGGACAGCTCAGAACCCCCCTGCGAGCCCCCAACACCTGCCCCTCTGGCCGAGAACCCCTCAGATGCAACCGAGGAGGATCCTGAGCTGCTGGTGGACATGGAGATCTTCGTGGACACGCTACGCAACATGGAGCCCTCAGAGATGCGGAAGGCTCCCAAGACCCCGCGTCAGGCCCGACCATCGTCGCTGGGCCGCTGTGCTGCTCTGCCCCCCATCCATGAGGACCGTGTGACCCCCCGGACCTCCATCTCCCTACCTGAGGCCCTGCGTGAGTTGCTGGCACGGGGCCCCGTGGGGCAGCAGGAGGAGAGCCCGGAGGAGGAGATTGAGAACCCCTACCTGAGCCCTGAAGAGCGGGCACTGGGGAGGTCCCACTGTGGGGTGCCCAGGGATGGCAGGGTAGAGGAGGGCTCCCTCCTGGGGACATTGAGGCAGGTGGGAGTGGAGGAAAATGGCAAAGCAGTGGCCAGGGGCTTGGCTGACCGCAGCGTGCTCTTCCGGGGGAACGTCCTCAAGGGCATGGCACTGCTGTCCAACTTCTTGGAGCACCGGCCGGCAGCGGCTGATGAGGGCAAGGCCTACTCACGCCTGGACAACAGTGTGCTCTACAGCCGCTTCGTCTCACCCAGCACTGCCCTGCTCGAGCTGCCAGGCAGGGACAGAGAGGGCATGGGCTCACCTACCCCTGGGGACTACAATGGGCTTGGCCCTGGTGAACACCCTGGCCCTGAGGTGGCTGTGCTGGAAGCCCCAAGTCCTGGCAGCATCCCTCCTATCATGGAAGAGCTAGAGAATATCATGACCCTGTCCTCTGGTGAAGTTCTGGTGAGTGAATCCTGCAATGCAGCGCATGGGGAGATGTTCTCTGCTCCTGGGCACGTGGGGAGGTGGGCTGGGGGGAGCTGAACCCTGGAGTGTACTCCTCTGTTCCCAGAAGATGGCTTGGGCTTCCCATCAGAAAGGCCAGAGGGTGAAAGCTCCTGGTGTGATGGGAGGGTGCTGGCATGGCATGGATGGTAGGAGGGGTACCAGGATGGGGGATTGAAGGGTGCCATTCTGGGCGACAGGAGGGTAACAAGATGGGTACCAGGATGGGTGGATACCAGGTCAAGTGATGGAGAAGTGCCACCACAGATGATGGGAGGGGCCCAGGGCGGGTGACAGGAGAATTCTGGGGCAGGCAAAGAGGCTGATCCTCAACAGTGCAGGAATGCTCAAGGTGTGGCTGCTCAGGGCAGTGGGAGGGACTGGCAGACACCAGACTCAAGGTTGCAGCTTCAGCTTCCTTGGGCTGTGGAGAGATGGCTGGTGCAGCTGACATACCTCCATGCTCCTCACACATTTGCCCCCTTGGGGATTCACAGCAGGAGGACAAGGAGGGCTTCGAGAAGATCAACCCAAGACCTGGCAAGGTACAGGAAGCATTGTGGGACTGGGCTGGGAATGGTGTGGTGTGATATGGTATGGTGTGGTGTGATATGGTATGGTATGATAGCACCTCTCCACTGTGTCACCCCCTCCCAGATCATCCTCTTCTCTGAGGCTGGCTTTGCGGGCCAGAAACGGGAGATCTGGGGTGATGTCCCTGACGCCACAACCTGGGAGCTCTCACACACCATCTCCATCCGAGTCATCCGAGGCGGGTAGGGGATGTTGGCCGGGTGAGGACATGGAGGGAGGGCTCAGCCTGTGCAGGGGCTGGTGGCCAAGTCCCAGCCTGGGGTTGAGGAGTGACTGTCCTGCCAGTGCTAATTACTGCTGCCGTGATCCAGCATCGCGGCGGCGTTGGCAGGGTGTCCACACCCATGCTCTTCCCCAAGGCTGCCAGCAGCTGGGGGGCTGTGGGTAAAAGCAGGATTTTCCCCCTCCTTTGCTCCCACCCCGTTCCCAGCTGGGTGATGTACGAGAAGCCACGGTTTCATGGGCGCAAGTGCGTGCTGGCCGAGGGTGATGTGGAGATCAACAACCCCTGGACAGCATACGGGCAGAGGGGGCAGCCCACAGGTAACCAGCCCTTCCGCATCGGCTCCTTCAAGAGGGTGGTGAAGGTGAGCACGGTAAACCCTCCCTTGCCCCAGAGCCTCTCACTCACCCCACATCTCCCAGCACCTGCTAAGCAGGGAGTACTGGACCCCCTGTAACGCTGCTGTGCCCCATGGCAGGATTACCGCACCCCTGAGATCAGCCTGTTCGCCGAGGAGAACGGTGAAGGTGCCAGGCTGAAGTTCACCGACTCTGCTGAGGACACTCGTACCCGGGGCCAGGCGCTTGCTGCTGCCTCCATCATTGTCCATTCGGGCCTGTGAGTGGGACTGTGGGTGCTGGGTGGGTGCTGGGTGGTCTCCAGCATGGGCTGAAGCAGGATGTGATGCTTTCCCTTTCTTCCCCAGGTGGCTGGTTTACTCCAAGCCTTTCTTTGATGATGACCCATATGTTTTGGAGCCAGGAGGGTACCCCAATTTAAAGGCTTGGGGAGCAAAGGACCCATCCATCTGCTCCATGCACCCCATCAGACTGGTGAGTGCTTGTTACTGGGGTGCTAAGGCCATATCCCGTCCTGGGCATGACAGGAGAAAGCATTTCCTGGCAGTTCCTGGTTCACAGCAGTGAGAGCTCCTGTGGGTCAGTGCTAAAGGAAAGGAATAAAATCAAATCCTTGTTCTTGAAGGAAAATAACCTCCTAAAATAGCTCAGGCTTTAAAGGGGGTAATTGGAAGTCCCTGTGCTGTTCTCTTCTGCTACTACAGCCTCACTGGGGCTCCTTCTATTTCCAGGGCTGTCCTGTCGTGGAGAGACCTGGTGAGCCACAGGTGAGTACTGGGCCAGCACCCCAGGAAGCCACAGGGCCAGGATGGGACCGTGTTCACCCTGCCGTGTCCCTAGGTGCTGATCTACGAGGCTGCAGGTTTCCAGGGTTGCAGCTTCACCATCAGCAGAGATATCTATGACCTGAAGAGTTTGCCTGAGCCAGCGCTGGTCACCGTGGGATCCCTGCACGTCCTTGGTGGCTGGTGAGTGCCGTGGGGTGGGCATCCCACCTGGAGCAGGCTGGGAAGGTGGTGGTCATCCACGGGGAAGGGCTCAGAGTAGCTGCACAGGGCTGCGGGTTGGCTGGGGGTGGCTTGGGGGACAGGGTGCCATTGGTGTGGCATGGAGGATGCCGTCGTGTCCCTCACTGGAGACCTCACTCTTGATGTCTACCTGTGATGCAGCTGGGTTGGCTATGAGAAGGAAGGATTCCGTGGCCACCAGTACCTGCTGGAGGAAGGGCAGTACTCGGACTGGAGGCAGTGGGGCGGCTACAGCAAGGAGCTGATGTCATTACGGCTGATACGGACGGTGAGGACAGGGGTGGTGGCTTCTCTTGGGGATGGACCCACTGTGGGCAGGGAGAGCCAGCTTCACCCTGGTCCCATCCTCACCTCTCCCCCTGACAAAAGGAGCTTTCCCTGCCTGCCTCAGGCAGCTGGGCATGGCCTGAGATCCCCCAAACTCATCACATGCAGAGGTCCAGGTGCCCAGAGCTGCTCCCACCCTCCCTGCGCTCCCTGAGGCCAGGCAAAAGGCTGGCTGCATGTGAGAAGTGCACCTCAGAGAGACTGAGGGACTCTGGGTGGGATGTTCCTTCTCCTCACAGGACTTCTCCAACCCAGCACTGGTTCTCTTTGAGGCCATGGACTTTGAGGAGGGTCCAAGCGTGGAGCTGAGTGAGGCACTGCCGGACACGCAGCTGGCTGGCTACGGCACTGTCACCCAGTCCATCCACGTGCTGAGCGGCGTGTGAGTGTGGGGATGGGGGACAGGGGACAAAAGGGGGATGGATGGGGAGGGGTTTGAGCCAGCACCCATGTTTTCCTGGCAGGTGGGTGGCCTATGAGGGCACCAACTTCTCAGGGGAGCAGTACATCCTGGAGAAGGGAGTGTACCGCAACTGCGAGGATTGGGGTGCTGCCGATTGCCGCGTCGCCTCGGTGCAGCCCATCCTGCAGGTGAGAGCACCAGACACCCCCTGCCTACACCATGGGACCCACCGGTGCCACTGTGGGCTGGTGGGGGCCAGGCTAGGGCAAGATGCCAACCAGCCCTGCTCTGTCTCCTTCCAGGTCGGGGAACACAACCTTCATTTCATCTCCAAGGTCAGGGGTGGTGGATGGGGAGGGGGCTACGACCCCTGTGGGGCACATGGCCTCTTGCAGGGTGCTGGTGGTGCTTTCACCTCCTCATTGAGCCCCTTTGCTCTCCCTCCCCAGATCTCACTCTTCTCAGAGCCTGATTTCTTGGGGGACCAAGTGACCTTTGAAGAGGACCAGGATGTCCTGCCTGATGCCTTCATCCCACGCTCCTGCAGAGTCCGTGGGGGCAGGTAAGGGTGTCCCAGGACCTCTCTGCCTCCAGTTGGGGAAGGGAACAGGGACACCTCAGGAACCCATGGGGGCTCTCTGGGAGGGTTGGCAGGACGGGGGTTTGCTGGGGAGGCCACAGGAGGGATGGATGCCCCACCGTGATGGCCACATCAGCCTGGACACACTCCTCCCTGCCAGCTGGATCCTGTTCGATGGACAGACCTTTGCGGGGGAGCAGCATGTGCTGTCCGAGGGTGAGTACCCCACGCTCAGTGCCATGGGCTGCCTCTCCTCCACCACCATCCGCTCCTTGAAGAAGGTTCCAGTGGTGAGTATCAGCCCTTCCCTTCCCTTCCCTTCCCTTCCCTTCCCTTCCCATCAACCCCAGGATAGAAACCCCCCCTCAGAACTTCATTTTTCCCCTCCTACCTTTACCCTTCACACTGACTCTCCAGCCTTGGAGCCCTTCTGCACCCATGGGTGCTCACTCCTCCTGCTATCCCCCCACACACTTCATCTCCTTCCCTATCCCACAGTTTTTCTCAGAGCCCTCCATCTTCCTTCATGGTCTGGAGTGCTTTGAGGGGAAGGAAATTGAGCTGAACAGTGAAGTGAGGAGTCTCCAGGCAGAAGGTTTCAACAACCACGTGCTGTCAGTGCGTGTCAAAGGAGGGATGTAAGTGAGCCCCAGCTCTGCTCTCCCCTGCCCTGGTTAGTGGGTGCCACCTGCCCACCCAGGGGTGACAATGTTCTGTCTGTCCCATCCCATCCTGTCCCCCACAGCTGGGTGCTGTGTGAACATGGTGACTTCCGAGGGCGGCAGTGGCTGCTGGACTGCACTGAAATCACCAACTGGCTGACATACAGTGGGCTCCAGCATGTGGGATCCCTCTACCCCATCCGCCAGGTGAGGCACAGGATGGGATGGGGTGGGACAGGGTCTTGGCACCTGGAGAGGTGAACCCCAAAACTCTGGGGCATGAGGCTTATGCAGAGCAAAAGAACTGCCAGGCCTGATGGCCAGGAGGAGGCTCTGGCAGTGGCTCTGGGTTGAGACAGCAGGGAGAGTCTGGAGAGCAGCAACACACCACTGCCAGCTCTGGCTCATGGAAGGTGCCTCCAGCCCAGCATCGTCATCCCCAGATCCCTGTCCCCGACCCTGGGAATGGCTGCCTTGGTGGTGAAACCCTCCCCACGGGCAGGCACCTTGCAAAACGCTGTGGCATCCCAGCTGGGAGAGCCATGGCTGTGCCAGTGCCAGCTACCAGAGACAGGCCAGGGCCACAGCTGTCACCCTGAGGAGAAACAGGGACCTCCTCGAGGGGACAAGGAGGACCCTCTGGGCAGCCACCCCAAGGGACCAGGATCCTCCCTTCTCAAAGCCACAAGCTGGGTGAGGTCCTTCAGTGGCATGTGGGGCTGCAGATGCAGGCAGCAGGGTGTTTTGGTGCCAAAAGAAGGGGTTTTTCTCTTTCCAGAGACGGATCTACTTCCGCATCAGGAGCAGAGAGCTGGAGCTCTATCTCTTGGTCCCTGATGACATAGAGGACATGAAAGCAGGGCGGGTGGTGGTCTCCAGCCTGAGTGAGCAGAGCAGCTCCATCTGGTACTACGAGGATGGGTTGATCAAAAACCAGGTCAGGACTCGTGTGTAACAGCCAGAGCTGCAGAGGGGACCAGGGGAGCTGCTGGCAGCACTCCTGCAGGAGTACTCCCCACCCCACAGCAATGTTTCAGGGTTTATAACAGCCTTTCCCAGCATCTGACCTCAGCCTTGTCCCCAAAGATTGGTTGATTCTCTCCTCCCCAGGTGTCCCCTGGAGATGTGAAGGCATCTCTGCCTTCCCTGAGTTTTTGTCACCCTAATCATCCTCATCTCTCACTGAGGGGTTTTCCTGCTCATCCCATGTCCCACCCCAGAACTAGCTCCATTTACAGGGAAACTCTCTGAGCTCCAAGCCTTTATGCTGGGCAGAGGTGATGGTGAGGAGCAGTCTGACCTGGCCATCTCTACTCCTTGCAGGTGGCCCCCACGATGAGCCTGCAGGTCATCGGGCCAGCTGGGAAGGGTGCAAAGGCTGTGCTGTGGTCGGAGACCCGGATGCCGCGGCAAACCTGGAGCATCGATTCTCAGGGGCGGATCCACAGCCAGATGTTTGAGGACATGATCCTCGATATCAAGGGTGAGGTCTCGGTAATGGCACAGGGGCTGCTTTCACAGGGATCCCCAAACCCGGGGTGTTTGGCTGTGAGATGGAGCACTCACCCCTTCACTGCCCTCCTGAAGCTTTCCCCTCGCTCTGCAGGTGGCCGATCCTACGACCGGGACCATGCCATCGTCTGGGACATGGCTGAGGAAAGACCCACGCAGATCTGGGACATAGAGGTGCTATGAGGGGGCAGTGTGGGGCCCTCATGCCCAGAAGTGCCACGGGGCAAGACAGGGATATCCTGCCAGTGTCCCTGTGCTGGGGTGGGAGGCCTTGTACCCCACACACACTGCACCCCCAAGCACCTCTGAGCCCTGGCTGCTGTGTGAAGGATGTCTATCATCCCCTCTATCATGAGAGGGAACCACCTCATCTCCTGGGGAGCCCCATATGTGTTTCACAGAGGACACCATGGACATGACCAGCGTGGGACCCTCTGGAGAGCCACAGAACTTCCTCCCCACCAGCTTCCCCCTCTGAACTGTATTTATGTACTTGTGTAAGATACAGACCTCCTCGTCTGGGCCAGGTCTGTCTAGGTGCTTGGTTTCCTTGTCCTTGCACTGGCCACAGCCTGGCAGTCCCTACACCAAGGAGCTGCCCCTCACACAACCCCCCCCCCGCCCCCCGCACCTCGCTCGCTCCCAACCCAGCAGCACAGGGCCCAATCCTGCTCCCAGGATGGGAGCTCAGTGCCCTCTAGTGTCCACAGGCCACAAGCAGCACCCAGGTCCTGGGTTTCAGGAAGGTTTGAACAGATCAAGGTGTGCCCCCAGAGCAGCAAGGGCTGCAGGACCCCACCAGTCCCAGCTTGGGGGGGGGGGGGGATGCTCAGCCTGATTGTGCTGTAGGCTTGGTGCTGTTCCAGTCATACCACCCTAGGGTGAGCTCTGGGGCTGACGTCTCCACTGCAGAGCTGCATCATGACTCAGGTCACTCCTCTTTGAGGTTCCTAGGACAGAGGTCTTCTCCACCTGGGTGAGGGCGGGAGCTCCCCAGGGATGTGACTCAGAGCCCGAAGGGACATGGGGTGAAAAATCCACATATGGAGACATCAAGTGCTTCTGTCCTCGCTGCTAGGGAGAGGAGATGGCTGCTGGCAAGAGCCTGGTTTGCTGAGCTGGTTGAGCCCAGTTTGGGAAGAGACATTGCAGTCAGGCAATGACCACTTAACAACACCATGGCAAAACTGGGCTGTTCTGGTGCTGACAGAGGTTTCCTCAGAAGGCTTGGGTACACTAAGGTCACCAGGCTGGCAGGCAACTGCTCTGGCTTTCAGCAACAGCCATGATCAAGGGTCCATCTTTATGCTGAAACACGTCTTCAGTTGCCCCAAGACCTGTTTGGGCAGGAGGACATGTAACCACCTGACAGGTGAAAGGGATCTGAGGCTTCTGGTTAGCAAGTTGAATATGAGTCAGCTGTGACCCCTGGCACCCAAGAGGGCAAGCGTGTCCTGGGGGGGGCATCAGGCACTGCATTGTCAGCTGGTCAAGGGAAGTGATTGTGCCACTCTGCACAGTCTAGGCTGGGCTTAAGACACATGAAAGCTGCAGAGAGACATTAAAACACCCCAGCTCAGCCAGCAGGGATACTGCCGAGTGGTTAAAGTCTTACAGCGCAGAGCCCGGAACCACACCTCACCACCCCCCGCTCCCACCCCATGGCCTCTCCTGACAGGAGGTGCCCCCTCGCCTCACTCGCCCTTATATCATCTCTGCCATGCCGCGATTGGCTAATAGCGGCAGCTTGGCGGCGCCGGATTGGTGGCGAGCACAAGCCCCTGCTGCGGGATTGGCCAGGACTCGCCGTGCCGGGGACACCCGGCTGGAAGCGGGCGCTGTGTGCGGAACGCCTAGCGCTCGGAGCTCAGCCCAGGGGCAAGTCCCCGGAGCGGAGGTTTCAGTCTGGGCTTACGGCTTCTTCTCGTCCCGGGACGGCCTCAGCAAGGCTAAGAAGATCCTTAGGAGCCTTGCACCCCGATGTCACCCTCAGGTCTCAGGCCTGGTTCCACCCAGCCCCTCCATCCCGCCTCAAGGGCTCCAGTGCCCTGTTCCGAAGCCTGCCCTAGCCACCCCGCAGAGACAAGCCAAAGGCCTCTCTACACCAGCGCTTTATTTCTCAGAGCCTCGCTGCAGGCCTCGGGTCTCATGGCCTTGCTTCGAGCTGGGGTAGCTTTGAGGTGAGGTTGGGAGGGTGAGGGGAGCCGAAGGAGGCAGGGTCAGGAGCGATGGCATCATGTTGGCAGGGCCTCTGGATGCTGCGAGGGTCCAAAGGAGGTGCCGGTGCAGGGGATGCTCATCCTGGAGGTGGCTTCTTAGGCAGGGTATGGTGCATGGTGGCCCCCTCCGGGTCAGCGAAGTCGCAGGAAGTAAAGCAGAGCCAGCCCCATGGCGAGGGAGAGGAAGGATGGGCTGCTGCAGGGGGCGCTCAGACTTACGGCAGGGGCATGCGATGTTGGGGAGTGGGTGGTCGTCTCTACCTGCTCCACGCCGCCCGCCTGGCCAAGTGGCTGCAGAAGAAAAGGAGGCAGTCATGCATCGCTCCAAACCGGAGCAGACAGCAGTGAAGGGTGGAAACACCCCAGAGAGCCCTTGCCTAGCTGCCCTGGGGGGTGGAAAGGAACCAAGGGCACCGTAGTGCCCATGCTGCCCCTTCCCGGGGGGAACATGCAGCCTTCTCTCCCCCAGCAGGTTCTTCATGCCCCACGCAGAAATCACCATTAGCTTTGGGGTTTTGCCAGCGCAGGAAGCAAAGTGAGATTTTCCTCAGGGGTGGAGGGTGGGGTGGAAGCAAAGCTGGGGGGTGGCCTCTGCCCCTCAGACTGCTCTGAAGAAGCAGCTGGGGACACGGTGTCCCCAGCAGACGATGGATGTGGGAGCAGAGCTGGGAAAAACCCATGCTGGAGGTGAGGGGGAGGAGGAGGAGGGACCCCTGTCCTCAGAGCACTGCAGGATGTCACAAGCAGGGACGTTGCAGTCAGGGTGTGAAATGGAACCCAGAGGGGATGGGGATTTCAGGGCAGTTTCTTTCCGTCTCTAGAGATCAGTGGTGTTGGTGTGGATCCTTCCTGCCCTGCCTGTGCAGGATCACCCACCCTTGCTGGGTTTTTGGTCCTTTCCTGGGATTCTTGCTGTAAGCAGCTGTGCCTTACACCTGTGAACGGGGACTGCAGTGACAAGCACTGCCCTGGGCTGCTGGAAAAGGGGTGGCATGTCCCCATGTCCCCCTGCCAACCAGCCCCCCTGCTGGTTTATGCTGCTTCTCGGGTCCCTCCAGAGCTGGGTCAGGGCCAGGGACTGGGCTCCAGCACCCAGCTCTGCCCCCTCACAGGTACTCTGCACTCTGAGGGCTTTTGGCCCAAACATAAATGCACCCTCTGGAGCCAGCAGCAGGTCACAGCTGCCTGCAGGTTGTGTGAGAAATAAACAGAGACAAATCTGGCCTCATTAACAACATGCTGCAGGAAAAAAATCTTCTTGCCAGCAGCTCCCAACAGCATCACCCTCCCTGAAAGCATCAGCATGGTCATCTCTCCCACACAACTGGCTCTACCCCAGAGAGAGCTGACATCCACTGGCATGACACTCAAACTGAGCCCCCATGGAGCCTCCCAGGAAGGCAAATAACCTCCATCAAGGAAAAGTGAGAGGAAACTCTGCAGCTACACATTCAGCCAGCGTCCCCCCAGCCCAGCCCAGCAGCTCCAGTGTCCCCACAGGCACACACAGCATCCCTACACCAGGCACAGGCAGGGGCCACCATGCAAGAGAGGCTGTGAGGTGAAGCAGAGAGCTAATTGTGAAGTAAAAAAGCAAGGTATGGAAGTATTTAGGCCTTCCACACCACCACCAGCCAGGGTTAAAGTCAAATGCTCAGGTTTCCAGCTGAAGTTCAGCAGAAATTCTCCCACCAGTTGGACCCCACAGCCCCCTGAGTGCCATCACCCCCATGGGACTCCCCCAGCCTTCATGGCTTCGTGCTGTGGGGTTTCTCTTACCATGCAGAGGAGAAGCAGGGCGAGGAGGAGGAGGTGGATGCGCTGGAGGGGCAGCATGGTCGGGGCTGGGTTCACAGCGTGCTGTGCCACTTCCTCATCTGCTGACAGTGGCAGCAGTTGGAGGCTTTAAGCAGAGCACTGGTGGCCCTGCTTCACCAATCACACCTTCCTGCCCCACGCTGGCCCCACCACCCCACAGGGCCGTTTGAATACAGGGAGCTTTGGGGAAGTCGCTGCCAAAGCTGTGAAGGGTGATTTGGGGAAGTCGCTGCCACCGCTGAGAGACAGAAGATGCAAAACACAGAGCTGGGGGGGGGAGGAGGGAGAGGGGGAGGGTCCTCCTGGTGGGGACAACACTCTGCAACCCTT
Source organism: Galbula dea (assembly GCA_013399015.1). Classification (NCBI taxonomy): domain Eukaryota; kingdom Metazoa; phylum Chordata; class Aves; order Piciformes; family Galbulidae; genus Galbula; species Galbula dea. Next base: position 145,980 of record VWZX01004914.1, on the reverse strand, counting down.
CCAGCCTTGCTCCTCCATTACCCAGCACAAGAGCAACTCCTGCTCCCCCTGTTCTGTGGCAGCCAGCCCTCAGCAGGACAGGCTAGCCAGCATCTACAGCAAAGGCAGTGAGCCCTTGCCCTGCCTCTTCCCACCTCACAAAATACCATCTGCAGCATGAAACCCCCCAGGCTGAGCTCTGCTTTGCCCTCTCCTGTGCCCCAAACCCACAGAATCACAGACTGTTAGGGGTTGGAAGGGACCTCTGGAGATCATCTAGTCCAACCCCCCTGGCAGAGCAGGGGCACCCAGAGCTGGTTGCACAGGATGGTGTCCAGGTGGGTTGGAAGGTCTCCAGAGATGGAAACTCCACAGCCTCTCTGGGCAGCCTGGACCAGTGTTCTACCACCCTCAAAGTGAAGCAGTTCCTCCTTCTGTTTAGATGGAACTTCCTAAGTTCCAGTTTGTGTCTGCTACCTCTTGTCCTGTCCCTGGGCACCACTGAGCAAAGCCTGGCCCCAGCCTCCTGACCCCCACCCATGAAGTATTGATCAGCATTTTTATTTATCAGGCACATGAAAGCTTCACATTTGTCATGAGTTAAAACTGCTTCCATTCCCTGAGAGGGTTTACAAATCACAGCCAACAATTCAACAAGGGCTCTGCCTTGCACTGTGTAACAAACCTCCTCCCTTGCAGCTCAGGGCAGAAGCTTGTTCCAGGCTGTCCCTCTGAATTTCAGTTACAAGCTTGGGGTAGTCTGTTCTGGGCCTGATCAGGGAAACCCTTCCAGCTCCTCAGTATCCACCTCCTCACAGCAGATCTCTGAGCTTCCTCACCCCCTCCAAAGCAGCAACAGCAGGAAACAAGAGAGATCTACTTATTTTCAAGACAGTTTGAAATGAGTGAAGCTGCTGAACTGTGGCAAGCTCACACATCTGTTGTCTGGTTTTGTGCTGGTGAAGTGCATCACAGTGCAGCGAGTCCAGCACCAGCCTCTGCCTGGCTCCTCTGCAGCAAAGCTTCAGCACATCCAGTTTATTTTTGCACTTTGTGGAAGTGTCAAAATGAAAGTCACTCAGGGATAGCAAACACCCCATAAAAGGTGCTAAAAATCAGCCTGTTCTGCTCCTCTTCAACTGCTGAGGCTGAGCTCTCTGAAGAGCAGAGCAGAATGGCAGGGGTAGGTAGGATGCACAGGGAGGGGGCTGTGAGCGGAGTTCAGAGCATCACTGGGACATAATGAAAGCATTGCCAGAAAACAGAGGCAAAAGCAGCAGCTGAAGACATCAGGAGCAGTGTGTGATGCCTCAGGTCAGGCTGTGCCACAGCCCAGGTCTATGAGTGTGCAGAGAGTGGCAGAGGAAGGAAGTGTGGCTGCATGTGGTGCTCCTGCACCAGGTCCTTGCCCCAGTTTGACACACTCTAAAGTGAACAGAGGTTGGAAAAACACCATTTTGCAGGCAGGAGCACAGGGCAGAGAACAGGCAGAGAGAGAGTGGTTTGGCCTGGTTGGTGGCTGTGCAGAACGGAAGCTGCTGGCAGCCCAGGCCTCCCTCAAGCAACAAACAGAAGGAGCTTTTCCAGGCTTATGCCTCCTCCAGATACAAGCTCGAGTAGCAGCTCCATCAGCTGCTCCTCACAGCACTTGTGCTCTAGACCCTTCACCAGCTTCATTGCCCTTCTCTGGACACACTCCAGCACCTCAATATCCTTCTCGGAGCGAGGAGCCCAAAACTGACCCCAAGATTCCAGCTGTGGCCTCCCCAGTGCCCAGTCCAGGAGGACAATCCCTGCCCTAGCCCCTGCTGCCACACTAGTGCTGATCCAAGCCAGGATGCTCTTGGCCTTCTTGGCCACCTGGGCACTCTGCTGCCTTATCTGCAGCTGCTGTTGACCAGCACTCCCAGGTTCTTTTCCACTGGCACCTTTCCAGCCACTCTGCCGCCTTATCTGCAGCTGCTGTTGACCAGCACTCCCAGGTTCTTTTCCACTGCCACCTTTCCAGCCACTCTGCCCCGAGCCTGCAGCCTTCATGGCACTGTTGTGTCCCCAGGGCAGGACCCAGCCCTTGGCCTAGTCAAACCTCTGGCGCTTGCCCCAGACCCTGCTCAGGCTCCCCGCGGCCCTGGCGCGATGCATGCTGGGATATGTAGTCCTCCTCCTGTCTCGCCCCCACGTGACCAGGACGCAGCCAATCGCACCGGCCCTGCGTCGCCGTGACAACCGCCCTTAAACAAGATGGCGGCGGCGCGCTCAGCGTGGGGTGCGTGCAGCTGCAGCACGGGGGAACCCTCTCACGGTTTGGGAACTCCCCACAATTTGGGAACCCTCTCACGGTTTGGGAACCCCTCGACACCGGGAGCGCGCCTCCAGCACATGTCAGGGTGCCCTCCGCGCTGCCACGCCCACGTCGGACACCGGCTCCCCCGGCCCACACCTCCAGGCACCCCTGGGCCGCAGCCGGTTACCCTCGGTATTCTGAGCCCCTTTTGGCCAGCATCCCTCAACAAGCCGATCGCTGCTGGCCTTTGGGGAGCCACAGGGCTGTTCCCGGCAGTGACAGGCTCAGAAACAAGCCCAGCTCGAAGGAAAAAAACCCCAAATTTCATACCTGCTGCCTCGTGGCTGGCACTGGTCCCCAGCAGGGCCCAGGGATGTTGGTCAGTCATTATCTTGCTTCAAGCAGGGAAGAACTGGTGTCTGCAGCTGCAATAGCATCCCAAGCATCAGCTCTTTCACCTGCTCTTGCCCTGGCACCGTGGGCACTGCTGCACCTCACTTACCTGTTTTCACCTCTTCTGGTCTCAGGCATCTGCCACAGATTGCAGCTCAAGGATTTTAACTGCTATTCCAAGCTCTGTGTGTGTGAACTCCTACTCTGCCCAGAAAGCAAGGAGGTATGGACTGGAAAGATGGGCTGATGAGGAAAGCAGACAGTTTGGGGGGTTTTGGACAGCCTTTTCAAATACAGTTTTTAAACTCTGCCCCTCAAGCAAATCCTCCCAAAGTTAAGGAAGTGATGCTTTATTTTTCCATCTTATCCCCTCCTGTTTTCACTCCAAGGGCAGAGCTCTCCAAGCTCTCTGCCTTTGCCAGTAAAGCTTTTTGTACCATCCTAAACATTTTGCAATGATTGTAGCCCAAAATCAGATAAGTAACAAGAGGTTTCCACATCCTCAGCAAGCCCTAGAGCACATCAGAACCTCATCTAGTTTTACACTTTCATTTTAGGTCACACCCTTCCTACTAGATCTTAAAGCACAAACTCCCCTTCCAACCCCAGTGCAGTTTGCTTCTTCTGTTACTCCAGAACTGTTGTGCTTTTGGTTAAGATAACTCAGTATTGCCAGTCCCTGCCTCACTGTGCAGCACAGGATGCTCTGAGTCTCATGGTCTCCTCCTGTGTGGCCCATTTTGAGCTCCTCCTTTCCAGCTGCTAGGTTGTACCTTGCCTCAGCTCCTGGCTCTTGTTAGTCAGAGTGCTTCTGGGAGTGCATGGACTGGGCCCCTCTGCTTCCTCCTGTCCTCTCCTTCCCTCAGCATAACTCTGCTATTTCTTTCCTCACTTTTGGAGAAGTCCTACCCAAAATGCTGAGCTGAACACTGACCTGTTTTCTTTCCTTCATGCTCTTTGTGCTTCTTCTTAGAAGATGACAACCTGTCTCCTAGGACAAAGAAGCCAGTGCAAGGCAGTCTCTCCTCCAGCTCAGGGGAGACAACACTGACAAAGAACATGCAGGCTAAAGCCTCTCAGTGCTTAGAGGACTCTGGGCCACCATGGTTTCTCAGTGACAGTTTGGTAGACTCAATAGCCTAGGCCAAGGCTAATTCCTGTGGTCCCCTCTTGCATGCACAGCCTGCTGTTGGTGACACAGCCACCTCCCTACCAGTCAGGAGGCAAGGGATTCCTCCCCAGTACCCCCAAAAGGTTCCCTGGTCCCATCTCCTGTGGCAAAACAGGAGCTCTTGTGTTGGGTGCCCTGTGGTGTAGAGGAGCCTCCAATGCCCATCACCACTTCAGAGAGGTAACCCTGTCTGTGCTTGCAGGTACAGGCACTGCTGACCCAGAGTCCCTGTGCCAACTGTGCCTCAAGATTCTGAAGGCCAAGGAAGTCAATCAGGTTGTGATTTGTTCTGGTCCTGAAGGACAGGAGGATTGCTGAACTTGAAGAGAAGATGAAGTCTCTTCAGCAAGGAGAAGGTAAAAATTGGTTCTACCCTTGGCAGTTTGCTCCTCCCTGGAGGAGAGCTACAGAGCTCCTGGTACTGCAACAGAGCAGGCTTGGAGACCTCCCCTCTGAGCTGTGCTGCCTCACAAGCCCCAGAAGCTCTTTGGTGTGTGGTATCAGTTCCACACAGCTGGGACTTTTTGCCAAAGCAGATCCCCACTCTAGACTTGCATCTGTTCCTCTGCTGCAGTGCAAAACACAACTTCCTGCCCTATTTTCTCTGGGTTGCTAAGTTTCCATGAGCATAAAGCAACCACACAGCTACTTGAGGATGGTCAGAAAAATAGAACAGTAAATACTGCAGAGTTCAAACAGGCTGGAAAAAAACCCCAGAGCTCCTCACAGCTAAGTGAAACCAAACCCAAATCTGCTTGGAATCTCAGAACAGCAAGTCCAGGCTCTCTTGTCCTGCAGGGCAGCCTAACTGTCAATGAATCCAGCTTTGAGTGAGTCACTGAAGGGTTTTCCTCCCATTCAGTTCCTCAGAATCCAAGGGCACTCTAGCTGAGCCCTGCCACATTTCCTACAGTGGCTAATCTACCTTGTAAACAGAAAGCTGTGGTGAGTTCTCCATTTCCTGAGCAGAGAAGAAGAATGTGCCTGTCAAACCACAAACATGTGTTTTGTACCTCAGCATATATTGTTCTACCATCCAGCCTGGGCTTCTGGATCCCCCTGGAGTGGCAGCTGCTCACCTTTTGAATAGCTCCCATTGTGAATTGGGAGCAGCACTGCTCCCAGCCAAGGCAGTACTGCTGGGGCACCTGCACTGGGACATGGCTTAGCTAGAGCTCTAAGGCTGGACACAGAAAACTCACATCTTCCCTTTCAGATTCTCCTGCCTCATCCACAGCAGAGGAACTGGAAACCAGGTGCTTTCAGCTGCAGACCCAGGTCTGGGAGATGGAGGTGAGACACCTGCTCCACTTGCCCTAAGCCATCTGCACCTTCAGTTTGAGGTCGTTGCAGTCCCAGGCTGCTTGGTGTTTGATTATCTCTGTTCTTCACCTCCCTACTCTGAAAAGAAACAGCAAGCTGGCTGTGAAATACACAGGGCAGGAGGAAGGGGGTTTTAAATAGCCAAAGATTTGTGCCTCCTGCAAGCCTCTTCCTTTTGATTTCGAGGACTGTGGAAGGAGAACTGCTACAGCTGCCCTGCCAGTGGCTCTGTCTGTCTGCCAGGGCCAAAGAGCCCCAAGACAAACCTCTTTCACCTCCCCTTCTGTCTCTCACAGTCCCAGCTGGCCACCCTCAGGCTTCTATTTCCAGTTTTCTGAAGCTCTACAACCCTGACTTGTACTTTCTCCTTGCAGAGGTTTCTAAATGACTATGGTCTGATCTGGGTTGGAGAGAGACATGAAGAGCTGGAAGATTCAGATTCAGTCAAGGATGAAGAGCTGCCAAGACAGGGCCTCTGGAAGCCAGGTGAAGCACCAGCACTCTGCTGAAGCAGATATCCCAGCTTCTGGTGCATGCTTGGAGAGGGAATGACAATCCCCAGAGGAGGTAAGCATCAAAGACCCAGAATTTGGCTCTTCAGAGCTTAAGATCCTGTGCCGAGGTCTTCACATCCACCCACCCCAGGGACAGGGACATGGAGCAACTCAACAGGAGCTAAGGCAGGCAGAGTGTTGGTGTTTTATACACCTGTATTTTGTGAGCCCTCTCTAGGGGAAGAGGAGAGAACCTGCTGGCTCAGCCAGCTGAAGGATACCCTCACAGCAGCTGCTTCCTGAAGAGTTCACACCCCCTAAACGTTTGCAGCTTGATTGCTCTGATAACACTGAGGAAACCTGGGTGGGAAATGGAATCAGCTGCTTAGTGTACACATAGCTGCAGTCACTCACCCAGAGTCTGGCTCCATCACAAAGCATGGGTTGCTTTTCCTCTCAGCCACCACGGGGCAGTTTCACTGAGACCCCATGGTGCTGCACGGGGTCCAAGCATGTTTGGCAGTGGCAACAGAGAGAAAGAATCACACTTGGACTCTCCAGCCAATGCTGCTTCCTAACCACTGTGCTAAGTAATCTTTCCCTGCCTTAGATGCAGGAAGGGAAAAGCTATGGGAAGCAGTAGCAGTAATTGCCATTGTTTTCAGCTCCCCATTTCCCCTGCCCTCCTTCATCAAATGGAAGAAAGCAGAACAGAAAATACCAGAGTATTTGCCTCTGCCTACTTCTCTTCTTTCATTTCCTCTTCTGATTCCACATTTCTGCCCCATCTCAAATATTTTACTGCTTCACACTCCTCCAAGCACCCAGACAAACACCCACAGCAGTGTCCCAGCAAGCAAGAGCAAGAGATTTGCTGGTGGCAGGCAGCAGGCAGCCAGCTGTGTTTACCCTGGCACTGCTTCAGCCACTCTGCCCTGATCCATTTACCCCATCCAAGCAGCTGAATTCCTGACTCTGTGCATTTGAAGGAACAGGACAACACTTCCAGAATCACAACCACAGACAAGGAGCTGAGGGTGGTCTCTCAGGGGCTGCATTTGCAGCTGGCTTTGGAGGTTCTTTGCTGTCACTGAGAGGGCTGCTACCCTGCCCTGTGGTTTTACACACACCCATGTGAACCTGCACAACAGCAGCTATGTCACCACACTTGGCAAAAGGCAAAGCAGGCAAAGGCAGCACAGCCCAAAAATGGTTGGTCTCAAATACACCTCGAAGTCACACAGAGCTGAAAGCTGCACAGCTCCCTATCCCCTAACCCCTACCCCCTGTAATTCTGCTCCCTCTGCCACAGGTGAAGCAGTTGTTCCCCCACACCTGCTTGACTTTGATTTCATCTTGGACAAGGTGAAGGATTTGAACGTGCTGGCTGGAGAAGGCAGCTCTCCCATCGAGCACGCAGCTAGGGCTGCTCGGCTGAGGCAGGCAGAATCCCTCCCCCCCGACGCTGTACCAAAACGGGATCATGTTTCAGCGACCCTTCCGGCCCTACCAGGACACATCCACACAGGTATGGAAAGTTCTCTGGAGGAATCAGACTCTGAACCATCCTGCTGTCACCCACCCACCTAAACATCAGGAGAAACTTGTTTGGTGTGAGGGTGCAGAGCCCTGGCCCAGGCTGCCCAGAGAGGCTCTGGAGTCTCCTTATGTGGAGAGATTCCCAAGGCAGCTGGAGGTGACCCTGGGCAAGCTGCTGGAGCAGGGGGGTTGGACTGAGTGACCCCCAGAGGTCCCTTCCAACCCCCACGATACTGGGATCCTCAGGAAAGGGCATAGGGAGGAATAAAGCTTGTGAGCTTATCTCCTATATATAAAGTCCTCTAAAGGAGCAGCAACTGAGACCTCCAGCTTCTCCCCTGCATTCCTAAGGTGCCTTTACAGACTGGCACATCTTTGTGCAGTAATTTTAGAGGTGGAGACTCTAGTTTTGTGCATGGCAATAACACCACAAATAGGAGCAGCCCAGAAGGAACATATTAGTCATGAGGTAAAGTCTGAGGTATGCCCATGAGCTATCCTGTTGTTTCAGCAATGCCTGCAGGATATTATGGATGGCTATTTCCCTTCAGAACTGCAGGTGCACTACCCTGAAGAGAAGCAGCACATGCAGCATCTGAAGGGCTATGGAACAAAAAGGAGAAAACTTCTCCAACAGTTCCCCTGGCAAAGCTTTTCAAAGCAGATTGGACAAATCTCTCTCAAGGAGGATGTTGGGAGAGTTTATTTTGCCACAGTTTGAAGTGGATTTGGCCATCTGAGGGTCTTTGGGGCTCCACTGGTTGATTTTTTCAGAAGAGGCAAAAAGGAAAGGCTACATTTTGAGGCAGAGAGCCTCAGAGGACTCTCATCTGGGTCTTCAAGCACAAGCAGAGGGATGCACCTACCCACTGCCAGGAAGAAAGCAGAACACAACTGCACAGGCAAGAGTGAGCTGGTCAGCACAGTGGGTAGAGAGTCAGAGGGAAGAAGAAGGTTGTGCAAGGCTCCTGGGGCTGTGGTTACCTCTAATCCCTGTGTAGCTGGCCACATCTGGCAGCCATAGAGCAGCAGAAGTCTGGGATAGATACAGACACTGATGTGGAGTCAGTGTAAAAGGAACTGAAGTGGAACCCAGCCACAGGCTGCCCAGGTTCCCACACTGCTGGGGGCCTCAGGCTAGCACTCTGCCTGCCTTGGTTTGTCAGAGCCACCCAACAGTCCCCACTGCAGCTGCTTCTTGCCACATCCCTCTCTACCCCCAACCTGCTGCTTCCACACCACTTTCCACCCAGAGAACATTCTCAAGTGGGGAAGCAGCCATGGAGGAAAGGGTGAGGTCCCACTGGTGGAAAGGAGCCTGTTGAGGTGGATGAACAACTAACTACCCTGTGGTCTGGGGGGACCAGCCCAGGGACTGGAGGGTGCAAGAGTCAGATTTGCTTGTGACAGTTGGCCTTGATTCAACAGGTGACTGACAAAAGGGATGTGGTATTTCAGGAGAAAGACCTTCCAGGGAGTTTTCCTGGCCCTGGCCAAGTGGTTGGCCATTCCAAATCAAGTGAGGTGCAGGAGATCATTGAGATCCCAGGTAAATTCTTAACCCTGCTTCAAAAATGCAGCTAACTCCCAAAGAGGAGAATCAAAACCTTACCAGGGCAGCCCAGCTAACAGGAGAAATGTGGAGGGTTTCAGCCAGGAAGGCAGTGCTTCTGGGTCAGAGTGCTGTGCTTTTGTAGCCCCAGTGTTGCTCCAGGAGCTGGGAGCCAGGCAGCATGTGTGGCATCCTCTCATCATTAAATCCTCCTCCAGAATGAGACATGACAAGTCATGAAAGAGCAGAAAACCAGCAGGTTTCCAAAAACATATGTGCCCTGTGCCCTTTCTGAAAGGCTAAGCTCCTTCCAGCTTGACCTTCATGAGCATCAGATGCACCCTAACAAGATGAAAAATGGCCCAAGTCTGTAGATATTGCCATGGCTCCAGTTTTTCCTGCTCATAGCAGGGCTAACCAGCTTTCTGCCTGCTGTGCATCCCAGCTCTGTGCTGAAGAGTTGCTCACTGCTGATATTGACAATCAAACATTTAGTGGGCCTGAAAGTGGGACAGGCTTCAAGAGGAGAGACCAAGAGCCAGTCTCAGCCTAGCTAGGAGAAGTTAGAGCTCTCCCTGTTGGCTGGTGCACTCTTATTTCACCAAGCCAGCTTATTCTGGGGGAAAATCACTGGTCAAAAGGTCACACATGGACACATCTCCCCTCTGCTCTGGCAGGTCCCAAACTCAGTTTCTCAACAAGCTTTCCAAGCCCTCAAAACACAGATGAGAAGTGATTGTGTCCAAGATTCAGCCAGAGCAGCACAGCAGATATGAGTGGACCTCTCAAAGACCCACAGAAGGCTGCCAGCAGCAATTCCCTGGGCTCAGCACCCTGTGCAGTACTGGAACCCCCTCCTTGGGCCTCTCTCAGCTCTGCAGAACCTCCTCCTCCCAGAAAGGCTCCACCAGAGCACACATAGCACTTTGGCACCTGCTCCTGGGCTTTCCTGGCACTGGTTGCTCTCTGTGCAGAGCAGGCAGTGGTGACACTCACCTGGTTTGGTTTCAGGCCTCTGATGGAATGCATGGCAGCAAAGAGATCCTGGTGGAGACACCCAGGCTGTCTGCCCTGGAGAGGTACAGACACAGCTCCTCCATCCCTGCCCTGTCAGGCTCTCATCTTCCTCCTCTTTTATCACTGAGGGTTTATTTCAGAGGTTTCAATTGAGGAAGCAGATGGACTTGCCCCTTTTATCTTACACTTCAGAAATAATTGGGAAAAAAGGCCAAGTTTGGTCTTTTGGGAAAAGCCCTGAATTGTTCATGGTAAACTTACCATTTTCTACACCCCTAGCAAAAGCTTCTGTTGTTCAAAATACTACTTACTGCTGGGAAATAACTTTTCCCAACAGCAAGCCAAGGCCTGAGAGTTTGAAACCACCTACAAAAGCTGTTTGTGGTCATGTTAAATGGGAGAATTCCTCCAGGAAACTGAGACCTCAGTAGGAGGTCCCACTAACAACACACTTCCACTCACAGCCTTTTGGCAAGAAAGACCCAAATAGCTAATGAAAAGAAAAATAGAAACCAAGCAGATTATTTTTAATGCAAGAAGTAGGGCAAAGTACTTACCAGAAGCTTTGATCTAAAATGAAGAAGCTAAAAAAGGTCAGGAACCCTCTTCCCAAGGCACCTTTCAGCAAGGAAAGCCAAGTTTGGTCTGTGGGGTGCTCTGACCCCCAGTCAGAAAGGGCCTTGATCAGCCCAAGGACACTTCCAAACATGAAACACCTCTCCCTGGCAGCCCAGAGAGCCCTCACTCTTCAGCTGAGGAGGTTTTCTAACCTGCAGGGTGCAGGCAGATGAAGATGCTGGAGCCTCTGCCCCTGCTGTCTGCACCCTCTGCATCAGGTCGGAGAGCGGGGAGCAGACATACGCCCTGAGGCTGCTGGTCACAGACACCATCCTGGCCCAGCCAGGCCTAGGGCTTCCTCCCCTCCCCACTCAGCTCTCTTGAGCTCCAGGGAAGGTTTCTTGGCTGCCTCTGAAGACTCTGGAGCTGCTCAAATAGATCAGCCTGAATCCAGCAGGGCTGGGGATTCAAGTACAGCCCCAGGAGCTGCTGGATACCCTCTGCTGCTTTGCCTTCCCCAGCGACGCTCTCTGGGCAGCACTACCAGGGTCACACTTAGCTCAGAGCATTTAATACACCTTTTCCAAAGAGCTGACAGAGCAGCAAAGATAACCTTCTTGTCTTCTCAGAATTGCCATCTCACCTAGGTCCAGCCTTTGCCTCCTTCCAGCTGCTCAGCAGTACTCATCTGACTAGTGCCACCATTCCCAAGGTGCTGGTGCAGCCTGGAAGCTGAGCTGCTGCCTCCAGCTTGGCTGATGGACCCACTGCTGGGCAAAGACCATCCTTTGCTCAGCCAGCTCTATATCCCAACACATCTAGTGTTGCCCAAGGGCTGACACATCCCTTTAGGGGCAGTTCCAGATGGCAGAGGGCAGATCTCTGTTCTCTCCTCTTCTCACTCCTGTTGCAGGCCATACCTCTGGTCTCAGACTGAGCCCATGATGAGCTCACTGTTGTTGGGACACAAGAGCCTCCTTTCCTACTGCAGCTGTGCAGCCTGGAATGGCCACTCCAGGCCTTGCTGCTTGCAGTTTGGACAGAAAGACTTTATTTTTTCTGCTTGGCCTGCCCTTGCAAAACAATCTCTCCCTCTGCTCTTATGCAACCACAGCTGGATCAGGCAGAGCATCCCAGCAGAACCTTGGGGGATCCTGTGCTTAAGAAAGATTGGGCTGTTCTTTCCTAGGGGTGGAGACTCCAACTCGTATGAGATCATCAGTACCTTTCCCCAGAGGGTGTACGTGGACAACTCCAGGAGCCTGCAGGAATGTGACCTAATCCCCAGTGCCTCCCTGCTGCTGCTGCTGCTGCGAAGAGACTCCTCCCAGCGAGAGGGGACAGGGCTGCAAACGGCTTAACAGCCAGAGCTGCTCACCCCAGGCTCTGCAAGAGGAAGTTACTGCCTCACACTGCTAGTGTTATCACCTCCCTGGGCTGGGAAGAGCAGAGTTCAATGTCTTTCTACGTGTAGTTTCATTGCACTGTTGCCTGGGATGGAGAGAAGAGCTCAGAGGCAGTGGTTTGGCTTCTCCCTTCAGCAGTGGGTGCCAGGCTCGGTCCTGCTGCCTCCTGGAGGGATGCTTTTCCCCATGACAGGTGGGCTCCTAACACAGGGCAATTCTATCAGCTCAAACCTGAGGTCTACTTCCTCATCTCTGCTGAAGGCTGCACAGGCTGACCCCTGCCCAAAGAAGCCTTAGCTGGGCTTGGGGATTCTTTACAGCAGCAGGACAGACAAAACAGTCAGGGTGCATTTGCCTTCCACACACAGCTGCTCCCCAGAGACTCCAATTGCACTTACACAAAGAGGGAAACAGGCTCAGTTATATGGTCCCTGGTAAAGCTAAACCAAAAGGCCCTGAGCCATTGCAACGCTGGGACAGAGCCAAGCCCCATCTCATCTCCTGCTACTGGATTTCCTGTACGTGAACAACTCCCTCCCTTGGACAGCCCCAGCTCCAGCAGGGGCCAGGCTCGCAGCCACACCAGCTGCCAGCCTCCCTCCCTCCCTCCAACAGGGAGCTGGATGCTGCAATAGGACACCATGTCATTGGAGAAGAGCATAATCCCTTTGCTGCTTCTCTGCTGATCCCTGAGTAAAGCATCTTCCTGCCTCCCCTGTGGGCCGGGGCTGTGCTCTGCAGCTCCTTTTTCCCAGCACATTCTTCCCGTTTCAGCTGTGACAAGCTCCCACTTGACTCCCAGCCACTGACACTCCCACTTGTGTGAGGCAGTTCCTTCTGGCAGGTTCCCTTTTAGCAGAGGCCCTGCACACACAGCCACCAGCCCTTGTCAAAGGCTCCAGATAAAACCATTTATTGAAGCTGATATCTTCATGGAAGCAGGAACTGCAAAGGCACACTTGCTGTGGAAAGAGGGAGGATGCCCAGAGCTCTTCCTGGCCTCTCTGACCAGAGCTAGACCTTGCACAACTCAAATACAGGAAGGGCTACTTGTGCAAACCAGCCAGAACCCCCAGGTTCCCTGTGACCAGTGACTCAATCTCCACAGCTCTAGGTTAGTTTCCTCCTTTTTCCACCTACAGCAGATTCAGGAGTGTGCAGGGGACCCTCCTATAGAGCAGCCTTTTCCACTGCCCCTCTGTATCCTGGTCTAGAACCTACCAGGGGTGATTCTTGCTCTTATGTCTGGTTGAAGCTGTCCCTCCCCTGGGCTTACCTTCTTACCCTGCAGAGAAGAACACTTGAGAGAGGTACCTGCCACTACCATGCTGTAGGATATTCAGACAAGTCCTGGGAGCCTCTGATTAGCAGCAGCACTCTAAGGTGTTAAGATCTTTGTGTCAGGCTGCAGCAGGGAGTACAACTGACTCAGCTTCTCTCTGAGCTGGAAATGACTCAGAATCATTAGGTAGGGATGATGTTTAACCTGTAGTCAAAATAAAACCGAATTCAAAAAGAAACAAGTACTGAAGGTGAAAGGTACAGTAACATTTAATAGCATCTCAGAAGACAAAACACCAGTTATAAACTTGTTTTTTGGCAGGAAAACAAAATGCACTTGGTCCTGGTTGCAAAAAGCTAACTCCAAGAGGAAAGATAAGACAAGTGGAGCATCAGCTGCTCTGGAGCAGGCTCACAAGGGAGCCCTGGCACGCTGTCACAGCCAGAGCAGTGTGGGTCCCACTCCCAGGCCAATCCATCCCCCAGGGCAGTAGGCTGAGGGACACCAGCCCTCATCTCCAGCCCAGCCTTCTCTGCAGAGGGGTGGTCAGCCCCCAGCTCTGTGCAGTATTGTTGCATTAAGTTAAAAACAAACACAAATCAAACTCAGTTGCCATCACGTCTGCAGTTGAGATGATAACAAAGAGGAAGCGAGGCAGCAGGATTTACCATTTTAACAGCAACTGGGAGAAGTGGGAAGTAACCTGCAACCCTAAAGCCCTTCTCTCTTGCTGGGGAAGAGAGGGGAGGGCTGGGGGACAGCTGCACTTCACACAGCCCCAGAGGCTTTGCTGTTTACAGAGGCACTGGAAGCTGCATGTAAAAGCCAGGCCCGGCTCCGTTCAGAGGCCATGCGCAGCGAGCATCAGACTTTCTTTGGATCCCTCTGAGATGATATGGGGGTTAGGCAGGAGGGAATCAGAGGCAGCTGCAATGAGTAGTTTTGGTCATGGGTGTCCCTGTGCTGGGATACAGGTCATGGTGCCAGGACAGTGCTGACAACCTGGAAGTGAAGGTGGTCAGAGATGAGGGTGCTCAGGAATGCAGGTAGAGTCCAGGATGGGAGAGAAGCCAAGGGCTCAGGCCAGCTTCAGGAACTCTTGCAGAGTATTTTGCTCCACTGCTTCCACAAAGAGCTCATAATCCTGCAGGGAAAAGCCACATGGTTGCTCACAAGGCAGGAGCAAGCTGGATGCTCCCACCAGTCAGGCAGCCTGGGGTTCCCAAGCACGCAGCACAAACCTGCACACCACACCAGTGACAGCTGGCTGTCCAGAGGGTGACACAGGGACAATCCCACACAGCACAGCCCCCACCCATGGTCCCCCAGAACCCCCCTGCATGGGTCCCACGTTTCACAAGCCACCATGCTGCAGATACCCACTTACACTGGCAGCACTCTGCACAACTCATGAGGAACACCTTTAGAAAGGTGTCCCAAGACTATCTGTAGCAAAGACAAGGTGCTGGGATTACTGCCCCCCACCCACCCACCCCGGTGCTCATGCCCCATGCAGAGCAGGAGCCTCACCCCACAGTAGTGGTCCCCGTTGACAATCTGGGGTGGGATGGCTTTGGGGTTGCCTGCCTTGGCCCTCATCTCCTCCCTGAGAGCGTTGTCCTGGGAGATATCCACCAGCTCGTACTTGATGTTTTTCCCATCGAGGATCCTGGTTACTTCGCTCTGTTGGGATTTGATCTGGAACCCGGGTGGGAAAGGGCAGGTTATGGGAAGCTGAAGAGGAACCCAAAGGGCAGGCAGGCACCTCGAGGTGCCAGCCACACTCAGCACAGCGCTCACAGGGCAACTGCTCCTTACGAAGCGCTAAGCGGACCCCACCCGGGCACAGGGCTCGGCCCTGCGTGGGGATGGAAGACACCCACCACGGCGGGATGGACGAGGAGGAAGGAGATGGAGCAGCGTGAGCTGGGGAGGGGACACCTGGAATGGGGCAGGAGGGAGCCACAGCTCCACGGGGAAGAAAGACGCCCACCCGCAGGGAAGAGAGACCCTCGGGGCACCCCGGCGAACCCCGCCGCTGTCCGCTCACCTCCCGGGAGCCGGTCACCGAGGTGCTGTAGACCTTAAGGGTGCTCATGCTGCGATCGCGGCCGCTCCCTGCGCTCAACCCGAAGGAGGGAGGCTCGGAGGGAGGAACCGGGCGGACCCGCCGCCGCCCGGCATGTGACTGCGGAGACCAATGGGGCCAGCGGGTCCGGGCATGCGGCATCAGCGGGGACCCGGCCCCGGGCAGCCGCCGCCCGTCACCGGGAAGCGCCTCCGGTCCCCCGGCAGTCTCCCCGGCTAGTAGCCCTCCCACCCACCTCAGGTCCTGTACAGCTTCGCAGGAGTGAAGCAGAACAGCTTTATTTGGTGCTCAAAACACTCATTTACAAACAAGAGGGTGAGCCGAAGGCTGGTATAAACACTGCACCCAACGCGAGAGGGACACACGCAGCACCGGCTGAGAAAGGGACAGGCTGGGACCATGGTCCTGCCGATCCTGCTCGGTAAGGGGCCCAAGATTTCAAACCCCTGCACAGAGAACAGCAGTCCCAGACAGCAGATGGGATCCTCATCGTAACCAGACAGGAATGACGAGGAGGCAACATTTCCTCCGCATGTACCCTGGGCAGCCCAGCCCCGTGACAGGACCAGGCATGAGGCCCCCCAAGCATCAGCTGAGATGGTTTTGCCCACGATTTCATTTCACAACCAGCTCTGCAGGGGCAGAGAGCAAACGGGTCCCTGCATGGCACCTGGGAACTCATTCTTGCACCCCAAAGAGAATGGGGGGAAAGAGGATTGTGCTAAACGGCACCCTGCAAACCTGCAGGAGACAGTGACTGACTTATCTGGTACTGCTCTGCACCCCAGCGTCGAGAGAGCTCCCAGCAGTCAGGACAAATGACTTCAAGAAACAGCCTTGGCCCACATTTAGCTCAGCACAAGGCATCAGCAGCCTGGGAACAGAAACAGCTAGAAATGTGACACACCAGCTGTGGGAAGCACAAGGAACAGGGCTGGCTGCCTGACACACTCTCCCCGTGCTGTGGAGGGGGTAAGTCAGGACAACAAACCAAGCAGCTCATTGCCACCATCCCCTGTGGTGGCCAAATGCTAACAACAAAACACATTTGGTCTTGAATTTTGAATGCAAAAGGAATAACAAAGGCATTTCTCTCAAACCTAGGACTCACAGCCCCAAAATGACCCAAGAGTAACCAAACAGCAGAAGTTTCAGCAGTATTCCTTCCTGATATATAAACTGACTTAATACCTAGCTCTTAAGCTGGCAACCAAGAGTTCCACCCTCAGCAGCACACTGTGGTCACAAGCAAGCACTCAGTAACTGTAAAGCTGCCCCTAAGGTCAAGGAGAGTGAACCACATCCTATGCCAATTTATTTAGTGACCCAATTAATTAAGCAGAGGACCAGGCAGCTCCGAGAGAACAAGGGAAAAGGCTACAACAAAGTCTGAGCTGTCACTGCCTTGCAGGAACCAGGAAAAGCTCTTGGATCCAGCTGTACCCAAAGCCAGGACAGATTTCTTCCTGTCAAGCAGAGAGCCAAACAGAGGCAGGTTTCCTGACTGGCCTGCAGCATGGTCCCCAGGGGGTACAGAGGCTCTCTGCAGCTCTGGCAGGGGTTACAGACATTGGAGGCTCCCCAGGATTGTCTGATGGCTCTAAAGGCCACTACAAGGACCAGCAGGTTCCTCACCCTGCCAACAGATGCATTAGACACAAAGCAGCATGGGGACAGGAGGTTTCTCTAGCACATTAAGGCACTTCAGCTTCCATCTCCTCCCTCTGCAAACTGAATCATACCCATGCTCCAAGTGCTGTTTTGGAGGGATAAAAGGCTTAAGGCTTCTGGGGTAACAGTGCTCAGGGAAAGCATTTTCAGAGTCTTAGTGTTGCTTTATTCTCCAATTCCTGTCAGCTACAGAAAGCCTCCAGTTGCATTGACCAGAGGAAAGCAGGTCCTGCCCCATGAACAGCTACACAAGCCAGAATGGTGTGCATAGCATCTGTGGAGCCTGTAGCATCTTGATGTAATTAGCTGCTGTATAATTGGCAGACCTGCTTGCCTGTGGAGTCCACAGATATCCTCTGAACACTCTGATAATCCTCTGGTCTTACTAGTCACACAGGATCTACACAGAGAATTTATCAGAAAGAGCAGGGCACCCATTTCCTTTTGGTGATGATTTTAACAGTCACATCTGCATGATCAGCATTTGACCTGCCCTGAGGGTGATTCAGAATTCATCTCCCAGTGTCAGAGACCACACCAGCTCCAGCAAACACAGCACAGACACATTCCACAAGATCAAAGCTACTCTAAAACCCGACACCCAAGCCCTGAATGATTCCAGTTAGCCAGTCAGCAGCTGAACACTTCTGGCAACAACCCCCCTGATTTCTCAGGGATTGAGTAAGTCAAACATCTTGTACCCAAGCAAAGGGATGGTAAAGTGCTGAATAGGTTTGGGGTTGTAGGAGCTCTAGGACTCCTGAGAGTTTCAAGTCTTCATTTCCTGCCTTACTTTGGGGAGAGTTCTTCACTGGGTGATGCAGTTGTCTCCCATGTCCTGAGCATATCTGTCAGATATTGCTGTCCTTAAGTCCTCCACCTCTTTGTGAAGCTGTTTTACCTCCACCAATTTCTTTGCAAGTCCATCAGGGCTCAGCAAGTCATCCTTCTCCTTCACAGAGTACTGCACAGCTGTGGAGTCAGAGAAGGGAGTTACCTCACATACAATCCTGACCCAGAATCACACACATTTGCAAGCAAGCCAGAAAAACCAACACAGATTTGCAAAAGAGGTACTACTTAACATTTAGATACTACAGCACACACCTTTAGAGGGAGGTAACCACACAAGGAAGGTTCAGAACCCCAGAAAGATGAGAACCCTCCATGCTACAGTATAGGTGAGTTATTGAACCCTGCTGCAGCGCAGGAACCCAAGGGTTTGCTCTACCATCAGGCTGGACACTTACAGCGAATGCCCAGGAGCAGAGACAGGTTGGGATCCTTGCCCTGAGCCCTCTGAGTGACAATGCTGTAGACAGCCTGCAGGTCCTGCAGACAGCTGGCCAGCTCACTGTGCAGCTCCTGGGTCAGGCAGGCTGTCTTGGCAGGCAGTGGCTGCGTGGTTAGCTCTGCCTGCCGCAGTCGTTCCTGAAGGGTCAGGTTCTTCTCAATGAGCTCCTGGTTCTGCACTGAAAGCTGAACAATGGACACAGCAGGTCAGGGGTCTTTTGGTGCAGAACTAGCACCCTTAGAGGAACTTAACTGCTCAGTGACAACAGCAGCAGCAAGGCAAGGAGGAGCTGGTTTACATCAAGACCTCCAGACTCTCTAGATAGAGTGTGAGCATTCAGCTTCTCATGCTCAGACACTGCACAGTGTCTGCTGGGGCATGACACAACAAAATAAGCTTCCAGGAGGTTTGGCACCCACTGCTCACCCCAATGGTGGCCACTGCTTCCCTCAAGGGCTGACATTGTGCTTGGTTTCCTTGAGGCTTGCAAGTGGGGTTGAACCCTGCCCTTCAGCCAGGGCTGTAGCAGAGTTTGGACTCCTACTCTCCACCTTGCTGCCCACGCATGGCAAATTCAGCCTCCTTCACACATCCCACAGCCCCAGCTGAAGTTTGAGGGAGAAACTGCCTTTCTCCTCCTGCTTTTGAAGAGAGAACTCCATTCAGAGCACTGGCATGCCAACTGACTAGTAGGAAGCAGAAGAGGTCGTGCTGCTGACTGCAAATGAAGGGCCTTGCTAAAAGACAATTTACTGTTCATTCAACTGCTCTACTCAGCCACTCCAAACACTCCCACTCTGACCTCCTTCACAGCAGTCTGGAGCTGCTGCAGTGCATTTGCTCTTCTCATTGCCTCTTCTTTCATAGCTTGGCTTGTTCCCTCCTCCTGAGCCACCTGTTCTTCAAGGTTCTGGAACAGACCATGGGAAAGAAGTCAGTCTTGGTTCACTTCACAGCAGATTCTCAATTTTAGGTCCTTCTGCAGTCACCTCTTACCTTTATTTGCAAGGACAACTGCTCCATCTTCCTCTGCTGTTTGTCCACAATCTGGAAGTACAAGCAGAGGCATCACAACTGGCTAACCAGACTCAGTAATTTCCTCTTTCAGGATTTCTCCTGCAGGGGGACAGCATCCCCTCTCCTCACTCCTGTCCACTTACTGCTTTAATCACTGCTTCAATTGCTGGTAGTGGACCTAGATTTCCTGAGGAAAGGCACCTGATTAAAGGCACCATGAGAAGTACCAGCTGAAGACAAACTGGACAAGTTGCATTCTTGTGGGTTTCCTCTCCCCATTTCTGCATGCTGCAACTCTTCTCCAGGGCTACTGTAGTAGTGCTTGTTTATCACACCAAGAACAGCTTTTAACCCTCCCTCAGTCTGGAATTCCAGAAACTGCTGCTTCAGTGCAGTTTAGTGACTACCTATGGCTGCAAAAGTTCCCCACCTGATTTTAGTGCCTGGTGTGGCTCAGTGGAAGGAAAACTGAGTGATTCCCACTTGGGACATCCTGTTACCTTCCTAAGGCAGTCACATTCTTTCTTCAGAGAGTCATTTTCTATTTTCTGTCTCTCCCCATCCTGGGCAGGGGGTCCTCTCTCTGCATTCTTTGCACACTGCTGCACCTTGTCCTGCAAGCTGAAATTCACACAACACCATGGAAAAAAACTCAGCTTAATTTAGGGTGTTTCCCTCACTAGACAATATAAGGAAGCAAATTATTTTCACATGAGATGTCAGTGTTACCCTGTTCACATCAGCAAACTGCCAGGGCTGGGATGGAAGAGTTCCTCTCCCTGGCCACAGCCTTGCTCATGATATTGGCACATCCACAGTCCCAATGACTGCAGATCACATAGATCCATTTTGCTTTGCAAGGAGTTACAGCTGACAGCAATAACCTGAGGACACAGCCAAACCCAGGTGACAGAGAGGGTTTGATGGCTCTTCTTTCAGCCATCTGGTTCTGCTCCCACCCCCCACTGCTGGCATGCAGAAAGTGATCACAGCATTTTGTGGTGACCTGGTTCTGACAGGTGGGGCAGTGGCTGTCCCAAACCATTGCTGTTGTTGTGCAGTGATTACTTCAGAGCTAAGGTGAAGCTTAACCTAGTCCTCCTGAGTTTTACCTGTGCACAGTGGAAAGCAGCTCCAGCTCCTTCTGCTTTTGGGTTTCTAGCTGCACCTCTTGCTCCCTGAAAGCAGCTCGGACATCTCCAAGCTCTGTTTCCAGTGCCAGCACTGTTTCCTTCATAGCAGCACTCTTCAGTTCAGATTCCTTCAGCTGCAACAAAGATCATGACAAGACACTAGAGACCTCCCAGTGGTTTCAGCACACACACCACGTTTCAACTCCTTTTGCAAAGCTAATTTTCACTACCTATGTGGCAAATCTCGGCTACAGCTCAGAACATTCCTCCTCTAGAAAGGCCAGGCCACAACTCTACCTGAGCAGCTGCAGAGGGGACTTCTCTTCAGCTGTAGAAAAGTCACCTGAGCAACTATGGCAAGAGCTATCACCACAATTCAGAGGAATTGTTACCTTCTGACTCTGTTTCTGGTGGTCCTCAAGAGTGGGTAAGTCAGCCAGGTATCGTTCCAGGGTCTCAATTCTCTGCTGTCTCTCCCTGTTTTGTTCAGATTCCTTCTGGCATTTCTTTTTAAGATTATTAATGTGTTTGTCTCTCCCTTTTACCTGCAGGGGCAGTTATACACAAGTTTAGTGTCTATGATTTCTGGTCCATTCTTCAGTCCTCTAAGTCTGCTCATTGACCTTTTTCTACAGTACTCAACACCAAACCACAATACCACCATAACTCAACAGCATTTCTGCTCATTTAAAGACAAGCTGATTCTCTGGTTAAAAGTAGTACTGAAATACTTCTAACTGCAGGAGAAAGGGCTGTTGCTTATAAACCAGAGAACTCTGCAAGGAGATCAGAAAATACCTACAATAACACATTGCCACAGGAAAGTTCCATCTGAGCACTACATTGACCTTTAACTCCTCAAAGAAAAACACCTCCCCATCTCTAGAGCAATGGGATCATACCCTTTCCTCCTGCTTCTTTAACTCCTCTGCATGTTTCTGCAGAGTTTCCTTCAGTGACTCCCTGATCAGCTTTGCATCCACCTCTGCTGCAGCCAGCTTTCTCTCCAGTTCAATCTTCTCCTTACTGAGGGATTCAGTCTTCTCTGTGAACTGTGCTCGAAGAAACGTGTTCTCTCTCTGGAGCTCCTGCAGACAGAGACAGCCCATGAACCCAGTTAACTACAGACTGGCACCAAGCAGCTGCTCTGCCTCAGAGCTGTGTTCTCAGCCCTCCTAATTCCCAAACATCAGCCAGCCAAACACCCTCATCTTACACACTGCAGTAGCTGAAATAGCACTTGTCAGTGCTGGCAGGCTTTGCATCACTAGCACAGCTTCTAAACAAACCCTACTACTTCAGGGCTTGAACTCTCCAGCCACATGATCTCAGAGATGACAGCTCAGACTCAATTCTACTCCACAGAGCCTGCCTGCTGAGGAAACACCTACCAAGGCATGGTAGGGCCATTGAATTCCATACCTATTTCTTGCCAAAAGGGTGTTACATCCAATTACCTGCAGTCTCAACATGTAGACATCTCCAAAGGAGGCTGGACAGCCAAGCAGGGCACTGTGAACCTGCAGCTCACTCTCCCGGACCTTCTGCTCCAGCTGGGATATGTGTTGTCTTTGTCTGTAACAAACCCAAACAGGTCTCAACCACACAGGAGACAGCAACACAACATCAACAGTGTTACCACAACTCTGATGCTCCACACAGTGACAAGCAGAACAGAGAAACAACTCTGCAGCTCAGAGCTGACCTGCAGAGGAATAATCTGAAAGATGGCCATTTCTACTTGTTTACAACTGGTATTAAGCTTTCTTCCCTCCCCTCCCTGCAAAGCCTCCCCCCAGCAATGATTACAGATGCATGCTTTGGAGGATCCAGCCTGGCTGCAGACCTTAACAGTAAAATGAACAGACAAGAGGACTCCAAATCAGAAAGCAGTCCAAATGCTGAAGGTAGTTTTCAACAGGACTTACTCATTCAAAAACCTTATTGAGTACTAGTGTATGAGAAGTGTTTGTCAGCCCAAACCCCCAAAGAAATAAAATAAATCAATAGAGATCTCAAATTGCTCCCTGGAAGTCTTCAAGCACAAAGGCAGTAGCTTTGTCACTCTAGATAATCATGATGTGAACAGAAATCTGTATCCCACAGAAAGCTGTAACCAAAATTCATTTCCTTGAACCCTTCAGGATCATCATCCTAATTCCAAAAAGAGCTCACAAAAACCCCAGGCTGTTCTCAAAGGTCATTGTGTTGCTTCCACCTGGGTAAAAGTGGCTCCAAGAGATGAGCTTTCCTTGCTACTTTCAAAACTCCTTTCCAAAAGGAAATGTGCTGAAGTCCTTAAACCACATGTTAGCATCAAGCCCTCACCTGTCAATGAGGAGCTCTTTCTCCTTGAGTAGGTTTTCATTGGAGTTCAGGATATTGATCCACTGGGCTGGATCAAGTGTAGGCAGAGAAGCAGAATACACTGAGGGATGGTGGCAGGCACCTCCATTTTGTAACTGAAAGAGGAGACAAGATGAGCAGGGAGAGGGAGCTTTGTGCTCCAGAGAGGCAATTGCAACACTGCCAGAGCTATTTTGCACACTGTGTGCTCATCTGCCTGCCAGGACATAGCTATTTCAGTCTCCATCCATGTCCAAGAACAAGTAACTTTGCCCAAGCACAACTGGAGATTGACAAATAATTTTAGATCACTGCTCTAGCTTGCTGGAAATAATTTGTCTCCTACTCTACTAGGAGAAATAATAGGAAATAATTTGTCTACTAGTGTACAGCTGCTGGGAGGTGACAAACTGTTTCCACCTAATAAACTGCAGCTAGGTTTATGCATCTTCTCAAAAAGGTTTTGTTTCCTAATTCTGTACACAGAACACAATCCTTCTGAAAACCTCTAAGAACTTCTCAGCATGTGTTTTCTTTGCAGTTGCTAGTGGACAGGACATTTCACCTCTTGATCTGAACTGCTGTGCAGTGCTGTAACATAATCCAGAGCTGCTCCACATCAGCAGTGTGTCAAATGATACCTGTGACACCACAGGTTGTAAAACAGAAGATGGAAAGACTTTTGGTGCAAGATAGGGAGAAGCATGAGATGTTTTCCCTCTTGCTTCCCAAGTCTGGGACAATGACTGGACTACAGAGACAGGAAGGGTTTCAAACTCATGCATTCACACAAGCAGCTCCTTACCTGCATCTGCTCTAGCTGCAACTGGACTTTCTCCAGCTGTTGTTTCCAAGCACTGAGCTCACAGACCCTCTCATGTGGATGTAGCTTGCAGCCTTCTGGCATCCAGGCTCGAGATGAAGGACTTACAGGTTTTGGAAAGAAACTGTTGGCCTGGAGTCCTGTTGGTGTCAGTCTGCTTCCACTAGGCCACGTTCCATCCTGGGGCTCACAGGCTCCCTTAGCCCCTGCTGCTTGCTTGCTCTCTGGCAGCACCTTGTAATGATCCTTCCTTGCCTCTGCTGCCCCAGAGTTTGGATTGAACTTCTGGAACCTGTGGAGAGGGTCAGTGCACAAGCTATCCAGAAAGAGAGACTGGTTAAGGGTGGGCTCAATGGCAGGGGTGTCAAACTTCCAAGTGTCTTCTGTTCTCGTATGATCAGAAGCAGGATGCCAGGCTTGCTCACAACCATTCTCCCCTGGAGTCCTGTATGGATGCAAGAGATCCCTGGTGGGCACCTGAGAAGACTTCCCAGCATTAACATCTCCATTTCTCAGGAGCCCTGCATGTTCAGAAGCAGATCCTGGCATAGCAGTTTTTGAAGTAGTCTGTGAAGAGCTCTGGTCCCCTGCAGAGCACAGCTTGGAGGGGGAGGCACCCAATGTAGAAGGCATAACATGGGCTGTTGGGATGGTCACCTGGCTTTTGATGGGCTGGAAGGAGGAACTGTTACCAGAACTGCAGAAGTCTAGGGAAAGAAGAAAAGTGATGCTCTAGTTGCAACCCTGAAAATGCTCTTTGTGACACCAAGTGCCAATCCTCTGCTGAACAGCTCTGCAAAACAATTTTTAAACCCCATTCTTTTCCCCCTCAACATATCCTAAGCAGCAGCAGCAAGCCTAAGGCATATCTGTGCTCCCCCTCACTACAAGTTTCAGGACCCTGATAACATTTTCCTCCCCCCATAAACCACAGGGAGAATCCAAGTTTAATTCAGCACACATTTTTAACCCCTTGTTTTTAAGCTACTCTAGTATAATCTTACATCAGGAAGATTATCTCTCTATAGGTTTAGAAAGCAAGTCCTTTAAATGGTATAAAAAGGCTGAAACTTACTCAGCTGAACACTGAGACCTTGATTTTGCTCTGCCCGTCCCACAGCTCAGCGACTCTGAACCGTGACCAAAGCTAACTGGAGCCTTCACTAAGCCCATGGTGAGCTTCAAACATAGCTGAACACTAGATCATCAAGCAGTCCACCTTCAAACTCCTCCAGGACACTGCAGCAAAAGAGCTTTTTCCAGAGGCTCTTGCCTTATTGCCACAGGAAATGAGATAGAGCTGAGTACACGCACCCAGGCACGAGCCTGTCCTGTCAGATGGGCACCAAACCTGGCTACATGAAAGGCAAAGTTATTCTTAGCTACTCTCAGATTTCAATACCCCAACAGCAAGAGCTCAGAAAGGCAAACAGCAAAGTGCCTCATCCCACTCCTCCTCCTCCTCCTGAAACATTGTGTATTGCAGTCATTCCAGGTTTCCCCCAGATACACAAACTTGTTTTCTTCATGGCTTTGGCTAAAGGCCCAGCCCCACGTGATGTTTCTTTAAGCCAACATCAGGACTGCAAGGTCACCCTTCCACCTGGTGGTAACCACAAAGCATTCCTCCAAGAAGGAATAAAAGGTTACCATTTACATACAACCAAAACCAGACTCTGCAAAGACCATCATCAAACTGCAGGAAAACTATTACACTGAAGGCACAAGACCCTCTAAGCAGGAGGGAGGGGGGGAAAAAAATCTCTTGGACACTACTTGGCTGTGCCCAGGAACTCCAGAGAACACCATGCTACCAAGCAGTTGCAAGCACATTCACCTTGGCAGACAGAAGAGACAGTACCAGTTCTTTTCAGAGCCCCTAAATTTAAACCCCAGGATCACTACCAGGAACTGGAGTTCTCTGACCAGCACAACACGTGTGGATGCTGCAATCGCTTCCTCGAGTATGCTAAGGGTCAGCACAACAACATTTTTGATTGAGGCACTGACCTGAGAGCCTGCATGCTTCTGCCAGCTGTCCGTGCCCCAGCACAGCTTCAGCTCTTGCAAACAAGGCTACCACATCACAGACATGATGGCCCATTTCCAAATGAGCCATCATTACCTCCCCTCTGCAACTGGATGTTTTATTATCCTGAGAGAGGCTAGATGGAACACTAAACCTGTGCTCTACTAATAGTCTAACAGCATTTCCACCAGACAGGCTTCCTAAAAAGCCTTCACTTCAACTCGGGTCTTGTTAGGATCTGTGGCTCACTCAAAAGGCTCAGGGCAGGTTGGGTCATACATGAACCTGGGAAGTGCACTGTTGTAAAGAACAACCCAAAATTCCTCTCTGATCAAAGAGGAATTAGTGAATCAATAGTGGTTTATGCCATTTCACAGAATCCCAGGATGGTGAGGGTTGGAAGGGACCTCTGGGGATCAGCCAGTCCAACCCCCCTGCTCCAGCAGGGTCACCCACAGCAGCTTGCCCAGGGTCACCTCCAGCTGCCTTGGCAATCTCTCCACACAAGGAGACTCCACAACCTCTCTGGGTAGCCTGGGCCAGGGCTCTGCACCCTCACATCAAACAACTTTCTCCTGCTGCTCAGGTGGAACCTCCTGGGTTCCAGTTGGTGCCCAGTGCCCCTTGGCCTGGCCCTGGGCACCACTCAGCAGAGTCTGGCCCCAGCCTCTTGCCCCCAGCCTTCAGCTCTTGCTGGGCATTGAGCAGCTCCCCTGTGGGGCTGCTCTTCTCCAGGCTAAGCAGCCCCAGGGCTCTCAGCCTTTCCTCCTGCCAGAGATGCTCCAGTGCCCTCAGCATCTTCCCAGCCTCTGCTGGACTCTCTCCAGTAGTTCCCTGCTCTCTTTTTTTTGTCCTTCACACAGAAATGGTGACAAACCCTCAAGCACTGGCCACAGATGCAGTACCCACACATGGGCACTTTCATCCTGGCTGCAACCAGGACACTAAAGGAGATCTGCTCTTTCTAAAGGAGATCTGCTGTTTCTCCCAACTAGTGAGCTCTGCCTGAGACCCAGCCTTTCATGGATGAAGACAAAAATGCAGGTGGAAAGGATTTCTGGGCAAGGAATGGTCACAGAATGTGCCCCAGCTGAGGGCAAGGCTGCAGCACTGCAGGTCAGGTTGGATAAGGCTTTGAGAGACCTGATCTAGTAGAAGATGTCCCTGCCCATGGCAGGGAGGGTTGGACTAAGTGATCTTTTAGGGTACTGTTCTGAAATATAGACTCTCCACATCACTACAGATGCTGCTCTCCCCGAGTTTTACGTTCTAGGGTTCAGTAACATCAGGCTATTTAATGCTTGTCAGTCTTCCCAGGAAATGTAGAGGCTTTGGCTGTTACTGTATGATCCCACTCACCTTCTGTGTTGTCTGAGCAGGAGGTCCCAGTGCCTCCATCCCTGCTGCCAGCCACACCTGAACAGCGACTGACACGGCTCTGGAACCTGGCTGACAGCACAGGTGTCTTCCAGTCAGTCTCCAAGCAATTACTCTTCTGACTGCTGCTGGCATCTGGAGAGAAAGAGCCAGGGGTCTTTAGGTTTTAGCCAACAGACTGAAAAGCCTTTTAATACACCTAATTAAGCCATATCTCATTACCCATGCTACCAAAACACAAACTGATGCTTGCTTGACTCCCTGCATTGCTGCCTGAGAAATCTCTTTAGCAACAGGAAAGGGCAGCAAGCACAGGGAGGTAAAAAAATATCAACAGGAGACTGAAAAATCAGTCTTGCTATGGAAGTCAGAATGCAAAAGCAGTGAGTTACATGCCCATTGACAAGTTTAGTGACATTACACACAGCTGATGCTCTGGTATTCAGAAGAAAAAGAGCAGCAGGACTGGCACACAGCAAAACCAGTTAAATAACAGATCCATTTTTGCAGAAACTGTTAAGAACTCTTCCAGATTTACCAGTTATCACTCAAAAGAGAGGTTCATTAACAAATGATTCTCTACCTTTTTTATTTTGCAAGAATAAGACATTGTTTTTTCATTAAACAGCCTTTGCTAAAGAGCTCTTCTCAGAGCCACATGCC
Source organism: Galbula dea (assembly GCA_013399015.1). NCBI lineage: Eukaryota > Metazoa > Chordata > Aves > Piciformes > Galbulidae > Galbula > Galbula dea. The sequence continues at coordinate 118,540 of VWZX01004914.1, read as the reverse complement.
TGCTCAGAGAAGCTGAAACAGGATCCAACAGCAGCAGGGCTTTAAAGAAAGGACTGTGTCCTTACCTGATGGATTGTTGTGCTGGAGCCTGAGGTCTGGATGTTTCTCAAGAGCAGCCATCTTCTCTGTCCTGTGAGCTACAGGGCAAGAAATAAAAATCATACTTTAAATCAGCATAAGCCAAACCCTGTTCCCACTGTCAAGCAAAAGGGGCATACACACCAGCTGCTTTTCATTCAGAGCAACACATATTTCATGTTTAATTAGCATCTCCTCTCAAGAATATCTCTTTCAGCAAGACTTAAACCCCCCCTTGCAGCTATTACAGTCGGTTTCCTTCATGCCTGACAAATGAGGAGAGTTCCTGTTTCCAACACTCTGCAGGTATGCAGCCGTTCAGCAGCCTTTCAGCTGGGGCGTGTGTTATCCCCATCGTGGTTATTTATAGAGCATCAGTCACCATGGCACCTACACACTGGCTTTACGGCTGTAAAGACTAAAAACTTCCCTTTAAAAGTCTTCACTCTGAAGCAGACCATTTCCGCCCTCTGTAGAGGTCACTAAGCAACTGCACATAAGCATAGAGTCATTCAGAACTTGGCGTTGCTGCTTCATAAACGTCAATCATTACCTAGCCAGAGCTTTGGTTTAATTTATCTACTTCTCTGAGTACTTCAGACAGTGAATCTCCTGCCTCTGACGATCTGACCATAACATACAGCTCCCAGGCTCTGCTGTGGAAATTCAAGGCCTCTCTCCACTCCACCAGTCAAATAGCAAATCCTCGATTACCAGCTCTTACAGATTTTGGGTTAATTGATTCGAAGAGCTCACAGAAGTCATTCATTCTTACAAAACATAGAGATACAGATTTAACAATGCAGGAGAGACATTAGGAATACAACAGGATAACCAACCAGAAGCAGCATTTCATTCAGATAATGAAGAAATAAAGCACTGCTAGCTAAATATAGCGCTTATGTTTAATTCAGACATGCTTTAGAAATTTCCAAGCTTAAATCTCAGACTCCAGCACTACAGCTCGGCAGTTCTAACAGGGAAATTCAAGTGTGACCTCTAGAAATAAAACAAGACAAAGCAACCAAAGCATTCCCACCTCACTCGGCACCACCCTCTGACAAACACACCCCCACACCCCCCCCGAGAGCACCCACACCGCCCTACAGACCACCCCCTCGCAGCAGAGCGCACGGGGCAGGCTCTGCGGAGAGGATGGGGAGGGATACGTGCAAAATAAGGAAAAATGAAGGAGAAAAAGGGGAAGGGTGGGTCACAGAGAGGGAGCAGCCCTTTACCCGATGGAGAGCTTGGCGGGTACGTGTGGTGAGGCGAAGCCAGAGTGCGGCGGGCAGCCCTTCGCCCCCCGGAAAGGGACGGGGAGAACAGTGATTTGGGTAGAGGCAGGGGAAAAGGGGAAGGCAGATGACCTCGGAAGGAGCAGCCTGACCTCGAGGGGCTTGTCCGTGAGGGGGAGAAGGGGCCGGTACCCAAGGGAAAAGGGCTGGACCCCAAGGGTGGAAGAAGAGCTGCCGAGCTGCCCAGGACAGAGGAGGGATGGTTCTAGCAAGGGGGAAGCCCTGGTCAGACACTGCTCCAGACCAGAGCTCGCCCTTAAAGCCTAGCAACAGGGCCGCCCCCGGGTGGGCCTAGGACCGCTGCCCCTCACCTGACTCCACCGCGGCGCTCGCGCTGACCCGCGCGCCACGACCGTTAGAGCCCCGAGGAGAGCGCAGTGGCGGAGGGACGGGGGCAGGCTCCTGCTCAGCAGCCTATCAGATGCGCCCGCCCCTTCCCTGTCCCCCTCTCATTGGCTCACCGGAATGCTAATCCCCGCCCCGCAGTTTGGATTCTGACGGAAGAAAACTGTCCACAGCTGCCACCCGTAGGGAGGGGCCTGAGACAGCGGAAGCGGCGCTTTCCTTGCGCATGGCATGGCGCCGGGGCCTAGTCTAAGGTCTTACAGGGTAATGGAGGCAATCCGGCTCGCTTCGCTTCCCAGTTAGGGCAAATCCCACTGTTGCCCTCACATTCCCTCATTCCCGCCGCCCGCACAGCCCCACCGCCCCCTCAGTGCCATGCCAGAGTATCCCTAGCCCCCAGGCTGATCCTCGAAGCCGGGCTGTGGTCCCCACCTCGGTGCCGTCGCACCCCTCGGTCCCCTCACGGCCTGCTCGGCCGAACGGTCAGCGCTGCTCTGGGTGCCGGTGACAGAGGGGCCGTGACGCTGGGCCCGACGTTATACCTGGCCATGTTCAGGCTCCTCGGGGTGGCAGAGGACCCCTCCACCATTTCTAGACTGACCGCATCTTCCTCCTCCTGCCCTGTGCTCTGCCCTTACCCCACACAAGCTGCACAAAGCCTCCAGAGCACCGCAGCCTGAACAGCAATGAACTGAGATACTTTCTACAGTTCATTGCCACGCCGGCCTCAGCACCATCGGAGCCAATCCCTGTGCCCCAACCCCATGGGTGGGTGCCAGCACTCCTCAGCTGGGCTGAAGCAGCCCATGGGGAGAGGTGAACAGAGCCCAGATAGACCCTGCAGCCCCTTGAGGGTGATGACAAAAAGCACAAGTAGAGACTGGCTATCACAGCAAGGACATTTCTGTGCAAAGAAAAACCATGGCACAATCAGCTCTCCTCAACACAGTTTTATTTACAGCAGAAGAGACCCTGGCTAGGTTGACTGGCAGCACTGTGGCAGGGGCATATTCCTCAACGAAAAGGTCCCCGTTGTCAGTGTGCAGCCAAGAAAAAATGTCCTTGTAAAAAGCAAGACTTTTACTTGTCCTCTACCTGGGGAGGTAGCAGAAGCCACTTCTGTGGCAAGTCCATGCTGGAGGCTGAGCCTTCAAAAATGTCATGAATCCTCCCATTCACCCCCCAAGCCCAGGCAGAGCTCCTGCTTCAGTCCCACAGCACCATGATTTTTATCAGCAATCATAAAATCATTAAGGCTGGAAGAGATCTTTAAGATCATCAAGTCCAACTGTTAACCAGCACTGCCAGGTCACCACTAAGCCATTTCCATCAGCACCACATCTACGTGATTTTTAAAGCCCTGCAGGGATGGTGACTCCACCAATTGGGCCAATGCCTAACAACTCCTTCTGTGAAGAAATTGTTCCTAAAATCCAACTTAAACTTCCTCTGGCACAACCTGAGGCTGTTTCCTCTCATGCTGTACCTTGTTACCTGGGAGAAGAGACCAACCCCCACCTCAGTCCAACCTCCTTTCAGGGAGCTGGAGAGAGTGAGAAGGTCTCCTCTGAGCCTCTTGTTCTCCAGACTAACCAACCCCAGTTCCCTCAGCTGCTCCTCACAATAGTTGTGCTCTAGACCCTTCACCAGCTTCCTTGCCCTTCTCTGGATGTGCTATGATTTGTGCCAGAGAGGTCCCAGCAGGCTGTCAGGGTTCAGCTGCCTCTTTGGGTGTGCCCTGCTCAGCTCCATGCCCCCCATCACTGTCCTGTGCCCACCACTCCCTCAGCTCCTGATACAGCTCCTGGTGCTCTACCTTCCAGCGTGTGAACTTCTCCGAGGTGAGCGCAGCGTCACTGAGCAGCTGCTCCAGAGCCTGCAGCTCCACCAGCTTCGCCTGTTGAGAGGAAGAGCACGTTTTGGGGTGGCTGCTAATAGGCAGAAGTGGACTTTGGGGGGGGGTGGGAGGGGGCAGCTGGCTGTGGGGTCCCACCTTAAGCGTGCTCTGCAGGGCCCGCACTGCGTGCACCTTCTCGTTGATCTGGGGGTTCCTGTTGCGCCGGATGAAGGACTTGCGGCACTGCTCCTGGGTCAGGAACCGCTGCCGCCCGATGAGGGACACCCCTCCCTGCTTCAGGCACCGCATCAGGCACTCAAGATCCTCCCCAGCAGGCTCTGTACAAGGAAAGGGAGCAACATAGCAGGAAGGCAGCCCCCAAACCCCATAAGGTAGCCCCCAAACCTCATGGGGCAGCCCCTACATATGACCCTGCTCTGAAAGCATCCTGAGATGCTATATGGCTCACACTCAAATAAATCCCAACTTGAGATGACCCCCAGCACACACACACACATGCAAAAGGGTGGCCCTAACTTTGATTAAAGGGTGCACACAAGGTGACAGATGTCACACACAAACCCCGCCCCCAGCACCTACCTATGGGTGAGCAAGGTCGGGGGCTGCCCTGGGGGCTGCTGGCTGCACTGCTGGGCTCACTGCTGCCTGGGAAGAGCTGGGCTTTCTCCAGGGTGTTTTGCAGCCTCTTCTTTGACTAGGGGAGAGACAGGACAGGAGGTGAGATGAGGATCCTCTGTCCTCTCACCAGACGTCCCCTAGGGCTACTCACCGAGTCACATCCATGCCTGGGGGACTCCTCATCAGGGTCCTCAGCTTCTGTCTCGCTGTAGCAGTCTGGAGGCCATGGGGGAGGACAGTGGGAGCAGATGGAGTGGGAACTCCTGGGCTGCCTCCTCTGTCCTCCCCAGGTCTCAGCATCACCCCAGCTCTCCTTTCAGGGAGCATTTCCCCCCAATGACAGGCAAAGCTCCCAGCAGTCCCACACAGGGGCCAGCCGTGGCTGCCCCACTGACCCCATCTCCCACCCCAGAAAGGGCTCATTACCTTCCTCTCTGTCTGGGACTGACTGGTGGGCCAGGGCATACTTCATTTTGGCTGTTATTAGGTGACTGACCCACCTGGGGAAAGGATGGACAGACAGACAGAGGGTCATGACCAGCCTGCTGTGCTGGTACCAGCACCAGCTGGTGTGTTACTCACATGCTCAGATCAGCCAGCGTCTCTGCAGCGAAGACAAAGGGCTTGAACCTCTGATGGGAGAGCTGGAACACACTGGAGGAGGAGAAGTGGGTGACTACCTTTGATGCTGGGGCTGCTCAGCACCAGAGCCAGGCTCAAGCCTTCATCCAGCCTCCCCTGCACCACAGCCACCCCCCTCCCCCAATCCTGACCCAGACCAGGGGTTTGGGCTTTTTCCTGCTGTTTGAAATGCTCCAGTTCTCAGCTCTAGCCCAGATAACAGCAGCAGCACAAGGCACACCCTTCTCAGAGTGTGGGCTCCCATATTTCTAGTCCTGCTAGTCCTGCAAGGACCCCAGCAGCCCCATGGGCACACCACCATCACTGCAGGGACATGTAGACGGTACCCAGCAGGGCCCATGGACATGTGCACTTGGGACAGCATCATTCACTCTCCACCACCAGCCAGAAGATCCACAGTGAGACAAACCCCACTCACTATTTCTTCTTCTGTTCCCTTGTGCTTTCCAGATCATAGGTGGCCACGTTAATGAGACCTGCAGCCTTCTCATCCTGTGGGGGAGAAGCAGCCACGTTCACCACCTACTTTGACTAAGCCAGGGGGAAGGTGAGGACACTCAGTGCCCTCACTCACATTGGGGTGGTGGTACCAGTAGAGTGTGTGGCCCTTCAGCACAAACCAGCACCGCTTCCACTTCTGGGCCATGAAGCCCACGTGGTCCTTCTTCTTTAGGAGCCAGCCATCACAGTCCACCCGGCCCAGGTCCCGGCACGAGACCCGCCGGCGGCTCAGCCTGGTCGCCACTCCTGTTGGCCACACATTAGGGATGGGGGGGTCACGAGTGGGGAAGTGGGAGCAGGAGGCAGAGCCTCAGAGAGACCCCAGCCCCATTTGCCTCAGCCCTGGCAGGACTCACCTTTTGCTCTACGTCCAGTCTCAGGGCTGCCCTGGACAAGGAGACAGGGGCAAGTGGTTAAGGATGATGCAAAGGGGTTGAGGGCAGGGCAACAGTAGCTGAGCACCCACCAGCAGCACACACAGCCCCTTAGGGACCCTCAATTTGCACACCCTGCAGGAGCAAGCTCAAAGAACCTGCTCTGGGGATAAGGTCTTGCTCAGGTAGGCCAGGAAGTCCCACATGTCCCCCACTGACAAACCCCCAAGGCTCAGCACTCCTCCCACCGGCTCTCACCTCCCCAGGGAGCTGGCTAGGCTCTGGACTCCCACTCCCAGCCGTGGGGGCTGCTGTGGGGCTGAGCTCTGTGGCACAGGGTCTGGTGGCAGCAAGGGTGCCTGGAGAGCGCGGGGTGCCTGGTGGAGTGCCCAGGGGGGTACCACCCTCCCACGCTGCCTCCTCCTCCTCTGCAACACCTGCGAACACCAAGCAAGGGCTCCAGCCTCTTGTCCTGGGGGGAGAAACCTCCCTGTCCCTGGACCCCCTTTTGTTCCCCTCCTACCACAGCCAGGCAGCCCCAGCAGCTGTCCCAGAGCTGCCTCGGGCAGCCTCGAGTCCCCCTCGTCCTCTCCGTTCTCTTCGTCGCTGACAAGGTCTGGCGCAGAGTCTGGCCCCGATTCCAAGTCAGCAGCAGTGCTGGGAGGTAAAAAAAAAGGAATCCCTTGAGCCAAAAACTCCCTTGACTGCCACAGAGGTCCTGCTCTCTCGGGCTCCAACACCCACAGATCTCCCTGCCGGAGGTGGAGTGGGGCTGGAGGCGACGTGGAGGTGGTGGCTGGTGGCTTGGAACCGGCTCCACCGGCCTCCACGCTCCCCAGCAGGGTCCGAGCCCAGCCCGACAGCTCCTGCCCAACTCGCCTTTCCATTCTGGGAGAGGAGAAGGGTCATGGCTAAATATAGTTTCAGCCCCATTAAAACGTTACCAAGTGAATGAATTACAAACACAACCACTTTTTTTTTTTGTTCCTTAAGACTCCTGGCAGCTTCCCCTGGGCTGCTTGCAGGCAGCTGCCATGCTGCTGGCTTCTCTCCACCTCACCCGACAAAGAGCTGGGAAGGGGTTTTGGGAGCACCCAAACAGCTCCATGCTGGGGGTGGCAGGGGATGGGGCTCACCTGGAGGTCAGGGACACTGGGCTGCCTGGGCATTCGCCACTCCTGGTGCCAGGGTGATCTGTAGCTTCCAAAAATGTTCCTGGGAGCTGTAGATGTGAGTGTCAGGACCAGACTGCATCCCACCATGGTCACTCAAAGTTTTGGGGGCCACCACAGTGATGGGAGATGCCTGGCTACAAGCATCCCTGCCTGGTTCCCAGTACAGCCTAGTAAGGTGCTGGGATCACTCACCTGCTGTCTGGGAGAGGGAGGTGAGCTGGGCAGGTCGAGGGGGATCTTCTTCAGCACCAATGTCACTCTGCTCGCCTTCTCCCGCAGCTTCTTCACCAGGTTAACATGTGTCCAACCAACCTGCACAGACACCCCTGTAAGCTGCAGGACACAGCCTCAGCCTCCTGCTGTCCTGTGGCCACCCAGCCCCCAGCCCCCTCCCAGTGGCATCCTCAAATCAGCCTCAAACCATCCTCAGCCACAGCTCCCACATCCCCCAAATCCTCCTCTGTAGTGGCTCCTGCATCCCCCAAAGCCCCCTGGCAGTGGCTCCCGTGTTCTCCAGACCTTTCCCCCCCACAGCTCCTGCATTCTGCAGACCACCCCAAATCCACCCAACTGCAGCTTCCATGTCCCCCCAGATCCTCCCAGCTGCAGCCCCTCTGTCCCCCCCAAATCCTCCCAACTCTGCAGATTCCCATACACAACTTCACTGCCAAAACCAGCACCACCCTGGAGCCCCTCAACTCCCTAACTCACCACAACCTGCTCGTTGACCTGCACGATCTCATCTCCGGGCAGGATGTGGCCCCCGTGGGCAGCCAAGGCCTGGGGCAGAGACAGGCTGGGAGCAGGCTGCCTGGCTCTGGGTGCTCACCACCCCCACCCCCCCAGCTAATTTGCACACAGGAGCTCTCCCAGCTGGGAAGAACTGGGTAGGAGTTAACAATTAACCAGCAGCTTGACCTTGCACAGCACCATCCAGAGTGTCTGGTGGGGTTGAGGTGGGGAGAGGGGGTCCCACCGTGGCCCAGTCTGTGCTCACTCATGAGGTGAGTTGCACAGTCTCAGCTGCAGACAGCCACCCCCCACTCTGGGTTAGGGTGAGGGTGAATTAGGGCCCTAAGAGGCTTGCAGGATCTGGCCAGGAAGGTTGCAAGCTGGCATGGCTAAAATTCCCCACAGCAGGAACTAAAAGGACAGGGGGGCACAGGAGGGGGACAGACCCTCACTCACCTCTGGGGTGATTGCAGACACGAAGTGCAGGCAGGAGCTGGTGGAGGTGATCTCGAGGCCCTGGGAGTGGGGACAGGAGGGAGGCATGAGTGGGGTGCAGGAGATGCCAGGGGATCCCAGGACAGAGAGGGGCACTGGTTACTCACCAGGGGGGCGGTGAGGAGAGGTGAGGGGCTCCCTAGGGGGTCAGAGAGCAGCGTTGAGGCACCAGGGGATGTTGTGGGGCTGTCCCAGTGACTGGAGGGGAGCACTGGGGAGTCAGTGGACATCGGGAGGCTGTCCCACAGGCCAGGAGGCAGCGCTGGGGTGTGTGGGGACACCGGGGGGGTGCCCCGGGGGCTGGGAGGCAGTGTCAGTCCGACACGCTGCAGCACAGCTCTGCAGTCCAGCAGGGCTGGGGGGGTGCAGCCCACGATGCTCTCACAGATACCCACGATGTGCTGGCACTGTGGGTGAGAGCAGGGAGCTGAGGGAGGGGCCCTGGCAGCACTGAGCCCCCCACTCTCCCCCATTCCTGCCACCCACCTCCTCACCCAGCACTTACAATCCGCAGGATCCGTCCATCCCTCTCAGCCGTGGGACAGTCCTGGGGGGTGGACAGAAGACGTGGAGCTGAGCAGGACAGGATGTCTCAGCACCTCTCCACCCCAAATGATGGGGGAGGGCTTATGGGGAACCCCTCCTGTACCACATCCCCTCCTCATCCCAGTTTTCCCCTTCCCTTGTCCAACAAGTAGAGCTCTGGGGGACAGGAGAGCAGAGAGCTGGCTCCCCCCTGACAGTGTGGCCACCACCGTGGCCTCGGGGCACACCCTGGGCACTGAGCACCCACCGCCTGCAATGTCTCTGCCAGCTGGGTGCAGAGCAGGATGATGTCCCGGCTGGCCGAAAAGTCATTGAGGGTGGAGAAGAGGTACCTGGTGGGAGGGGACACAGGACACAGGAAGCTCAGCCCCAAGGTGCAGGGGGCACCCAGCACCCATGGGTGCTCCCACTCGCCTCAGACCTGTTAAGCCAGGAGAAGAGCCCCTTGGCAGCACCGACCAGGTCGACGACGCGGGCCAGGAGGGCAAGGGAGGGTGATCGAGGGGCAGACCCCGCTGGTGGCCCCCCCAGCACCAGGGCCTGGGTGCTCTGTGCCAGCTCCTGTAGCCTCTCAGTTAGGGTCCGCAGGCTGGTGCTCTCCAGCCCTGACTCCTGTGAGGGGGGATAAGCATGCTGGGAGATAGGAGGGCACTGGGGTCCTCTAGGGTGCCTCCTCTTCCTCATCTTCAACTAACACAAGGCTACCCTTGAATCCCACCTCCACCCTGCCCAGGGTGCCCCCATGTCTCCCCCCCAGCCAGTCCAGGGTGCACCTTCACCCAGCCCAAGGTGCCTTCCACATCCTCCCTCTCCAGCTCAGAGCCCCCAGGTCCCTCCCCTCCACCCAGCCAAGGGTGTCCCTATGTGTTCTTCCCCCACCTTCCACCCAGCCTAGGGTGCCCTGCCTTCCTCCCCTTCCAGCCAAAGGTTTCCCCATGTTCCCCTCTCCATGCAGCCCAGGGGCAACAACACACCCCCTTCCACCACCGGAGCCCCCCAGCACCCATGGGCGCTGGCACTCACCAGGGTACGGAGCTGCTCCACAGCCTCCAGCAGCAGCTCCTGGTGTCCCAGTCTCCACACGCCCAGTGCCTCCAGAGCCCCCACCGACAGCTCCAGCAGGTCAGGTCCCGCCAGCCCCCAGGTCTCAAAGGGGTACCCCTGCACCGCCTCGTCCAGCCCTGCCCACAGCCCTGTGCTAGTGCCAGCAGGTCACCCAGAGGGACTCAGCACCCCCAGACCGGTGTCCCTGCCAGCCCCTGGCTGAGTCACCCCAGGGGGTGACAGCTGCTTGCTGAGATTGACCTCTCCACGCAACGAGCTTGCCCGGTCTCAGCTCACATAGTGACCCTCACCCCCTCACCCACCAGAGCCACAAACGGGACAAGAGTGAAGGCCAAGAAACGGCTGCCACCACCCCCCCACACACACACCCCTCTGCCAAGCCACCCCAGGCCACCCCTACATCCCCAAGCTGCAGACAAACCCACCCTGGAACTCCAGCCCAGGTTGGGGTGCAGGTAAGGTGTGGGGTAGGTAAGGTAGTTGGATCCTCACCTCGGAGCCAGGCGATCACCCGCGTAGGGCCCCAGGCCCCCACGGGCTCCATGGCGGCTGGGCCGGAACCGTCGGCGGGAGCAAGCTGCTCACCTGCGGCAGGCCCCGGTGGCCCCATTGGCGCCTCCGTGTGCCGCTCACGGCAGCCTCCCGCCACCGCCCGCCCAGTATAGCCCCACGGGGCGAGGCCCTAAGACGCACCCCGGTGAGTCACAGGCCGGAGGGTGATGCATGGCTGCCGAAACCCCCCTTGGGGATATATGAAGACCCACCCAGGGAGCTCCCACCCCCAGCCTCAGATGAGAATGGGGGGGGGGGGGGGGGGGGGGGGGGGGTGCGTGTGTCCCACCACTGCCAACTGCTGCACACAGTGGGGGCTGAGTCCTGACAGAACTCATTACACTAGTGGGTGCCGCCTCCCACCCCTGTCCCCCCAGCAACCGTGTGGGCATGAGGTTTGGCTTCAGAGACCCCTAGGAAAGCTTGAGGGAAGCCCCCGCTCAGCCCCCTCCCCACCACCCGGGGATTGTTTGGGGGGAGGCACATCCCACTTCAGGCACAATTCCCACCCTTTCCTTCACAAGTAGGGAAACTGAGGCAGGGCACAACCCATGCGCAAGCCTGCAGAGGGGCTGGCCCTGCTGATCATGGCTCTCCGCACCCCAAATATGCCCTGGGCTGGCAGTGGCCCCCCCGCCAGTGCCTTGTCCCCCATCCCCCCCCGCCTCGGCGTGTGCGCTTCGGGGAGCAGCGGGCACTGATCGCAGCTGACAGCTGCTCAGTGCTCGCCGGGTGCTCGCTGCCCTTCCCGAGGGGGCCACGGGGCTGGCAGGCAGGCGACAGAGCCAGACCCCCATCGGGGTGGTTGGGGAAAGGGGCTCACAGGGTTTGGGACTGGCAGACCCCAACCCTTCTGCTGCTGCTGTTGACCCCCAGGGCCTGATCCTGCTGCTCCTTGTCACGCCATGATCATCCGTCCCAGGCGCTTAACCCCGGGGTACTTCCGTCTGCTCCAGGTAAGGGGGTGGGAAGCAGGGTTGGGGGAGCCCATAGGGACCCCTAGGACCCCTCACACACTGCCCACCAGGCCTACCGGCCACGGGAGCCATGTCCGGTCATGCCCTGACTCCACTTAACAGCGAGGGTGCTGCTGGTGGAGCCCCACAAGAGCTGCATGGGGCACCTCAAAACCACTTCTGGACGGCTTAGGGAGGGCTACAAAGCTGCCCCCAACATCCTTACATCCAGCTAAGCGTGATGGGGACGTTCAGGGCATGGCCGCAGGTCCCCCATCCCTGTCCCTAGGAGGTTTTTGGGGTCTCTCAACACTCCTCTTTTCTCTCTCTCTCCTCACAGATGCAGCTGGCAGCAGGGCGGGGGGCAGAGCCGGGGGGGCGCCTGCTGACCCCCCTTGCCTTGCTGCTGGCAGCCGCTGGGCTCTGCCTTTCTTTCTACAGCGCCCGGAGGATGGCTGGGCCCACCAAGGCCCCCCCAGAGCCATAAGGATGGTCCCCAGGGGCGTGCTGGGGTCCCCCCTCCACCCACTGGCCCCCACCCGATCAGAGCTGCCGGATGCGGAACCTTTCCGGCTGATCTGCGCCATGTCCAGCCCTTCCCTCCATGCCTGAGTGGATGTCACACCCCAGGGCTGGGGGACTTGTACCTCTGTCCCCCTGTCTGTCCCCAGTTTGGAAGCTGGCTCAATGACCACGATGGAGAACAGAGAAACCACCTCCTGAGCCGCTGAGAGACATCAGGATCCAGCCACAAGAACAGAGCCTGAATGGACAGACAGACAGACAGACAGCAGAGCCACATACCACATCCACCACCATCTCCACTCCGCAAGCAGAGGGGCTTGGGGGGGAGGCCCCCTGCACCCTGCTGGCAGCCACACAGCCCTCCTTGTCCCTGTGGGGACCCTGCTGTGGCCACAGCCAGCCCAGCTTGCAGAAAGGAGGTCAGCACTGAGCACCGTTAGGTAACGTGGAGAGGAGAGCTGGGAGCAGCCCAGCCTCTGGGACAGAGGGGATGTAAGGTCAGTGACATATCCCCATGGGAAGTGCATCCTGCTGGGATGGGAGCTGTGACCTTTCCAGCCCCCCACACCCACCGAGATGGTGTAGAGCTGCAGCACTCCAGGGCTGGGGGGGGCTGCTGATCTGGGCAGGCTGCTTGGAATTATAGAATGAATCATTGAATGGTTTGGGTTGGAAGGGACCTTTCAAGGTCACCTAGTCCAACCCCCCTGCAGTAAGCAGGGACACCTACAACTAGGTCAGGCTGCTCAGAGCCCCCACAGACCCTGAGACAGAACAGTTCCAGGGTTGGGACATCTCCCACCTCTCTGGGCAACCTCTGCCAGTGTCTCACCACCCTCAGTGGAAAACATTTCTTCCATACATCTGGTTTAAATCTACCTTTGCAATAAACCCTTTCCTGCTGAGCAGAGCTGTGTTGTCCCTCTGCCTTTCTGCTGCTCCATCCCCAGCTAAGCAGGACAGACAAACCTCCAGCCTGGGGATTTTCCTGCCAGGGCTGCATTGGCATGATCCACTCTGCAGGAATTGGCAGCAGTGGGTGGTGGGATTGGCACCCAAAGGCCCCCTCAGAGCCCAGCAGGGAGATGCAGGGTTACTGGCCTGACCACAGCAGCATCAAGCTGGTGGACACGATCACAATGAAATCACTTGCATTTTAGGGGCCAGGAGCCTGAAAGTGTCCCTGCTGTGGGGACACCACCACTTCCCTCTTAAAGCCCAAATGGGCAGGGCCAGCACCACGAGCTGCTCACTACAGACTCAAGTGCTTGATGAGGAATCTACTCGAGCACATATTCCCCTCCTAAAAAAGCAGCCTTGTACCTGTTACCAGTAGGCTGAAGAGGGCAAAGCAGAGGAAGCTTTACCACCATGCCAGGGCAGGAAAAGTGGGACAAAGATGTTCCTCCAGGCTGGCATAGACCCTGGCAATATTCCCCTTTGTGTGACTGGGACAGTGCTCAGCACAGCACTGAGATGTTGGCCTCCACCCCAAGGGGTGGCTGCCACCCTCCAGCCCAGGCCTGGGTCCCTCTCAGAGAGCTCTCAACACTACCAGCATGTTGGTTGACATATTTTAATGGACAACTCACCAGGGCCAACCCTTGGCCCAAGGGGAGAGGCCAAAAACTGCTCTAGAAGCAGAGATGAGTGTACAGTCACTTAGGGAACCTTCCCCAAAAAGGAGGAGGCACAGCAAGGGCAGCCAGGGTCTCGCTGGCTCCTTCTCATCAGTGCTCCAGCGGGGAGGGCTGCCAGGAGGTCAGCTGGCAGGCTGCTCTGGGACATCCTTGTCTCACAAAGCTGAAAACAAAGAAGCCTTTACAGATCCACCCAGTCCCTCAGTCCCCTGGGCTCAGCTCGAGGCCTCCATCTCAGTGACTTCTTCCAGGGGCTGAGTCTGCACCTCCACCTTCTTCGGGGGGATGTAGGAGCCCATGCCAGCAGCACGCTCTGCTTCCTCCTGTGTGTACGGTGCCTCCCGCAGCTGCTTCAGCCTGTGGGAAGGCAAGAGAAGGGCTGAAGCCTTGCACCCCAGCTCCCAAAACCAAGACTGGCCCAGAACTGACACCACCAGCATTCACCACACCCTCATGGGAGTCAGGGCTGGGGGCTACAGCCTACTCCAGGGCAGGGCACAGGCCCATGGGGCAGCTCAGGACCCGACCTAAGCCTCCCCTTACCTCTTCTTGTGCACTTTGGACCTGAAGTGCTCCTTCATGCTGGTCAGGTCCACGAAGTAACGCCTGGAGGGGGTACAAGAGGGCAGCGGTCAGGGGGTCCCAAGATAGGAGCAGGGCTGGGGAAAGCTCTGCAAAGGGGCTAGAGTCCCCCACACATCACTGGGGCCAGTACCTCACGAGTCAGTGTCCCCTAAGACCGGAAAAAGCTCCCTGCAAAGGCCAGGGTCTCTCCTAAGACCAGGACAAGATGTCCCCAAGGGAAAAGAGCATCCTCGCTGGGACCAGCCCCTCCTAGGAACCAGAGGGCCCCCAGGACCAGGACAGTGCCTTTCAGGACGCAGGGACCCCCCACAAGGACAACCCTCTCCCAGAGACAGTCTCATGACCAGGACAATCCTCTACCAGAACCCAGGGATCCCCCAGAACCATGACAACCACCCCTCCAGGGTCCAGGAGGACACCCCAACCCCCACCCCCCATTACCAGGGCAAACACATCCGCCACAGAAGCCAGGAACCCTCCAGCACCGCCTAGAGGTCAGGACCCTCTCTCCCCCTCCCTTGCGTCCTCATCCCCTCCCCGGAAGCCCCCAGCCCCCGTTCGGGACCCTCCGCCCCACGCACGCGCAGTGCAGGCAGTAGAACTGGGCACAACCCGGCAGGTCAGGGTCGGGCTCCTGGTGCAAGAGTCGAGCAGCCTTCTCGGGCTGCAGATCCCCGTGGATCTCATCCAGGTCACGGCGGCGTCGCTTGGTTTTTAACTGCCGGGCTAAAGAATGCGCTCGGTGGGCACCGGTTCGGCGCCCGTTGCGCGGCGACATGGCGGACACACGCCGGGACCGTGCGGGACAGCGCGCAGACGCCGGAGGCGACAAGCACCGCCCACAAAGGGCAGGCTCCGCCAATGAGCTGATAGTCTCCGCCCACTCGTGGGAAACTCCGCCAATGAGCGGATAGGCTCCGCCCACTCGTGGGAAACTCCGCCAGTGAGGCGTTAGCCGCGCCCAGGGCGCCTAGGGCTCCGCAGCCCCCTGCGTCTGCTAGCCACGCCCCCAGTGCGCCAGGCCACGCCCCCGAACGATAAGCCTCCGCCCCCATGCTCAGCCCCCGTGGCTCTGGCCCGCGGCCCCGTTCCGGTGTCCGCCGGGGACAGCCGTGTTCCCAAGGACCACCCCCTACCCCCAGCCCCTGGTGGCAGCAGTCCCCAGGCTCTCCTCCCCGCAGTGGGACACCAAGCCTGACCTCAGGGGCAGGACGTGACCGGCACCTGCACTGCCCCGGTCACTGCTGTGATGAACTAGGGAGGGCTCAGCACTCCCTTGTCCCGGCACTGATCGTGTTTCTTTCACCTTGGGTGATCAATTATAGATGGGGACCCACGGCGGGGGGGTTGGGAGGTGGCGTCGAGCCCCAGCGCTTGCACCACACTGTGGCATTGGGGTGACCCCAGCCCTAGCGGGGGGGTGTCCCCTATGAGTGAGGGGCGCTGGGGTGGGGGCTGCGGCAAGAAGGCAGAAAGGGGAATTTGGGGGTGACTGGAGCAGTTACCCCCTCGCTGCCCCTGGCTCAAGCCAGGCTCAGGTTCCCCTTTGTGCATTGGAAGTGGCCCCTGAAAGTTTAATGAAGCCACCGGATCGCCGGGGCAGCGCGGGAGGGGGTGCCCAGCCCCACACCCCTTCCACTCCCCACAGCACCCTACCAGCTCCTGGCCCCGCTGAGCCCCTCACCATGACCCAGGGTTTCTGGCGGCTCTACAAGGCCAAAGTGCTGCAGACTCTGGGGGGGGCACGGGTGGAAGGGGCACTGCAAGAGGAGGTAGGGTTGTGGGGGGGAGGTCACCCCCAAGCTTGGGTCCCATCCAAAGTGGGGTGACCAACCTCCCTGCCCTCCCCCTGCCTCCACCTCTGCCCTCACCTCGGGGCTCTGTTGCAGGGAGACCCCCCCGAGCTGATGGAGACTGCCGAGACCCCCACGCTGATGGAGGAGGGACCTAGCCCAGTGTCCCAGCTGGCGAAGAAGGTGAGGAGGGAGCTGGGAGGAAGCAGGGACCGTGGGGGGCAGAGGGGAGGCTGCCGGTGCCTAGAGGTCCTCAGTAAACCCAGTGCTGCCTCCCCTGCAGGTGCAGGGGGTGGGTGCCAGGGGCTGGAGGACACTTTCATCCCTCTTCACCCGTGAAGATGAGCACCAGCTGCTCAGCTCGGAGCCCTGTGCAGACCAGTAAGTTGCAGCTTGGGGCAGGGAGGACACCCCAGATCCCGGACCCAGCCCCTGGGAGTTACAAAGCCTCTGCCTCTCTCATCGCATCATCTGGATCCCCCTCCTCTGCTTATACCCATGGGGCTGGGGGACATCAGGGGGAGAGCTGTCATAGATGGGGAACATGGGTAGGGGGAACTTGGGGGGTCCCAATCCTGGCCACTGCAGGATCTGGTGAGAAGGTTCCCCACACTGACATCCCTGTCCCTGCTCTCTCCCCAGCCCTCTGGCCTCTGAACCACCTCCCTCCACAAAGGCACCTGGATTTTGGGATCTCTTTGCTACCAAGTGGCAGCAGGCATCGGGGGCAGACAAGGGGGAATCCCCCCTGGAGCCAAGCGAGAGTCCTGGGGAACCACCGGGTGAGGACGGCAGCGACCTGAGGGAACCAGAGGAAGGAGCCTTCCACTGGGGCTTCCTGGCTGGCAAACTGGCTGAGATCCGAAATAAAAATGCCCCCAAGGGCAACTAGAAGTGGGACAAGGTGACTGGACTCTCCAGCAGTGTGGGTGGTCTGCCCCAGTGCTGGTGGGCAGCCCCCTGACCACGCCCTCGGAGGTGTCCCTTTTCCCTGAGCCCTGCCTGGTGCTTTCTTTGCCCTTGCCCTCACCCCGGTAGCTCTGTTGCCCCCGGAGCAGCAGAGTCCCCATGGGGAGCTGCCACCACCAGCATCCCCCACCCAGCCTGGGCTCTGCCTGCACAAACCACACACACTACCAGGCTACAAAAAAACATCCAAAATCAGGTTTATTGAGTGCTGCTCTGATCCCAGTAGTCCCTTTTCTGGGGAGGAGGTGGCTGGGGGTGGGCACAGCCTATGACAGGTGTCTCAGGCACTGTCCTTCCCTCCCCAGGCTGCAGCTGGTGCAGGAGGTGAGCAGCCGGTGGGGGCTGCAGGCCTATCCCACATACCCAGGGAGGCTGCAGAAGATGGGTCACAGTGGGGGGGACAGCAGCCTGACAGCTATGTGACTGAGGGGAGACTCACCCAAGGGAGCCTCTTCCCCACCTGCCCCTCGGGAGCCCCCAGTGCACTCAGCCCTGGGGCCACGGTAGACCTAGTGGCCCTCTCAGCCAGCAGCAGCCCCGTGGATGCCACCAGCCCACCTGCCCCGGTGAGAGGCCACATCCAGCCAACAGGAGCCACACAGGTGTCCTTGTCCCCAGCCAAGCTGTCTCCACTTAGACAGTAGATTCCTTGGCAGCCGCCCAGGCTCTCTGGCAGCCATAGAGCCACTTGATGACACGAGCGTTGCGTTCCACCACTGAGACACTGGAGCCCAGCCGGGTATCTGGCTCCTCCTCGCCTGGCTCCACATCCCCCTCGCTGCCTTCTGAGGCCTGCCCAGGCTCGGATTCACAGGAGCCAGGGAGCCAAGCCGAGGAGTTGTCCCAACCTGCTGGCCCAAACCGCTCCTGCCCCAGCACCTCCACCAGGGCCCGGTCCAGCCCGCAGTAGTTGAAGAAGCGTTCCTGCTCCGAGAGTGGCAGGGAGACCTTCAGAGCCAGCTCCTGCTTGCCAGGGGGCTGAGGGGGCTGTGCCATGGGGCTGCCAGGCATGGAGAAGATGCCACCACCACTGCTGCTGCTGGCACCAGGTGTCCTCACCTCCTCCTTCTCCGCAGGCACCCACACCATGGGGGTCTCAGGGCTCTGGGGAGCTGGTGGCCCCTCACCCAGACCCTTGCCCAGGGAGGAGTTGGGGGGCTTGTCTCTGAGGGCTCCCTGGAAGAGACGTCGCACCAGCCCGGAGTCCTTGGCATTCTCTTTGTCCCCACCCGAGCAGTCCCGTTTCTGCCGGTAGATGATGAGGGAGTCTGGTCTCAGCAGGCGCCTGCCACCAGTCCGGCGAGACACAGGGGACTGGGGGCACGGCAGCTTCCTGGGACCCTCCCGGCTCAGCTCTGAGCCCTGACACAACTCGTTACACTGCTGGCAGGCAAGGAGGTGCCGGTTGCGAGGGGAGAGCCGTGGGGAGCAGCCTCGAAGCGCCGGCTCCTGCCGCCTGCTGATGACTTGCTGGGACTTAACGTATTTGGCCTTGTCAGCCTCCAGCCGTTCCACAGCACTGGGTGTCCTGCTCCTGCTGCCACCCAGCTCCCGTGGGCACTCAGGGCCCTGGTTCAGCCAGGCCAGAGGGCAGCCACGGCCAGGGGCCACAAGACGCAGGTTACTGGAGGCACAGACAGCAAGAGAGGGGCTGCCCAGTGGCACCATCGTCCCCCAGCTCTGAAATACAGCACCTCTGGTCGCTCTGCTTTCTCCCTGAGTGGCTGTGGGCAACCTGGTGCTGCAGGTGGGGAGGCTTCCAAAGCTTCTGAATTCAGCCCTGGGAGGAAAGCAGAGAACCACAGTTAGCCCCGAGGATGCAGCAGTGGCAGGAAGAGGACGTGGGGTGAAGAGGAGCTGGGGGTCTCCTTGATCCTACGCGTGGTAGGGCAGGCAAGTGGGAGCTGCCAGCCCAGGCAGGAACCAGGCAGGGGCAGGAAGAGAGAAGCGCCGAGCATCCGCCGGCTTCAGCCGCATCCCGGCAGTGGATTCGAACAGGAAAAAATACTGGAGCTGGCCTCCTTATCTTCCCGAGTGCAGGGCCAGCAGAACAAAGCCTGTGAGCAGGAGAGCTGGCGAGCTGCCCCAGCGGCAGCAAGGCAGGGGCTGGAGGCTGTTTTGGGGTCTCTAGGCTGTGCTCCCCACAGCCAGAGTGGGCTCAGCTGCCTGTGAGGGAAAGTATTGCTTCTGCTCGATGTCGGGGGGACATAGGGCAAAGGGGTTTCTCTTAGCCCTGGGGTGGGATGGCTCATGCTCAGCTGTACCCCAGCATTTGTGGGGATCTGATGGTGGAGGTGGATGCTGGGGGAAAGGGGTCTGGAACCTGAGCTGGGTGCTGTAGATGCCTGGAGCAGATGGTTTTGTTTAGAAGGGGCCTGAATGACCATGAAGAGCTACCCCATTGCCAGCAGCTGACCCAGCCCCGCAGCCTCCCCCCCACCAGTGATGGCAGGGACGTGGGCAGAGCAGGGCTAAGACAGCAAGCAGCCTGGGAGTTCTCTGCCCACACAGCCCACGGGCTCCAACATTCGCCACTGGTATACAGGTAGGGAAACGGAGGCACACGGTTTGTCTGCTCCTACGCTCCCAAGTGGTGAGCTCCTCAGCGTCCCCCAGTGCAGGGCAGAGCTCTGTGGTGGCTCAAGGGAAGACGCCTCCAGCCCATGATCCTATCACCCACCGGCTTCACCCCGGGCAGAGCCGGCGTGCCCAGGATGTCACCATCCATGCCAACATACCCGCACTCCCCAGCCCAGCCCCGCTGCCAGGAGCCGTGCCCTCGCTCACCTGAACCCACACAGGGATGCGATGTAGGGATGCTCCGGTCTCAGTTAGCTCTTGCTTCTCTGGCTGCCGGCAGCAAACTGAGCCCAGAACTGTCGGGAGCCTCATATAGAGGTTGAGGAAGAGCCACCCCCATTAACCCCTTGGAGCCCAGCCCCGTCAGCAGGAGCCCACCTTGCCAGCATGACCCTTGTGCCCCAGTCACAGCCTTCACAGTCTGGAGCCCTGCCTCTGCCCAGCCAGCGTTAACTCTTCTCCTGCAACTCCAACTCACCTCTGCCAGCTCTCCTCCTCCCTCCACCACCTTATGGGACCCTGCCTGGGATTTTGGGATCTGCAGCAGAGATCTCTGTCTCCTTGGAGGCAGGACTAAGTCCCTCTGTGCCCCAAGCACACAGGGCATCAGGGATGGGTCAGGGAAACCAGGTCCCCTCCAGCAGCTTCTCTTACATCAAGCCGAGATGCTCAGGGTGCATCTCAGGAGCAGGAGCCCACCACAATTCCCTTCCTCTGGATCCTGCCTTGGCCTCTGAGGGAGAATGAGGGATGAAAGTTCCTTCCAGCACTTTCTCTGCTGGTGGTGAAAGGGTCAAAGCCAGCCCCGAGCCAGGCCAGTTCCTGCCTCCTCTTCCCCCCGGGAAGTGCTGTAAATCACAGGAAGCCACAAAGGGCTGGAGCTGGCCCAGGGGTTATTTTTACTGCTGCCCTCTGCCCCCTTCCAGAGGGCTGAGCCTTCCCCTTCATCCCAGCCCCCTTCATCCCCAGCCCCTGCCTGGGGGGCTGTGAAGGTGGCAGTGCAGCAGCCAGGGAGGGAGGACGTGCTGCACCCTGAGCTGGGCTCTTAGCACCTTGGAGTGGGGTCAGAGAAAGCCTTCAGTGCTCCCTAGGAATCTACCAGCTCTCTCCATCGCTCTCCCAAGCAGTATGAATGGGGAGCTGGGGTGCAGCCCAGCCCAGGGCACTTGCAGGGACTCTGGGAACTGCAGCAGGAACAAAGCCATGGCATTCGTCCTGGGACATGCACATCAGAGTGCTCTGTACCTGGATAAGAGGGGACCCAGCCCCCAGCACTGCTGGCCCCCACCCCAGTTCCTTCCTGCGGTGCTGCTGCTGGGAACTGAGGTGGGTTGGCATCCAGCACCTCCCTCCCTGATGGCACCGGTGCTGGGAAGGGGCTGGACTCCTGCACTAAGGAAAAGAGCTAAAATGGAGGCTGAGCAGCCTGAGAGCAGCCAGAGCTTGCCTGAGCTCTGCTGGCACCAGGAAGAATCCTAATGAAAGCAAGGAAGGGACAAAATCACCTCTTCAGTGACAGTAAACCTGGAGAGGAACAAGACAGGCAGCACTCAGGCTCTGTGTGCAGGATGTGGCCACAGCAGAGCAAATCCAAACATCTCCATTGGAAAATAGGGAAGAGGATGGAGGTGAGTGATGGAGAAACTTGCAGCAGCCCTGGGATCTGCCCCAGGTTCCCATGCATGAAAGAGGCAGCCAAAAGGATCTTATTTTTAACTCCAGGCAACATGAATCACTGTTTATCAGGACAGGTTTTATTTTCTGAGCTGGAATCCCAACAGCTGTTCCAGTAAAGCCACAAGTGAGTAAGAGCAGCCTTGGTTTCACCTTTCCCTGGCGGATGCAGGGTGATCCCATGGGATGCTCCTACCAGACGCCTGCCCCTGCCCCAGAGCAACTGCCTTCCTCCTCTCTGGCTCCTCCCTGCAACACCTGCCAGGTCCTTACTGGCAGATTCCTTTGGGGAAACAAAAAGGGATGATTTGAGGAGCCCTTCCTGGCATGAGCTCCTGCTTCCCCTGGGGAGGTGATGGGGGTTCACCCAGTTAACCAGTCTCTTCAGAAGGCACCAGGTAGATCTTAGTCACCTGAATGCTTAACATCCCTTGGTTTTATTTAAGGTTACCCAGAGCTCTCACAAGGTGCTCTCTGCTCTTCAGTGGAGCTTTGCTTCTCTCCTGGCTCCCCTGGAAAAAAGAACAGAGCCAGGAAAGCAAAATGATCCTGGGCAAACCCCAGCCATAGCTGGAGCCAAGGTATGGAAACTTCCAGTCCTTGCAGTGGGAGAGAAAGTCCTCAAAGGTCCCAAGTCCCAGAGCACAGATCCTCCAGATCACAGATCCTCCTTCCAGCACTATTTTGCAGAGCATGTCTAGCTCCCCACCAGCCTTCCTCCCTCCTGGCTCTTGGGAGGGGGACATTGTGCTCTCAGCTCTGCTAATTACTTTTCCATCCCCTAGGCCACCCATCAAGCTGGAGGAACAGCAGCACAGTCAGCACAGCTCCAATGGATCTGGGTGGGCAGGCAAGAGAAGCCAGCAGTTGAAGCCAACCATGTCTCATTGAATCCTTTCCAGATGCATTTCTCCTTTAAATCTAAATCCAATAATCCCTGGAACTCCCCCAGGAGCAGGTGCAGACAGGACTGCAGCACCTAGTAACACAGCCATCTGCTTCTGCTTGCTGCTTTACTCCCACAACCCACAAAAGCCCTTTCTGCTCTGAGGGCCATGGAAATGCCACTACCTGGAGAGCAGCCCAGGAGAACTGGGTGGCTGCAAGCCAGAGAGAGCCCAGGGTGCAGGCACTTGTCTTCAGGAGAGGGCAGGGGTGGAGGAAAGCTTGATATTCGAGTTTAAAAATACCAAGGGCTCAAATGGGCATGAATAAATCTGAAACCAACACCTCAGCTGAGACAAGTTGGTGCAAGTAGGAACTAGGGAGCAGCTGTGCCCAGGAGAAGACACTGAGGCTCACATGGATGTTCATACTCCCAGTGGGGATTCAGAAACCACAGCAGGCAGTGTCTGGCCTTGCTGACTTCTGCTAGCTGTCCAGTGCCTGCAAAACAAACCAGGTCAGTACTGGGACCACAAGGACAGACAGGAAAGGCAGAGAGAGAGATGAAATTTGCTGACTGAACCCACCACCTGCTGCAAGGGACCTGCAAAGGTTTTTAGGTTTCATGTTTTCATCTCAAAAGCCAGGGATTACAAAGGCCTTTATGCACTTGCAATTCCAGCAGCAGTTCTCCCTTTGCCCTCTTTAGGAGGACCCAAAGCCAGTCAGATGTGTCCTCCAACACCACAACACAGCTCACTTTACCTGCTGGAGTGTGAGATGAGACCTTGGCTTGGTGAGCTGCCCCAAAGAGAACAGCTGCATGCAGCTCCAGCCACCACCTGCCAGCTCAGCCTGAGCTCCTGCACCTGCCCTGCGTGCTTCTCATGAACCACAGCCCTTATGCAAATCCTATTTGCTTCAGGCACCCAAATAATCTGGAGATTCATCTGGGGACAAAGGGATTTAACAAGAATGTGGCCTGGGCTGCAAGTCCTCTCCCAGTGATGGTACTGGTTCATCCCTCCGGGGCCAGACTCCGCTCAGTGGTGCCCAGGGCCAGGCCAAGGGGCACTGGGCACCAACTGGAACCCAGGAGGTTCCACCTGAGCAGCAGGAGAAAGTTGTTTGTTGTGAGGGTGCAGAGCCCTGGCCCAGGCTGCCCAGAGAGGCTGTGGAGTCTCCTTGTGTGGAGAGATTCCCAAGGCAGCTGGAGGTGACCCTGGGCAAGCTGCTGTGGGTGACCCTGCTGGAGCAGGGAGGTTGGACTGGATGATCCCCAGAGGTCCCTTCCAACCCCCACTAGTCTGGGATTCTGAGATTCAGGTCACTTGACTCCTCTAAGCTTTTGCTTGCTCTGTGCTCTCAGGCTCCCCAAAACCACTTCCAGAGCCAATGAGCAGAGATCTGCAGCAGCTCACTCTTGTATTTCCACCTCCCCAAACAGCACAGACACTCTGGGTGGTTTGTGGCATTTCAGACACATTCCTTCTCCTTTATTGCACTTGAGAATAGAAATGACACTGTGCATAAACAGCTGCCCAGCACCTCAGCCCCAAAGGGAAAGAAAGCAGCCCATGCTCAGCAGCACCCATTAAGAGTTTGTGTTTAAATCTTGCTAATTAGTTCTCTGTGGGACAACTCCTGGTGGCCACCAGCCAAGCCACCAATACAGATTAAAACCACTCCACAATCTATATCCCATAGAAGGACTGACAGGACATTAGTGGAGCCAAGGGAAAGGCAAGGCAAGAGGCCAGCTGCTACTGCTGCCACAGTCCAAAGGGCACCTGAAAAATGTCTCCTTAGCTCAGAGGGGAAAAATAAAAGGAAAAAAAAGTGAGTTTCCTGGAAGCAAGGGCACCCTTCCAAAGGGTGGGCAGGGAGCTGCTGGCTCCCCAAGACAGGACTTTATCTCCACCACAAACCAACAGCTGCTATCACACTGCAGTTGTGCAGGGGCCACCAGTGGCTGTTGTGGAGGAAAACTCTTGGTTAAAGCAACCCAAAGCCAAAATACAAACAAGGGGAGATCCCAAAGGAGCAGAGTGGAGTGAGGATCACTGGGCCAAGCCCAGCTGAGGACATGGGGTGGGCAAGCTGGAGCCTGAGGCCTTAACCTTCTGCAGAACATGGGAAATGAAGCAGAGGTTGGGTTAGTGGAGCTGAAATGCAGCCTTGGTTACACCTAATTTCTGCAGCAGGACATTTCCTTGGGTTTTTTTTCCTCCTCCTGTGTGGCTTAGATCCATTTCAGGTCTGTAGGATTAGTCTTCTTCATTTTGTGGGGGTGGAATTTAGCTTGTGTCTATTTAAAATCACCACTTTCACAACTAATCAAATGTGTGACCTTCTCCTTTAATTCAGGTGCTTATCCTTTAATAAAAAAAGTCATCTAAATTTCAATCCCTTTCTCTTTTGCCCTGATTTAACCACCCAGGTCCTGCCAGCTGGGCATCTGCACACTTCTGCCACTGGGACACACAGCAATTTGACAAGGGAAGAACCCAGCACACTGGGCTTGGCTTTGTTGCAGGGGTAAGGAATTACAAGACCAGACAATTCCCAGCATTTCCAGTTTGCATTATTCCCACTCCCAGTCTGCACAAGCCTTTGTTCTGGAGTGCTGTTAATTAAAAGCTGCAAATGGCTACATTTTGGATCATGTATAAGCAATGGTGTTTCCTCACCTTTATTGCTAAGGTTTCTCAGGGCATGGGAGACCAGGCCAGTCCCTCACAAACCTCCAGACCAGCTCCACCAGCTCTGGCCAAACCCAGCAGCACTCAGCCCATGGACATGTGAGAGAAGTGCAGCAGAGCACACATTTAAGAGGTTGCCTTCAGCCCCCTGCAAGAAGGTTGACCTACAGAACGAGAGCTGGCAGCTTTCTGGGTGAACTCCTCCTCCAGCACACACAGGAAGCAGAGGGGAAAGGCTGACTCCAGGAAGAGAAGCAGCAGCCTCTCTTTGCAGCCTCCAAAGGAAGCCTGAGAAGAAAGCATTTCCCTGTGGAAAGTTCAAACACTTCATGGAAATTCAGATTTTATTTCAAAAGCAGTCCTGAACTTAATAAATTACACAATCATTTTCCTCATTATAAACTCTCCATAAAATATAGTTTACAGTTTTTAAAGAAAGATTTGTGGGGAAAAAAAAAAACCAACCAAAACATCTTTTCTGAGTGCTGAGAAGTATCTTGACTTCCTGTCACGCTGGTGAAGAACTGTAGCTGCTACAAGAGATCTCATTTATCAAAGGCTGAAAACCCAAAAGACCTCAGACAACAAAGAGCAAACAAACAAACACATACAGAGGTGGAGAACTACCATTCAGTGTTCACTCAAGGAAACAGAGTCACCCAACAGCAAGGCTGAGCACCATGAGGGGGATTTCAGGCACCCCCCACCCTGTAAAGTGGTAATCAGTGCAAAGAAACACTTTGGGAGACAAAAAAACAACACACCCAAAAAGCTTCCCTGTGCCATGCACTAGCACTTGCTCCTGCACTGCAGGCAGGAAGCACCTTCAGTGTTCATCCTCTGAAATGCTTCAGAGAAGGATCAGGTGGTTTGCAAAGCACCTTCAAGGTCAGTAGTATTATTCTGGAGTAAAGTCAGACTTTTAAGCTAACATCATTGATTCTGACTTTCAGGAGGGCAGGAGAGAGGAGGAAGTTTGTGATGGATTTGTAAATGCTCTCATTTGAACTTGGAAAAGTTGTCTGTCCTCTTAAAGCTTCACTCATGGCCCATGTGAAATGCAAGTCCTGCAAAACTGTGTTGGCACAGACAGCAAGAGGTTCATTTTCCTCCTGGCAGCAACAAGCTGAGGCTTTGACTCTACTCAACCCAAAGAGAACAAGCAGATCACTTCTAGAACCCCTGGATAAATCAATCTCTCTCCTTATCAATCCTCACAGACAGGTTTCATGGTTTCTTTCACAGCCTGAGCAGCCTGCAGGGAAAGGGCAACTCTGGGACATGTCTGGAGGCCACAGGCTGGATCCTCAGCATGACACAATTACCTTTGTCCCTGCTGATTTATGCTACAGCAAGGCCCTGCTGCACTTCAGGAACTCTGTCTGCTGAAAGCCACCTCTAGAGCATCTTCTGAACAACTAAACATTGAGACAGCAAAGTGTATTTGTCTGAGAATCAGACAACTTGCCTTCAAACGATCAAGTGAAGCAAAGTAACCAGAATGAAGGGCTAAGGCCCCCTGAGTAACTGCCAGCAGCTCTCCAGAGCACCTGGTAACAGGCACCTGGAGACTGGAAAACCTCACAAGTTTGGTAATCAGAATCCTTTGCTTTTGGAAGAAGAAAGAAACCACATGCATGTTGTTTGTGCTGTTTATTCACACTGGGGCAGAATAAACACTGAGATCAGAACTGCTCTCACAGCACTATGAGGGAACAAGAGCTGAGAAGCAGATTCTATAAGGAAATACTTGTGGCAGTTTTTCAGGCAAGTAGTGTGGGGGGGAATTAAATTGCTGTTGCTAAGAAAAATGGCCTCTGTTGCAGCTTTAAAGGCAATTTGCTTGGACTGTACTTTTCCCAGAAGGTCAAACTGATGTGAAAGGCCATGGTCCTGCATGCAACAGAGCAGTTTTGTGCTTCTGTCTGCCCAACAGCACCAGGTGGCCTCAGCAAAACCTCTCTGAGCAGATCCATCTGCTGCTGTGGAATAAGAGCTGGGCATAAGCAGCCTTTCAGCTACTTCAAAGCTTTGCATCCTCCCATCCAGGCTTTTAAATAAATCTTATTTCTTTAAGAGCAGGAAAAACAAAGCTGAAAAGAGGCCCAGGCTGCCACACAAATCAGAGACACCTTTCACATCCTGGTTACCAAGTTTTCTCCCATGTTTGAGCCTAGGTGTGTTCTACCAGACAAACAGTCACCTCTTTATCTCCTCAGCACCATCAGGTTAGAGGCAGTGCCAGAGAGGAAGAGGCCATGACCAGTATTACCAGTTCTGAGTCAGCTAACGGGAAAACTCTGCTGCCAAGTTGTTTTGAAGAGCCTTAGAGCCAGCACTCCATGCTGCTGCATTTCCTCAGCCATGCTGCTGTAAACCAAGCCCACAGCACTGGGCTGTGACAACTCTTCAAGTTACCAGAGCAGAGAGCATGTTGTGAAATTGTAGATTATTTGATTACCAGAAGAAAACAAAATCAAATGATTAATGAACTAGCTAGCACCTGATTTCACCCCTTTTTAATTTGACTCCCTCACTGACCAGCTCATGAAGCTGTAAGTGCTAAGCTTGGCCATGTCAGTGCTTTAAGAACTGCTGAACCCCTTGCATTGCACTTTTTTTTTTTGTCTATAAAGTCAAGTCTCAGACCCTATCTTTGATATTAGATAAGGAAAATAAATAAAGTTATTATTCAAGCCTGGAGAAGAAGGAATGCTTCTCATTTGTCCTCTTCACCTTGTTTTCTAGCAGACCCCAATCATTCAGACCCAGAGCAAATAAGTTAAGAAAAGTGGCACACACTCCCAGTCACTCAGATACACCAATATATACACAGAATTACTTTACAACACCTGGAGATTTGCACTACCAGCATGCAAATCTTTTTTTCCTCTCCATCAGAGTTCCTAATACTGACATAGGAAACTGGAATGTAGGAAATACTCCAGGACATAGCACTGGAAATCAAGTCTCAGCTTTCAAGACATCCCACTGCCAGCAGGCACCAAGGGACATCATCACACCTCACACCCTCATGGAACATCCTACTATACACATCAACACGTGGCTACCAACGGCCAACTTGCACTCCTACCATTTATGAGACTCAAAAAAAAGACATTCCTTGGGGAGAAACCACACCCTGCAGCTTGGAGTTCAGGCTTGTTTCCTTGACTGCCATGAAGGTGCACCATCTGTTGGGTGAGGAGCAAGCTCTGTCAAGGGAGAGGCACCTCGGCCGCTCACGTGTCCCAGCTGCTGTCTTTAAAAGCTATGTTGACTAGTCGCAGCTCCAGCTCAAAAGCATCAGGTCTGTCCTGTGGGTTGGCAGCCAACATCTCCTTGATCAGCTGCTTCATTCGAGCATTCATGGATTTCTTCTTGACAGGGATGAGCAGTTCCATTTTGGGGTTTTCCAGCAGTGCTTCTCCCACAGGTACTATCGTTGTTCCCTGCTTGACATAACTCCCCAGAAGTTCTTTCTTGGTTTCTGTATCTATGAATGTGATTCTCTCCAGCATTGCCCAGATGATAATCCCCAAGGCAAAGATGTCTGCTTTGGCAGTGTAGTGTCCTTCCCAGACTTCAGGGGCCATATAGAAGTCAGTGCCACATGCAGTGGATAGAAAACACTTATTAACGTTGACCGGTTCCTCAGGATTCTGTCCTGAAGCTGAACATACTTTACTCAGCCCAAAATCAGCCACTTTCAGGGTAGGCTCCAAGTCACTAGCATCCATCCTGCTCTGAGATATCAGGATATTGTCAGGTTTGAGATCTCGATGAATAATCTGATTTTTGTGCAGGAATGCAAGTGCACTGCTGAGCTGAAGCATGAAACTGGTGTTGGTCTTGCGGTTCGGCTTGCGGGACAACAGGTACTCGTTCATGTCTCCTCCGTCACAGAAATCCATCACAAACCAGAGGTAATAAGCACTTCTGGGGTCAAAGGCTATTTCTCCTTTTAGTGAGGTCTCTACAAGCTGCAACAAGGAAAAGAAGGGTCAGAACTACCTGATGAGCACAAGAACATAAAGATACAGTGGGGAAAAAGATGCATGAAGGATGGATCCAGAGAGCAAGACACTGCAACTGGTCAAAGTAAGAGTCTGCAACATTTATGATGGAAGGAAATCAATAAATAAATTTAAAAAAAATCACAATGTGTTTGCCAGTCTCCTTATTTTGGTGCATGCAAAGCATATCAGGCTCATACTGCTGCCCAGAAGCTAGAGCTAGACCCTGATAACAGTACTTTGAAATTTCAGATACCAAGTGGCCACTGCACTCCCATCTGGTCCCACCCCAACAAAGGCTGTCCCACCCACCCTGCTACCAACTTGAATGGATAAACAACAACAAGTAACTGCACAGAGTGCCAGGAGGTTTATTTGTCCTCCACTGTGGATTTTTAAAGCCTAGTCTCCCTTTATTATGCCCAAATGTATTCCAGCAAGCATTGACACAGGTTCCCTTAACTCAGGAGAACACTGATATAGGCACAGCTCAACAGCTGCTGCACCTAACACCTTTCTCACCATTCATCAACTATCTTCTAGAATATAAGCAGTGAGTGGCTGGAGCAGCCGGTTCCAACAGCTGCTTCAGGTAAAAAGCAACACAAAGCCAGCAATCAGCTTTACTAGCCCTGTTTACACAACTACACATGTGCCTCTTCAGCTCCTCTGAGGTGGCTCTCAGTTAAGTCTTGCCATTATTGGTTAGCAGTAAACCAACATTTACTAAACCAAAAGGTAGCTCCTACAGGCTTTCAAAAATTAAAGTAGCTATTAATATTTAGAGAGGCATTTTAAAATGGTTTAAACAAGTGACCTTTTCCACCCAAGAGCAAAATTACTAGCAATTTGTGATTATCTTTAATTATGAGTATGACTAGTACTCAAAACTGGACCAATTTAAAACAGTAAATCCATGTTAGAACAAGAACACTACATAGTTAGGGTTCACAGCAAGTAACAGTGAGATTAAGGTATCACAGGAGAGCAGGGAGTGCCCTCTGCCACGCAAACACCAACACACAGCCCTCCCTCCCTCCACACAGCTTTACAGAAGCTCTCCTGGCACCTCAGTTCAGAGTGAGGAAAACAAAATCCATGACTAGGGTCTGTGACAGTGGCAAAGCACCACAAGACCAGGCTCAGTTAGGACTCTTGCTTCACTGACTTAGTTTGACAGCAGCTAAGCACCTGCCTCAAATCCCTTCAGAAGACACTGACCTCCTTCCCTGTACAACCTCCCTGCACTGCACCCATTCAGCTCTGGCACCTGTTATCACCTAGATGGGGAGAGGAGAGGACAAGCCACAGGAGAGCTGCTTTTCTCCATTTCAGTAGGTGCTGTTACAAAGAGATCCCATCTCCGACCAGTCAGCTCAGCTCTGCCCTTTGCCCTTCTCTGCTCTCTGAAACAGGAAGACAATCTGCAGTGCTTGTGCCAGACACAATGGCAAGATCTCCATGCTACACTGCCAACAGGCACTATTATCTCAGACACCCAACACTGCAGGTCACCTGGAAGCTCTCTCCCACCTTGCAGTTCCACCCTGCTGGTTTTATTTTTTAAGCTCCTCCCTGTCCAGCTGTCCACAAGTTTGATGCAACCTCTCACAGTTCCAGTAGCCACTAGGGAAGTAAGGCAATAACTTCTCCCACATGAGCTGGCCCGTGTTGTTTTACCCTAATCCCCTCATGAAAGCAGGTTACTAACCACTACCAAGCTACAGCAAGTTCACAAAGGCAAGAATCCTCTTTCTCAGGCTTGTAGAGCACTCAGCACAACAGGGCCTGGACAGCTGTAAAGGGCTGTCAGATGAATGTCCACTAACAAAAGGTCCTACATCAGCCATGCAAGAATGACACCAGTAAAAACCAAAATGAGAAAAGCTGACTAGGGATAACACAATAAACATGGAGCAGGCTGCTGACTTTTTCAACCAGAGACATGAATTTCTGCCAGGGGATGATTTATAGTTGGAGTAGCTTCTTGACAAGAGAATGGATCAAATTATCTTTCCAAGGCTTTCCAGAGCTACTTATTCTTCAAAAATATGCATCTGCAAACTTAGAGGATACTTTTAGTAGTCACACTGGGGAAGCAATATTTCTTCCCTTATTTATCATACCTTTACCTCTCTTTGAGGAGATTAATAGCTATTTATTCAAAACATGAAAACTGCTCACAGCCTGCTACCAATTGCTTATTATCTCTGGAAGAATTTTAAGTGTTGGCTTCCCAACTCAAGATGTTACTTCCTCTTCCAAGGAGATTAACAAGTTCATCAGAGCTCTGTCCCAAGACATCAGGACATGCCTGTTCTTTAACCCTGCAGCAGGATTTCTACCAAGTGACACAACAGCCTGCACCTCCCTCCTGCTGTACCTGTGGTGTTTCCTCAAACAATCGAAGCAGATTTGCAGCAAAATAATATCCTGGAATCTAAACTTTAGAGTAGTGTGGCTTCAAATGACAAGATGCAGGTGACTGTTTTAAAGCTAGAGGATTTTTGGGTGTCAACAATGCAAACAATATCCTCTCCTAACTAAGCACACCTCAAAAACAACCCCAGACCTTAGCTCCCCACCTTCTTCCCTCCCAGCTACACATCCATATGAACAACTCCCACCCAATTACCTCAGCTTCAAGTACCTGTAAATACAGGGAGGAACTGGAGCCATGGGACATCTTCTGCACCATACCATCTTTCTGCAAGATGCACTCCTCCAGGTGAATGACGTTGGGATGCTGGCTCTTGATACTGCTAAGTGCCCAGAACTCACGCAGAGCTAGTTCCACGTTCTCTGGAGCATGGCACCGAATCTTTTTCACCGCCACCCGGGCAGAGGTCTTCCTGACGACTGCTTCGTACACCACACCATAACTGCCACGACCAACCTCCCGTATTAGATCGTACTTAGGCTGGCTACTCACCATCTTCAAGATCAAGGGTTCTGGGGAAGGGGGGGAAAAACCCACAGAACTAAAACTCATGAACAACAACTGGGCTGTATTTTCCCCCCATATGGCTTGGGATGGCAGTATTAAGCCTCCGAACACCTTAAGGCTGAGAGGGCAGGTGACATTGAGCTGCATCCCAGAAGCTATTCCGGAAACCTGTCCCTCTTGCCACCAACTACTTCAGAGTGAAATGGCATCATTTTGGTGGGGTTATTAAGATTTTAAATACAGCCCAGTTTTCAAGGTGGCAATAATTCAAACCTAGACTTGCACTCTGCTGAGACAGGACTTTTGGGTATGCTCCTGCTCCTTTCTCTCAGCGTCTCCCATGAGCAACTGGGGGAATAACAGTATGGTATCATGCTCTCCATCCACTCCAGGACAGCAGAGCAGAGGTTCTAGTTGAAGACTGTGGTTAGGCAGCACCAGCTTTAACTAACACTGCATTTTATGGAGGCAACTGCCTAAGTAAATCCTTCTGTCATAATTTAAACATTAAATCCTTTTATTAAGACAAGAAGATGCTTTGGATTGCTTCTGGTTTATTTTTTGATGTTACTACGATTTTTCACCCCTGAACAAGGAGCCTACAGCTACAGACAGTTAAAAAGGGTAACCAATTGTAGAAGCTTGTACCCAGCATCTGACTCTCACTTTTGCTCCACAGACAAGGACAAAAGTTAAGATATTGCTCTATAAGTAAAAAGAAACACACACACACAAAGAAAAAACCACCAACACCGCCAAAGATTTATATCCCTCCCTGCAAGATTACAAACCAAAACACACCAGCACCACCTTCACTCAAACAAACCAAAATGGGACACTGACTAAAAACAGAAAAAAAAGAAAAAGCTTGGCTAGCCAATTATCCCTGGTCAAACAGAGCAAAACACAAAACTAATAATTAAAAAAACCACAGCTACTAAAGCAGAACTAAAATAGTTTGCAAGACTGCCAGTGATAAATGTAATTGGCTTTATGTCAGTAAACCAGGCAGTAAGGACCACAGTGAAACAGCCTGTTATGAGTAGCAAGCTCTCAACTATTTCCACTGTTTCAGTACTTTTTTTAAAAAAAAAAGAAAGAAAAAAAGAGAGAGAAAAAGAGGTATCATCAGTCTCAGAGCAATACTACACAGATGTGTTAACCTTTCAGCAAAGTTGTGATGAACATTGACAATAACATTTTGAACTGAAGTGTGACGTGCCCAAGAAACACATTACTGTGAGATTCTGCTCACAAGATGCATCAAGCCTGCACCTGCAAAAGGACTATGAGGAACAGAGTAACAGCCTGCACATTAATGGGCCACAGCCCCTCCCACACAGGGGAGAAGAGCAGGATCTATAACCTCACCAGCAGCCAAATATTTCCTGAAGACTGCATTCCTCAAACACGATCACACCACGTTCAAAATGAGCAGAAAACGTCCCCCCATTTGCCGTGTGCCGTTACCAGAGAGCAGCTGTCATTGTGCCAGGTGTCAGGGTTGCTACCTGCCTCCCTTCTCCCCCACAGTGGGCTAGTGGCTGGGCTGCAGATGTCACCGAGTTTTCTCTTGCCCAGACCGGGGAGAAGTGGTGTCTGCTCCCCAGGGCAGCGACTAGGGCCCTGACACAGGGCCGGGCACAGGCCTTGCAGCACAGAGCAAACAGACCAGGCCAGGCCTGCCCCTGCTCCCTCCTGCAGGCCTGGCAGCCTGCACCTCACATGGTTTCCCTCTCTGGCTGCCTTATTAGCAGCAATAATTAGGGAAGAAAATAAATCACCTCCCTCCCTTTCGCTCTGCTCCTCCAGCGAGCCCCTGTCACACCTCGGTCCCAGCTGCACCGAGGGACACCTCGTTCCAGAGGGGAACTCCCGAGGCACCGCTCGCTCCAGTAGGAGGCTAGCAATGTGTGCGGGAGAGGATCTCACCCCGTCAGCCTCGGCCTGAAGGGAAACAGGCCCCACTGGGCCCTAACCACCTAAGCCAGGCACCCCTCACACACCTGGGGCGGAGGTCCCCACCCGTGTGGACTCCCGCTAGGATGAACCAAGGAGATAGCCCAGACCCACTCCACCCCAAAGCGAACCGGATCGAACCACACAAACCCCCACATTACCTCAGAACCACCGCCACCACTCCAGCTCCTCCCGGCCGCCATTATAGGGCTCCCTGCTCCCTCCCCTTCCCTTGCGCCGCCACGGCCCCGCGCGAGCCACGCCCCTCCCGCCGCCGCCGCCGCCGCCGCGCCCTCTGATTGGTCGGCAGCAGGGGGTCGGGAGCGAGGAGCGCGCAGCGCGCGCCCCTTGGCGGCGGAGCGGGAGGTGGGTGTGCGCGCGCCGCGGGAGCGCGCCGCGGCCTATGCGTGGGGGTCATGTGCAGAGGCTTGTGAAGGGAGTCGTGGGGGAATTAAGCGTGGAAGAGACCTCTGGGATCATCGAGTGGAACAGTTAACCAGGCACTGCCAGGTCACCACTAAACCATGTCCCTCAGTATCACATCTCCATGGCTTTAAACCCCTCCAGGGACGGTGACTGTCACTGCCCTGGGCAGCCTGTGCCAATGCTTAACCACTCTTTCAGGGAGGAAATTGTTCCTGATGTCCAACCTAAACCTCCCCTGGCACAACTTGAGGCTGTTTCCTCTCATCCTATTGCTTGTCACCTGGGAGAAGTGACCAACCCCCACCTGGCTCCAGCCTCCTTTCAGGGAGTTGGAGAGAGTGAGAAGGTCTCCCCTGAGCCTCTTTTTGTCCAGACTAACCAACCCCGGTTCCCTCAGCTGCTTCTCACAACACTTGTGCTCTAGACTCTTCACCAGCTTCCTTGCCCTTCTTGGGACACACTCCAGCACCTCAGCGTCCCTCTCGGAGTGAGGGACACAAAACTGAGCCCAGGATTGGAGCTGTGGCCTCCCCAGTGCCCAGTCCAGGAGGCCAATCCCTGCCCTAGTCCTACTGCCACACTAGTGCTGATCCAAGCCAGGATGCTCTTGGCCACCTGGGCACACTGCTGGCTCATCTGCAGCTGCTGTTGACCAGCACTCCCAGGTCCTTTTCCACAAGGCTTTCCCTTCTTCCCCTCCCAGCTGCCTTCTGCCTTGCTCTGTGCTTGCAACCCCCACTACTGTGCTCACTGCACCTTTGCAGGGACCCCTCTCCCTTTTTTGGGGTTATTTACATTTATTTACTAATTTATTGCTTGCATTAAGAGAAAAATTAGTCCCTTGCACCTCTGGTTGCCCTGTGCCATTGTGTGATGGTGACCAGCAAAAGAGTTGGGGGCCCGAGGCTCCTGTTAGGGGCCTCACCATTTCCTCTACCCACTGCCCAGACATCCCAGGGACGTTCTGGGAGAAGCCAGGGCCACCTGCAGCTCAGAGCCCTGCAGAGGCTGTTCAGATATGCTCCCACCAGAGCAACTGCTCTTGTAGTTAATTGGGAATGAGCCCAGTGGTGATTAGTGGCCCTGGGCCCTACCTAAGCTACCCCAAGCCAATTAGGGGCCGAGGAGCCCCTTGTGGGTTCTGAAAGCTTCTTAGGGCTTTATAACCCCTTCATTCCTGTGAATCCCCTTAACTGGGTCCAGAAACAATTAATTAATCAG
Source organism: Galbula dea (assembly GCA_013399015.1). Classification (NCBI taxonomy): domain Eukaryota; kingdom Metazoa; phylum Chordata; class Aves; order Piciformes; family Galbulidae; genus Galbula; species Galbula dea. The sequence goes on along the minus strand of VWZX01004914.1, from coordinate 83,383 downwards.
TAGCACTCCTGGGCAGGGCCAGCTCGTGGGTGTGGAGATGGGTGCACATCTGGGGCACCACTCCTGGCTCCAGACAGTAGCTGACCCCCATGCTGCCCTCCTGCATGCCCAGCCAGCCCTGCCTCCATGCCAACCCTGCTTCCATGCCAGCTCCTTCCTGGAAGGGCCTCAAGTCCCTGAAATGGGAACAATTTTGCAAGATGTGCTCGGCTGGTAGCAGCACAGTTACTTGGTCAACATGTGAGCCTGCCCCTGCACCTCAGCACCCATGTAATCTTGCACCCATGCACCCCATTACACGTCCCTTCCTGCCTCCAGTCACTGTGGGTGCAGCAGCAGCCCCTGACCCCACCCTTTCCTCCCCCCTCCCCCTCCCAGCATGACCCATAGGCAATGGTGCTAGAATTACCTCTCTCTCCTTTGTGCAGCTGCCAGTATTTACAGGTCTCCCAGTGGATGGGTGCTGGCATTTGGCATGACACCCTGTTTACCACCCTGCCAGCTTGTCACCCTGGGCCAGGGCTGTTTTTCCTGGAGGGTGCAGGTCCTGGGGGAGGTCTATGCTTGGCCAATTTTCCCCCAGCCGTTTCTGGGTCAGGTTTTGCAATCTAGTGAAGGGTCTTTCTGGGTCATGGCTGCACGAGCCAGCATGGGGAGCAGCCCTTGCAGCCCTCCCTGCATCTGGGGGAACAGAGCCCTCAACCCTCTGCCTGGGGAGAGAAAGAAGGGAGGACCCATAGGAGGTCACAGGCAGCACTTGGCTCCCTCTCATAGTTTTTCTCCTGTCTTTCTCCCCTAGCCAGAGGGCACAAGGGTGATCATCATCTCTGCTCAGCACCCTCAGGCCTCATCTGGGAAATACATCAAGCTCATGGGTGTTGTTGCAGAAGTTTTGGTGGGCATGGTGGTGATAGATTGATGGTTGGACTTGATGATCTTAGAGGTTGCTTCCAACCTTCATGATTCTGTGGTGTATGTGCTGGGTGTGGGGGCTGTGTCTCCTTGGTGCTCCTGCAAGCACAGCCTGGACACCCACTGACAAGGTGCATATTTGTACCCCAGAAATGGTCACAGTTTGGGGGTGCAAAGGGAGATGCTCCATACAAAGCTACCCCCTGAGCAGCTCTGCCCCACTCCTGGCACCATCACAACATCTGAATGACCACAGAGCTGAGTTTTGGTGCTCCTCATCCCCACCCCAATGCTGTTGTGGGACCCAGCCCCAGGATTTGGCCATGCTGTCCCCTGGGCTGTGTGGCTATTTGGCCCCAGGGTGAAGCCTGGCCCTGTTTACCCTCCAGCTCTGGTTTCGGTGTGCCTGCAGCAGTGGCACAAGCAGGCAGGACCTCCTGGACAGCCTGTCCCTAGCTTGTTTACCGCTGCCAGCGGCATCCTGATGGCTCAGTCCCATGTGACAGGTGCTGCTGCTTCCCCAGACACCCGACCCCACGTCAGGATTTGGCTCCTCGTGACCAGAGAGCGACTTATAAATAGCAGGACAAGGAGTGCCACCGGCAGCCGAGAGCGAGTGAGACGAGAGCGAGAGCACTGTTAGTAGCCATGGATTTCCAAGCTGGTATCCTGCAGGATGGTAACCCCATGGAGAGCCTGGAGAAGCAGCTCATCTGCCCCATTTGCCTGGAGATGTTCAGCAAGCCTGTGGTGATCCTGCCCTGCCAGCACAACCTCTGCCGCAAGTGTGCCAACGACGTCTTCCAGGTGAGAGGAGGTCTCTGCGCCCATTCTTCCACCCCCTTGCCCAAGCTGGAGGTCATTGGGATTGATCATGGTGCTGTGGGGCTGTTCATGGGGCTGCAAGGATGCTCATGGACCTCTCCCCTCAATGTTCATCTCCCTCTCCCAGGCTGCCAACCCATACTGGCAGAGCCGGGGCACTGTGATTTCGGGAGGCCGGTTCCGGTGCCCATCGTGCCGCCATGAGGTGCTGCTGGATCGTCACGGTGTCTATGGGCTGCAGAGGAACCTGCTGGTGGAGAACATCATCGACATCTACAAGCAGGAGTGCTCCAGGTGGGCATGCATGGCTGGGGCTGATTGTTTATGCCTTGCCCTGGCAGGGACATTGGGGACACAAGGACATGGGGATGTGGGCATGTGGGGATGTCCACCTTCTGAGTCCCAGCACCATTCTGGAGACTGCAGAACACAACTGGAAGGGAAGTTGGGGGGAGTTTTCTGCTGACTTAATGGTCCCTGATCCAAACCTTCCTCTCCTGACCAAAATCACCACCTTTTCAGAGCACTTTGGGTGTCTGGGTGGCCCAGGGGGTCGCGGGTCCCTGGGGGGTGGTGGCAATAGTGTAGGCCCTGCCCACCCCATGCTCTGCCACTGGAATGTTTGGTGGGAGATAAGAGGTGTGGGGGACGAATCCAGGCTCTGCTGGTGACAGCAGACACTGCTGGCTGATATGGGCCAGAGGGACAATTTGGGAGGGGAGGGCACTCAGTGACAACGTGGTGCTGGGGTAGGGGGGACTGAGGGGTGACAGGTTCTGGAGGCAGAGCACTGCTCCCAGCCAAATTCCCTGAACCACTGTAAATATTGTTGGAGAGCCATGGGGACAGGGACGATGGCACGTGGCAGGTGTCTGCAGCTGCTGGGGGGAGGCTTGGGGGGCCAGCCCTGTCTTTGCTTCAGTGAGTTGGCTTGTCCCCATGTCCCCCTTGGCTGTAGAGTGGACAACTCAGCTGGAGCCCCTGGCTCGGACCCCCCAGGGGTGTCTGGGCACCCCCACCCTGGTCACATGTTAGGTGACAACAGCAAATCCTGACAGCCCAAGGCTAAAATTAGGCACTTGTGCAGTGTCCCTGGAGTGTGGCCCCTACCCACCAGTGCCGGTTGCTGTCATGCCCAGTGCCATGCTGGTTTAAACTGGGACTTACTGGACTTGGAGCATATAGGGGCACAGAGATCAGTGGCTCCCAAAGCAGCAAGTGTTGGGTTATGCTGGGATCTGTCCTCTTCCCTGGGGACCTGATCTTGCAGTGGCTGTGCAGCACCAGTGAGGATGTCACCACAGTGGGGATGATGCTGTAAGGGGGATGGCATCAGACTGGAGATGTCACTGCAGTGGGGACATCACCCTGCTGGAGATGTCACCATGACAAAGAGGTCATCGTGGCCATGCCTCTTTCTCCAGCAGGCCACTGAAGAAGGGGGAGCACCCCATGTGCAAGGAGCATGAGGATGAGCGGATCAACATCTACTGTGTCACCTGTGAGGTCCCCACCTGCTCCATGTGCAAAGTCTTTGGTGCCCACAAGGACTGCGAGGTTGCCCCTCTGCAAACCATCTTCCAGGGCCAGAAGGTGCTGTGAGGGGAGGGGCAGGGAGGTCACGGGGGATACAGCTGGTCCTGGGGAGATGTGCTGAGCTGGTGCAGTCACAAATAGTTCTGGGACACACTCATGGGGTATTAATAGCCCCCTGGTGACTTTGCCCAGGAGACAGCCTATATTTAGAGTGGCTATGGCTTGTGAGGGCTGTGGGGGGAGCAGAGCTGGGACTGGGCAATGACTGGCCTGTCCCCATGTTGGGGTGGGGGATATCCCTCTCTCCATCCTCAGTGGGGTTCAAGTTGTTTCTGCCCATCTGCCCCTGCCCAGACTGAGCTGAACAACTGCATCTCTATGCTGGTGGCGGGGAATGACCGGATCCAGACAATCATCTCCCAGCTGGAGGACTCATGCAGGAGCACTGAGGTGAGGAAAGGAGGGAAAAAGAGCCCTCCAAAGCTTGGGTGTGAAACCCTAGCTGGGGACCATTTGGGAAGGCTTGGAGGGAGCTGGAACAGAGGAGCCTTCAGGATGCTGCTAGCGTCAAGGGACACACATGTGGCATCTCTTGCCTCTTGTCCCCACAGGAGAACAGTGAGGCAGCCAAGAGGGAGCTGTGCACTCGTTTTGATGCCTTGGTAGCACTGCTGGAGGAGAAGAAGTCAGAGCTGCTGCAGCGCATCACCTCTGAGCAAGGTGACAAGATGGACTTCATCCAAGGCCTGATTGGCCAGTACAAGGAGCAGCTGGAGAAGTCAAGTCAGCTGGTGGAGACAGCAATCCAGGCCATGGAGGAGACTGGAGGGGCTGCCTTCCTCATGGTGAGACCCCCAAGCCCCTACAACCAGTGCCCACATGGGTTCCCATCAGCCTGGGGACATGCTGGCAGCTGCCACGTGGCTTCACTCACCTCTCCTCTTGCTCTCCACAGAACGCCAAGCAGCTTATTAAAACGTAAGTGTCCAAATGGGGAAAAATTCAGCCATCCCCATCCCAAAATTTGCCCATGGGGCACCCAGGTGGTGAGTGTGAGGATGCCCCGACCCTCCACCCTGCCACCCCATGAGGGGATGCAGGAGACATGGCCATGTTCTCCATGCCCAGGATTGTGGAGGCCTCCAAGGGTGGCAAGCTAGGGAAGATCGAGCATGGCTACGAGAGCATGGATGCTTTCTCCGTGAGCCTGGAGCACCTCTCTGAGGCAGTCCGTGCCTTGGACTTTGGCCCTGGTAATTCATCCCCTGACCCCTTGATGCCCCTTTACTGACCTGGTGGCACTCATAACCTTTCCTGATGGCCCCACGGTGATATTTGGACGTCTGTTTGCAGCCGAGGAAGACGAGGAATACTTTGACGGAGAGGAGGAAGAGGTGGAAGAGAATGTGGTGCCCGAGAGGACAGTGATGGGTAAGGGGCAGCACAGCTGAGCCCACTACTTCCCCAAGACCCTCAAGCACCTGTGGGGTAGCTTCAGAGGCTTGGATCTCCCTTGACCCCCATCCTTTTCCCTGGCAGCTCCCCAGTAGCCGCAGCGACGTTGCCGGCGCAGGATGTCCGGCGATGGGACTCGGGATGGGGGGAACATGCCACAGGGGCTGGTGGCCTCAGGAGCCAGCACCTGCTCCAGCACAGGACACTTTTCTATATGGGTGCAAATGGGACAATTCCACATGTTTTGTATCTTCCTTCTTTTGTACATAATTGTCAGGGATTTATTTGAATCTTGTGTATTTTGTAAAGAACAGAAGTGGTTTGGGTGATTTTTTTCCCCTCGTCTCTTGTTCTCTGTTTACCAGTCCCATGTTGGGCACTGGGGACGTTGGTGGGTTGGCCAGGTTGGTGACATCATCACTGTCCCAGCTTGGCAGAGGGACATGTCCCAGTTCAGCATTTAATTTTCAGCTTCATTAGCACCTCCAGCAGCTCCGGCACCTGGCCCCTGGCCTGGGGATATAACAGGTCAGCACCTGCCACAGTTGATCTCCTGGTGATGGGGTCCCAGGGCCAGTGCTTGCCCAGGCTTGGGGATGTAATGAGGGGATAAGGATGTTCCAGGATGTGTCAGTCCCAGAAGCAGGGACATCTTCAGTATCTAGCTGCTAGTTTAGTGCTGGCTGAGCTCACGTGGTTGTGAAAATATACCATGAAAGCAAAAACACACCGTGAATGCAAAAATACATCACGAATGCAAAAACACACCATGAATGCAAGCAAGAACTACACCATGAATGAAAAATACACCATGAATGCAAGCAAAAATGCACCATGAATGCAAAAATACAGCATGAATGCGTTTCTCCTGCAAAAACATCAAAAACAAAAGCCAGGCTCAGCACCTGGCCGAGGGGAAACTGAGGCAGTGCCCACTGCAGTGCTTTAGATTGGGCCACAATCGTAATTAATCCCGAGGCAATTAGTGCTCCTCCCCCCAGGCAGTGGTCAGGAGTCACTGCTGGGGGAGGGGGGTCTGCTCCCAGGCTTATCTGTCACATGGCTGCTCCATGGCTTAGATCGAAACTGGGGGGGCCCAAGGGGTCCCCAGAGCAGGGAGGGGACTCACCAAGTACCCTTAGGGGGACCAAGGGATGCTTCATCCCCCCCCGCCCAGCATCAGGGGGCTGCACCACACCTTGGTGCGGATCTCCGGGGGGACGGGGGTGTGTGTGTGCTCATGGAGGGTCCCACAGCAATGTCCCCCTCCACCAGCAACCCCCCAGGTGCCGGGTGAGCGGACGGAGGCTTGGGCAGGCAGCCATGGGTGCTTTGCAGCCGGCCTCTCCCTCCCTCCCCTCGGCCCAGCTTTGCACACGAGTCCCCGTCACTTCGCACGGGGCAAGGCCACCGGCTGCCACCGGCTGCCACCGCCGCCGGCCACGCTCCGGGGTCACCGGCCCTGGCCCTCTCAAGACGGAGGAACATGTCAGCCACGGAGGAGAAACGGCATCTGCTGAACGAGAGCACAGGAGGGTGGGTAGGGGGGTTCCCTTGGGGTGGGGTTGGGCTGAGGATGTGGTGTCCCCTTTGCCACGTGGAGCTCCCAGGTGGGATCTCCTGAAGGTGTCCACCCATGGAGGGGCTGATAGGGAGCATTCAGGGCCCAGCACGCTCCCCAAAATTCCCCCAGACCCTTCCTTTCCACTCCCAACCACTCCTCTCCCCCTCAGGTCCTACCTGGGGGCCGAGCAGAAGAACAGACACAACTCAGTGCAGGTTCAGGTGCCCACCCTGGAGCTGGGGGAACGACGCAAGCGACACTGCCACACTCAGGGGGCTACCGGCCACCCTGGGCAGCAGCAGCGGGCACGCAGGAAGCTCTACCTGGCTGCTGGCATCTGCCTCATCTTCATGGTGGGAGAAGCTGTGGGTGAGTGGTGGCTGCAGGGTCTGGCTGGGGTGCTCCCCATGGGGTGCAGGCAGGGTGTGGGCAGGACTCCCTGTTGCTTTTCATTGGGTTGAAGCACCCTGTGGGGCCCTCATGGTGGCACAGGCTGACCTGATTGATGTCTAGAGGGTAGGACACCCACCTTGATGCCACCCTGATGTCCCCACTGCCCCCTCTCTGCAGGTGGGTACCTGGCACACAGCCTGGCCATCCTGACAGACGCTGCTCACCTCCTGACTGACTTTGCCAGCATCATGATCAGCCTGTTTGCACTCTGGGTGTCTTCACGCCCCCCGACTAAAACCATGAACTTTGGCTGGCACCGGGCAGGTAACAGAGTGGCACCACCCCTGGGGCAGCAATGTGGCTCTGGGGACCCCAGGGAGCACTCAGAAGAGCCTTGGCAAAGCTCTGGCACCATGTACTGGGGCAAGAAAGGGCAGAGGCACCACCATCCCCATGCAGGGAGCAACCTCAGGGATGGGTGCTGGATGCCCACCCCAAACCCCAGTGCTGTTGGGGGGTTGGGAGGGTGCTCAGGCTTGGTGAATCAGCAATGTGGTGTGGGTGGGGGGCTCTCCACAGAGATCCTGGGGGCCCTGCTCTCCGTGCTGTCCATCTGGGTGGTGACAGGTGTCCTGGTCTACTTGGCTGCCCAACGCCTGATCTCAGGTGACTATGACATCGAAGGTAGCGTGATGCTCATCACCTCTGCCTGTGCCGTGGCCGTCAATGTCGTGTACGTACAGCCAGCTCCCACCCTCCCCAGCTGTTCCCTACCTCGTGCCCAATGGCCCCAGGGATGTCACCACTCTCCTGTCCCACAGGATGGGGGTGGCTCTGCACCAGACAGGCCATGGGCACAGCCACGGGGCAGCCAGCGAGCAGCCCAATGCCAGTGTCCGTGCTGCCTTTGTCCACGTCGTGGGGGACCTGCTGCAGAGCATCGGTGTCCTCATTGCATCCTACATCATCTTCTTTAAGGTCTGGGTGCTTATGGGGGCAAAAAGATGATGCTGAGTATAGGGACGCAGGGACTTCAGCCAGCCCTGGCCAGGCACAAGGGTGACACAGAGGGGACAGTGTCCCCTCCCCTCTGGTGCCAGTGGGGATCTGGGGTGCTGTGATGGCTCCAGAGAGTCTCACCCTCTCCCACCCCCTGCAGCCAGAGTACAAGTACGTGGATCCCATCTGCACCTTCCTCTTCTCCACGCTGGTGCTGGGAACGACACTGACCATCCTCCGTGATGTTCTCCTCGTCCTCATGGAGGGTAGGGAACTACTGCGGGGGGAATCTGGGCTGCAAGGCCACCCATGGGTGCAGCAATCCCAATCCCTCCAGCACCCACAACTCTCCCTTCTCAGGCACTCCAAAAGGGATGGACTTCAACGCCGTGCGGGACACGCTGCTGGCGGTGGCAGGGGTGGAGGCTGTGCACAGCCTCCACATCTGGGCACTGACAGCAGCACAGCCTCTGCTTTCGGTGCACATTGCCATCAGTGAGTGTTGCTCCCCAGGGAGTCAATGGAGGTGTGTGGGGGGGAGGATTCGGGGTTCACCCACCCCCCTCCCAAAATCCCCTTCCTTGCTCCTTGCAGATGCAGGTGCCAGTGCTCAGGAGGTGCTGGAGGAAGCCAGCACCCGGCTGCAGGGCACCTTCCGCTTCCACACCACCACCATCCAGGTGGAGAGCTTCTCGGAGGAGATGCGTGACTGCAGGGAATGCCAGCCCCCCCGTGACTGAGCCATCCCAAAGCAGCCTCAGACTGTCCTGGAGAGGACTTTTCATGTGTGGAAAATAAAGAGGAGCAAAGGGCTGGGTGTGTGATGTTGGGTCTGGCAGCGCCAGGCCTTATCTTGTGTGTCTGCAGCAAGGACAGACCCACACGGCTGTGGCAACCGGAGAAGAGCAGCTGTTGGAGGCCACCAGCCTTAATTTTCCCTCTTTCTCTTCAGTTGGGGGTAATAGCAGCTAAAATGAACCTTTGCCCTTCTTTGGGATTCTCCAAGGCAATGGGGTGCTGGGGTATCCAGGAGCTGTGGAGGGGCACCCATCCCAGCTGGGGGGGAAGGAGAACACACTCGCTCTGTTCTCTCCTCTTATCAGTCCTCTGTTTGCCCTTGGAAAGCCAAAGGACTCGCCCTCTCTGCAGGGCTGGGGGCTGGGGGTGCTGTGTGTAGTGTCACACAGGTTGTTCCCAGGGTGCACAGACAGCTGTTGATGGCAGAAGCACTGGTGCCCCAAACTACTGGTGTTCCCCATCAGGCACAGCCTTCACATCCTACAGCCACCAGCCAGACTCTGTCCCCTCCATCCACCTTTATTGTACTGGTAAAACCCAATAACAAGTAAAATCCCATCAGCAGCCACTGCCTGCTCCGGGAGGGCCCTGTGCCCCAGGAACAGGGCAACCCAGACCCTGATCCCCAGCAGCCCTCAGGGTTTCTCCAAGCGTGGGTACTTCTTGCGCAGGACAGAGACCTGGTCCTTGAAGAGGACAGGGTCAAGGCGCAGCTGAGAGGACACAAGGGGCATATAGCCAAACCAGTTGGCCAACTGGTTGAGGCAGTCCTGTTGCTGGAAGGAACTCTGGCCACTGGCTGCTCCTGCCGTACCCTTCACCTTGGCAGGAGGCGAGTGTGGGGGTGAGGAGCTCTGGTCCCCAACCAGGGGGGTCTCTGCAACCCCATCCTTGCACTCTGCCTGCTGGGACACAGTCTCTTTGAGCTGCTTCTGCTGGGTGACCTTGATGGGTGGCAGCTTGGTGACAGCAGCCACAAGGACGTTCATCAGAATGTCCTCGCAGGCAGCCAGACCATCGACCAGCTCCCGCAGCCCCACCGGCAGGTACTCCATGAAAAGGCTGTGATAATACCTGGGGGAGGGAGCAAGGAGATGGGCAGGATGCAGCCTAGCTCCTCACCCCATCAACCTCTCCCCAGCCAGTTACCTGTGGTAGAAGGCTGCGGCAGTGAGGACAATAGAAAGCTCATTGGTCCACTTGGAAGTGTAGCCCCAGCGCCTCTGCTCTGGGTCCCAGAAGTGGCTCTGTGAGAGGAAGCCCACAATGCGCTCGGGGAAGCTGCGCCACACCACGAAGGCAAAGTCCACCTGGCATGGGATGAAGGACGGTGTCACTGGGCTGTGGGGACCTGTGGGAGGGGGTTCATCATCGCCCCTAGCCGTGGGGGACATGTGGAGAGTGGACACCGCTCCCTGCCAGCCTTGTGGTGATTGCTGAGCATCCATGGTGCCAGGGACCGTGGTGCTTATGCTCTCACCTCGCTGGTCGAGAGGCTGATGTGCTCGTCCAGGCTCAGCACAGCGTCTGTCTGGATGGCAGCATAGGGGAAGAAGCGGTTGCTGAGCTACGGAGGGAAAAAATCAGGTTGGCACATGCCATGGGGTGAGTAACCCAGCTCCCTGTCCTCATCCCAGCTCCCTGCCCATGTCCCAGCTCCCTGCCCTCATCCCAGCTCCCTACCCATGTCCCAAGTTCATCTCCTCATCCCAGCTCCCTATCCATGTCCCAAAGTCCCTGTCCTCATCCCAGCTCCCTGCACAAGTCCAGCTGTGAGTGTGTCCCAGCTTCTCACACCTTCCCCCTGCCCTGGATGATGGTCAGAGGCACGGTGGTCTGGGGCCATTTCCCACTTGGTGGTGGTGGCTTCTTGCAGCTCCACAGCACCAGGATCTGCAGAGGGAAGGATCAGTGTGTCCAGGGATGTTCAGCTGCCGTGACCCATCAGGGTGTGTTGATGCATTAGTGTTTGCAAGGCAGCCACGGCTGAGCTTTCCCACCCCCAGAGCAGGACCTGCCCCAGCCCGCCTCACCCCAAACCCAGCTGGCAGTTTGGACCAGAGTAAACTCACAGGTGGTCCCATTTCCACCCTGGTGGACTTAGAAGACAGCTCTGCCCACCCAAGGGTGACACCATCAGCCACCCCACCGACACCTACATCCTTTGCAGCCCACAGGGCCCTGCTCCATCCCTGGAAGCTGCACCGAGCAGGGCAGGGCTCAGCTCTCCCCACCTGGGCACAGTACTGGGATCCAGAGATGGCTTGGATGAGCCTGAGGATGGGCTGGGATGGGGATCCCACAGGTGAGACAGCCCGGATGAAAGCTGTGAACTTCTCAGAGGGGCTGGAGCCTGAATAAAGGGGAGGGGAGAGGGTAGGTGTTGTGACATGCACTGAGTTTGCCATGCTCAGCTGGGGCAGGTGAGGTCCTACCATGCTGCAGGTAGTAGAAGGGAAAGTCCCTGAGGTGGGTGGAGAACTCAGGCAGAGCCAGGAGCCCCCCAGGCAGCGTGTTCCAGAGGAAACGGGATCGGGAACGGTGCAGGAACAGCCGGTCCTTGATGATCTGCCAGAAAGGTGGTCTCAACACCCCAGTTGTGACCTCAGGGGCTGGGGGTGGCAGGGGGGGCTCACCTCCAGCGTGGTGTGCACGATCTTGTCCACGGAGGAGAAGTACGCGTCCCACAGGAACTGGGTCTGCTGCTGGAAAGCCAGAACGCGTTCCGGGTGCATGCAGCGGACGATGGAAGGGATCTGCGGTAGTGAAGGGGAAGCTGCTTTCTCACGTCAGCCCTCGCCCCCCCTGGCAGGGCTGCCTTACCTCCCTCATCTTCATGCCATCCCGAGGGACACCCCGTGGCCAAGGATGCTGTGCCACCACCCCTGCTGCAGCTCTGCCACCTCTTCTGAGACCCCCCTGCATCCACCCATAAGTGAGCTGGTGGGCTCAGCTGCAGAGGTTTCACCCCCAAGCTTGGCTGGGGGCTCTACCACCACTGGCGTCAGTGCTGGGGTGGTCCTTGCGCCCAGCGTGGGGCAGGATCTTGCTGTGGTACCTGCAGGAGCAGCCTCTCATTGCCCATGACAGCAGCTTTGCCCCAGTCGATGGCTTCGGCGAAGGGCAGCTCCCAACCATCGCTCAGCAGCACAGGGATGCAGGCAGCCTATGGTGGGACCCCACACAGGCTAGGACGGAGCCCCCAGACCCCAGAGTGGGGGTCCCACGTCCTCCTGCCCATCCCATACCTGCAGGGCCTCCAGAAAGCGGAAGGAGCCCAAGCGTCTGCCCCGGGGCACGATGCAGAAGGTGGAATTGTGCAGCAGCTCCTGGTAGTCAAACCTGGGATGGGAGATGGGGTGGGGGTGAGGCACGGGGACCCCCCACTCGTGAGTATCCCAGGGGAGTCTCACTGGTACTCAGCCAGGCTGAGTATCTCTCCTGGCAGCCATGGGGCATGCCCAGGGCAGCGATAGGATTGACTGGAGCTGATTTTGGCTCTGAACAGCCCCAGTTTTGCAGAGCTGGTGGAGCAGAGATACTCTGGGTGATGGAGATGCCTACAGTTAGAAAGGGAACCCGTGGGAGAGCCAAGAACCAAATTCAGCTTGGAGTGGAGGGTCAGGATAGGACCCAGGGCTTGGCTTTCCATGGTGTTACCCAGCTCCCTCCACCTACCTGTAACAAAACCCCAGCTCTATGCAAAGGCAGTGCCTGAACCCCTGAGCCCGAAACTGCAGTGACTCCTCTGCCATGTCCAGACTTGCCAGGGCACGATCACCCCGCCTAGCCTGGCAGTATTTGGGGCGGGGGGGGGGGCGGAGCTAGAGGGCTGGCTGCCCCCCTCCCCAGGCTGGGCTCTTGTCATGGGGCGATGAAAGCCCCTTCTGTGCAGCCAGTGGGGAGAGGTGTGGCTGCTGCCAGGTCCCTGCGACCACGCCGGAAAATCCAATATTGACTTTAGGTTGGGACAGACCCTGTCTGTTCCTGCCTGTGAAGAGGGAGGAACGGGGAGCCAGGTCCTGGATGGGCTTGGAAGTGAGGGGGGGGAAGGGCATTTGTGGTCCAGCCTGGGAGGGCTGCAATGTCAAAGGGCTGCTTGAAATGTGTTGGTCCCCAGGAGGAAGAAGAGTCTTGCTGCTGTGGGGATATGTGGGGGTTGAGGATGTGTCCCACCTCCATATGTGCTGGAGCACTTTGGAGCATCCCAACACACTGGGATGTGGGAAATTGGCCCCAGTGCCAAGACACAAAGTTTTATGATCAAAACCTGCCTCTAGATAAACCACCTCAATGCCTCCAGTGGATGCTGAAAACCCCATGAGTGCACCTTGCCTCGTTAACACCCCAACTCCTGGCTGAGCAACCAGCCAGAGGGGTGAGAGCAGCTCAAACACGGCCCAGGCTCCCCTCATGAAACCACAGCAGCCACATCCCCGTGGCCAGACACTACCATCGGGGCAGCCCCACTGCCACCCTCTCCTTAGGGACCCCAAACCCAGCCGTGACCCACAGCACCTCAGTGGGGCCATTCCCACTGCCAGGGCTGTGTGGGCAGCAGGATGCATCCCGGGGGGCAGAGCAGCTGTGGGCAGCATCCCCTCGTGGTGGAGAGGCTGGCGCCGGCCAGGCTGCGGGGCCAAAACCTCCTGATGGAAATACTTTGCTCCTGACGTGCTGTGGTTTCCGGGTAATCACACCATCAGGGCTTCCTTGTTTTGTTAGGAGCTGGGACAGGAGCCCACCGTGTTCCCTTCCACCTGGCCCCTCCATGGCTCCAGCCAACCATGGTGCCACCAGGGACCTATTGGCTCCAGAGAGCCTTTCCCAACCTACTTTGATTGCTTTCAACTCAGGCTAAGCCCAGACCGCAGTGCTGCTACAAGCCACCCTTTATCTGGGCACTGAGCTGGTTTGTTTTCAGGAGCACCCTCAGGCATGAATAAGGTGATGGAACCCCAGCAAGACCTTCCTCTTGCTCCCTGTGCTGCCCTTGGCTATGCTGGTACCCACCACCTGGAGCAAACAGGGATGTCCCCAATGCACTGGGTAAACTAGCAGCAGGGCTCTCCCTTGGCCAACCATACTCCACTGTCCCCTTGCTTTGCCAGCCCTCCCCTCCTCACTGGCTTGTTCCCATCAACACCTGCCTAGGTCTGAGGACACCTTCTCCTGGGGCAGGAGGGTGTAAATCCCTCACAAGAGGTTGAGCAGAGCTGGCCTAGCATGATGAAGATGCCAGTGGCTTTTTGTCCATGTGTCCCAGGGGATGGAGCTTGATGACAGAGGTTGGGGTCACACAGGAGAATGCTGCCATGCCCCTTGTGTTTCCCATCTATCTGCTGCCTAAAGCCACCCTGGGTGAGATGTAAATCTCCCTGTACTTGCAAACAGCATTAGGGGATTACCTGGGCTGGGTGGGAGGGGAAGCTCTTGTCCCACCACCTTGGGGTCCCTGTCCCACCAGCCCATGGCATCTCCCACTGTCCTGTGTTGCCCTATCCTCAAAAATGCTCTGCCACAGGGGCTGACCCTGCTGAGCTGGTGACACTCTCTGGATGGGGCCATGCAGTGCTCAAGCCACCTCAAAGCTCTGGCTAATCCCAGTGCCCTCAGCACCCGCCCTGGCTTCACTTTTACCTCCCAGTACCTCCTAAGATGCTTTGAGGATGATGCCCAAGGTGGCCTCTCCCCATCTGCTCTCTGGCTGGGTGGCTGAGGGATGTCCCCTAGCAGTGGGACAAGGACATGCCCACCCCCAGTGGGATGGGGTCTACGCTTACCAGCTCTGGACTGGGAAGCTGGTGGTGGGTCCAAAGCAGCTGGCCAAGGAAGTGAGGAGTCAGGATGTGTCCCTGCAGCATGGACTCCCCCAGACCCACAGAACTTTGTCCCCCTGATTTTTTTCCTCCAAGGTCCATCACACACTACAGCCACACCTCCATCTGCAAGGAGGGATGCAAGGGCACCCCACACCCCACCCCATCCAGGTGGAATGCTCATGGACCCCCAAATTTGTGGGCTTTTTAGCAGAGGCAGGGGGGGAAATGTTTCAGGCTCATCTCCAAGAGAAACATTTATGTTAAGGGAGGGCAGGAGGGGGGAGAAGAAAAGCATCATTCATCAGTGTTAGGAAAAAGGGAAATCGTACTAGGGGCAGCCGTGGGGATGCTGATAAGAGCTGCTCTTGCCAGATTACTCCAACTTTAATACAGCCCAGGAAAGCCCTGAACAACCAGCACCTCGCTCTTCACCACAGAAATGAAACCCTCATCTGCTTCAGGAGAACCCCAAAACTTTCCTCTCTCCCTACATCTGGAGGTGCAGCCACCGCAGATGGGCACAGCTGCACCCCACAGAGGGGCAGNCTCCCCTTTCCCACCCCATCTCTGACTCACTTTTCGTAGTCAACATTATCCCTGTCGCAGCGCGTGTCCTTGTGCTTCTCCCAGTCCTTGCCGTGCTTGCAGGTGGTGAGGGAGATGATGTCCTTCCCGTTGTGGATGTGGTGCAGCGCGTTCCTGGTGCCGGAGCCGATGCCGGTCAGGTACCGCTTCCCCTTGAACACCAACAAGTATTTCTTTTTTGGGGGGATGGAGTCCTGATATAACCACCCCTTCTCCCCACCACGCTGCGGGTGGTCCTTCGAGAAGAGAGGGATGGAGATGTCAAAGCCAGGTCTGAAGCTCTCAGTGTAGAAGCTGGCTTTGGCCAGGATGGCTTGGCCAATGTCAAAGCCCAGGTCCTCGGTGTAATTGGGCCAGGTGCCCGAGTAGAGGTTGAAGATGAGGTGGTTACGACCCCCGTTCCAGAGTGGGAAGCCACGGATTTTCTCATCGACGTTCCGGACATATTGACCGGAGAGATGGTCCCTGTCCAGCGTGTCGATGCTGAGGACGAAGAGGCAGGCTTCCTCGGGCTTTGCTGTGTAGTAGCGAGAGCGCTCGATGGAGGCCAGGATTTTGCTGTAACTCTCTGAGAGAGGCTGGTCCTTCTCCCGAGGGTAGGTGAAGACTTTGAAGCCATGCTTCTGGCACCTGGAGAAGTCAAAGCAGGTTTCCATCCGGCATCTGCTGTTCTTGTAGACGCTCAGCCGTGCCGCTCGCCGTTCCCGGGGTGATGGCAACGAAGGGTCCTCATCACCCTGGAGCTCCTTGGGGTCTGCAAAGCTTTTGAGGAGCGACTGATCTGTCCAGCGAGGCCAGTTCTTCTGGGCTTCGGCTTTCCTCCCAGAAAAGAAAGCAAAACGGCGCAGCTGATCTCCTCCAAAGAAGAAAAGCAGGAGCCAAGAGGCAACGAAAGTCAGGAAAATGCATTTCTTCCTGGTCTGCATAGGTTCATGCACAGCCCCAGCTCCTCATCGGGCTCGGATGGGTGCCAGAGTCCAGTTGAAAGGCCAATGTCCCCAACTCCAAGTGGGTGGTGGGATGGCTCCTGGCCCCTAAGTATTCTCCCGTGGCCCTTGCAGCCTGTGTGAGGGTGGCTGAACCCCACGGTCCTCTTGCTGCTCTCTCCAAGCAGGGCTGAGCTGGCTTTTTGGGGCTGTCCCTCTGTTGGGGTGCAGAGCAGAGCTGGGTGATGTTCTCTCTCTTCCCTCCCGTCACTTCCCTGGGCCCCTGTGCCAGGACAATGACACTTCCATCGCTGCTTGGCCCAGCTTCAAATCCCTGGAGGAGGGGAGAAGTCGTGCAGTTGCCATCCTGACGCCACCAACCATGTCATCGTGTCCCTGCGGTGGGACCCCACTCCCCGGATCCTTCCCGGGAATAACCCTCCCGGCTCCCGCCGGGCCCCCCAGGTCTCCTTCTCAACCCCATGTTCCCAGTGTTACCTTCGAGGACACGCAGCCCCGGGTGGCTCTCGGACCACCGTGCCCCCAGGTCTCGATGGACGGCTCCCGGTGGCTCCGGGATGCATCCCCGGAGATGGGGGGGGACAGGCGGCGGAGCAGCCTCCGTGCCGCCGTGCCAGGCTCTCCCTGTGTACTCTCAGTGGCGCTCCAGGTGGCACTCCCGGTGCGCTCCTGGTGTGTTCCTGGTGCGCTGCCGGTGTCCTCCCGGTAGCACTCCCCGTGCAGAGGAGCCGCTGCGGGAGGCTCCGCAAAAACCCCCGAAGGGGTGTTCCTGGCTGAGGGGGGACTGAGGGTGTCACCTTGTCCGTCTGTCCCTGCGTTGGGCTGTCTTCCCCCGTGTTTCCCCCTCAGTTGTCCTCACCCCTCGGGGCTGCCTGTCTGCCTGCCTTCGTGTCAGGCTGCCTGTCCCCCGACGGGGCTGGCTGTCCGGCTGGCTGTCCCCCACCCAACGGTCTGGCTGTCCTCTATCTTTCTGCCTGTCTGTCGCCCCCCCGGGGCTGGCTGTCCGCTGTCTGTCTGTCCCTGTCCCCTCCCTCCCGGGCCTGGCTGTCAGCCTGTTTCTCTGTCCCGATCCCCGGGGCTGGCTGTCGGCTGTCCGCTGTCCGTCTGTCTGTCAGTCTCCAGCCCCGCTGCCCTCCCGCTCCCGGGGCTCCATCACTCCCCCGCTCCGTGCCCCACCTCCCGCCTTGGCACCGCCCATACTGGCACCGCCCACTCATTTCCCATTGGTCACCCGCCCCCCGTGGGCGTGTCCCAACCTCCTCACCCCGCTGAGCCTCCCCCTGCGGCGCCTTCCTATTGGCTGCCCTCAGAGTGGCCACGTGGGACGGGGGTTCCCCACGCGCCGGGAGGGGGGTGGCTCAGGGCAGGGGGGGTTCGGAGCTCCGCAGGGTCCTTGCACCGCCCTCCCGCTGTGGGACCCCACCCGAGGGTCGTCCCACGTCCCGTGTCCCCAGTCGCGTCCGTGCGAGCGGACCGAGCACCGAGAGGAGCAGCCCGTTCGGCTGGGGCTAGCCCCCCACCAGCCCCTCTGTGCCCTGGAACCCCTCGGGGAACACCTCAAGGAGGGTGGCGGAGGGAGCAGGGATAGAAACTCAGCTTGGGCCCCCTTCCCCTGCGACACCCCTGGGCTCCGATGTCACCCGGGGCTATGGCGACCTCTGGGCTCATGTGACACCCGGACTCCAGCGACCACCGGGATCCAGTGACACCCCAGGGCTCTGGTGACACCGCAGAGCTCCAGTGACCCCCGGGGTCCCAGAACAAGGAAGGAGGGAGAAGCCCTTTTGTAGCTTGACAGCTCTTGCCTAAGCCAAACATGTCTCCAAACACACCCGTGCATAGGAGCCAGGGCCATGGCACAGAGCTGGGGGTGGACTGCATGATTCACCCTCACACAGGGTGGGCATGAGGGGTCCCAGCCTGGCCTGACCCCCCCAGATCATCCATCCCCATCTCCAGCTGTGAGAGCTCTTCAAGCAGGAGTGTGGGCTGAGTCAATGCCCTCCGTAAATGCCATGCGAGCACAGCATGGGGGGAACGTGGTCAGCAGCAAAGCCAACGCGCCCCCAGTGCTCTCCCAGGAGCACCCACATCGCTCCAGGGGTTCACCTGCGGGGCCTCACATCCCCATCCTGCAGGGCTCACGACTGGCATGGTCCCAAGCAAGGACTCACCGCCAGGAGTAGCTCCTATCATCTCCAGCTGCCAGGAGTCAGGGGTACAGGACCCTTCTTGGCTTTGCTGGGGTGATGTAGGGGTGCTGGGGGGTGCATAGTCCTGCCGTGGGGAGCCAAGCGTGGGCTGGAGCCGGGAGGATGGACAGGTTGGGGCTGGCCTCTCCCTCCCTGCCCTGGCATCCCTGGCAGTGCCAGCCACCCTCCACCCTGCCCCTCCAGCCAGACAAGCTGAGACGTGATGGGCTGCTGGATCCCATCCATGGGTGTAACAACCTGGCCGGCCTCAGCCTGCAGCTGGACCAGCCTCTGGGCGGGATAAGTGCTTGGCATGGGGCAGGGTACCACCAGCCCCAACTGGCAACCAGGTCATGGGCTGGGGTCTGCCCTCCCTGCCCTCAGCAGGCAAGTGGCACCCAGGGGACACCCAGAGAGGGGCATCCCTAGGGCCACATTCGGTGCCTCAGTTTCCCCATGCACCTAGGGGACTGTGCTAGGCAGGTCAGTGTGGAGATGTGGGTGTGGGACAGCTTGGCAAGGATGTTTTTTCCCCAAATCTTTGGCTATTTGCTGGGCCCGGCTGGCTCGGCCCCGTGGGGAGTTAATCCCTAGGCACAGAGGGGATTAGCACGGGCCCAGGGCTGCCTTAGCTGCAGCAAGCGGATTAAGGGAAGGACAGGGAACGTGGGGACGGGCAGCAGGAACCCAGGACACCCCGGGGGGGACGACATGGGGACACTTCCCAGCCCTTGGGGGGCAGGAACCCTGCTGGGGTGCAGAGAGGGACAAGGTGGTGCTGCCCATGGGCATGGCTCCCCACAGCCCACCATGGAGGGATCATGCTGTGATGCAGCCACTGGGAGCTGTGGGTTTGCACTGGTGGGACTGGGAGCTGCGGCTTGAACTGAGGGCACTGGGAGTTGTGGTTTTGCACTGGGGGCACTGGGTCCTGTCGTTTGGTACTGGCGGCATTGGGCAGCACTGGGCACTGTAAGAATACTGCATTGCTGTCACTGGGAGTTGTGACTTTGCACTGGTGGGACTGGGTGCTGTAAGACTGCATCGGTGGCTACTGGGAGCTGTAGTCCACGTGCACTGGTGTCACTGGGAGCTGTAGTGCAGGGAGGACTGGTGCGTGCTGGGAACTGTGACCCAGTGCACTGGTGAGTGCGGGAGGGGACTAGGTAGGAAGGGACTGGGCGATACTGGTGCTGGGAGCTGAGGGGCACAGAGGGAAACTAGAAGCTGAGAGAGCCCTGGGAGCTTGTGAGGGGCAGTGGGAACCACAGGAGGAGGAGGGGGCCACTGGGAACTCTTGGGGAGCACTGGGAGCTGTGGAAGGAGGTCATTGGGATTTAGGGGTGGAGCTGGGGGCAGCACTGGGAACTGGGGGCAGCACTGGGAGCTGGGACCACTGGGAGCTGGAGCTGGGG
>VWZX01004914.1:38462-63583 GCA_013399015.1 Galbula dea | reverse complement strand
GGGGAGCACTGGGAGCTGGGGGAAGCACTGGGAGCTGGAAGGAGTGCTGGAAGCTGGGGTGGCAACTGGGGGCACGGGAGAGAGCACTTTGAACTGCAGGAGAGCTCTGGGAGACGGGCACTGGGAAGCACTGGGAAACACTGGGATCTGTAGTTCAGCTGGGGATACTGGGAGGTGTAGTCTGGGGACCCAGGGCATACTGGGAGGTGTAGTCCCAGGCCAGAGCTGTACTGGGAGTTGTGGTTTTTCAGCCGCCGGGTCTGTTGGGAGCTGTAGTTCTGCACTGGGTAGGGGGTGCAGGGCTCTGTCCCCCCATGTCCTCAGTGGTTCCGGTGGGTGCTCAGAGTGTTGACAGTCATGGCAGCCCCACACTGACCTCTTGCTCGCACATGCTCTGAGCCCCAGCAGCTCTGCAGCATCTCCCTGTGCTGCCTCCCCCAGCCCTCAGCATGGGAACAGAGATGGGGACAAAGGTGGCAACAGGGATGGGGACAGGGGTGGGAATAGGGATGGGGACAGAGGTGGGAACAGGGATGGGGATAGGGATGGAATAGAGATGGAGACAGGGATGGGAGCAGCTGCCCCTCTGGAAGGTGACCATGGGGTGGGAACTGGGAGCCGTGTTTCCCCTCTTGCTGCTGGTACCTTTGCTGACCTGGGTCTGGAGGAATGCCCAGAGCCTGGGCAACAGGAGAGGGGTGAAGGAATTTGGGGTGCCCCTGACTGGGGTACAGACCCTGACCACGTGTCTCCATCTAGGCTGAGCTGCAATAGCAATGGGGGGGACACAGTCACTGGCACTGCCCCTGGGGAAGGGACCTCACCACGTGGGCTGCACGGATGTCATGGTGGGACACACACGGCAGGTATGGGACAGGGATGGGGATGGGACAGGGACAGGGATGGGACAGGGATGAGGATGAGAATGGCAATGGGGACAGGGACAAGGATGGGGATGGAGGCAGGGATGGGAATGGGGATGGGACAGGGATGAGAATGGAGATGGGGACAGGGACAAGGATGGGGATGGAGATAAAGATGGGGATAGGGTCAGGGATTGGGATGGGGACAGGGATGAGGATAGGCAGCAGGGGTGGGGATGGGCACAGGGACAGGCTCCCGTGCACAGCAGGGTGGCTGCAGCCATCTGGGTTTTGTGAGAGCTGAGCTCACCGAGGACACGGCCACCACTGCTCTGTGCTGTCCCCACCATGTCTCCCCTTCCCCTCTCTCCCTCAGGGGCTCTTCCTCCGCCTCTTCTACCCCTGTGTGCCCCAGGCAGGGGCTGAGCAGCCCCTCTGGATCCCACGCTACGAGTACTGCTGTGGGCTGGCAGACTTCACCCAGCACAGACGGAGCTGGTGTGCACCTCTGCTGAGCTTTGCCCTTGGTAAGGGGGTGGGCACCACATCCTCCCAGCAGGGCAACCCCTGCTTACAGCACAGCTCCTCCAGCCTGTGTGGATGGAGAGCAGCTCTGTGGAGAAGGCCTTGAGGGTGCTGGTGGGTGAAAAGCTGGATGTGCCGTGGCAATGTGTGCTCACAGCCCAGAAGCCAACCCTGTCCTGGGCTGCATCCCCAGCAGCATGGCCAGCAGGGCAGGGAGGGGATTCTGCCTCTGCTCTGCTCTGGGGAGACCTTCCCTGCAGGGCTGGGGCCAGCTCTGGAGTCCTCAGCTGCTGGAGCAGGTCCAGAGGAGGCCACAACAATGATCCAAGGGCTAGAACCTCTCTGCTGTAAGGACAGGCTGAGAGAGTTGGAGTTGTTCAGCCTGGAGAAGAGAAGGCTCCAGGGAGACCTTACTGCAGCCTTGCAGTGCTTCAGGAGCCTGTCAGAAAGATGGGGAGAGACTTTTCAGCGGGTCCTGTTGGGACAGGTGATGGTTTGAAACTAAAAGAGGAGATTTAGGCTACATAGAAGGACAATAATTTTCCACTGATGGTGGTGAGACCCTGGCCCAGGTTGCCCAGAGAGATGGGAGATGTCCCACCCCTGGAACCATTCCAGGTCAGGTTGTTTGGGTCTCTGAGCAACCTGATCCAGTTGCAGATGTCCCTGGTGACTGCAGGAGGTTGGACTAGATGATCTTTATGGTGCCTTCCCACCCAAACCAATCTGTGATTCTGAGGTCCTGGGTGCTTCCCCATTCCTCTGGGACACACTCCCTTGGCAGGGCTCCAGGCCACCAAGCCCATCCCTGTCCTAGGAGCAGCTGTGTGGATGCCACAGGCAGGGATGGAGCCAAGTGGGGACCTGCTGCAGTAGCAGCACACAACTGCCCATGTTCCCCCTTTTCCTGGGGGGGGGTTTCTCTTCCCCACAGGTTCCTGCCGAGTGCCAGTGAGCTGGAATGGCTCCTTCAAGCCCCAGAGCAGGGGGTACCCACTGATCATCTTCTCCCATGGCCTGGGAGCCTTTCGGTAGGATGAGCCCTGAGCTGGGCTGGAGGGAGGTGCTGAGCCCCAGGTCAGGGCCAGAGCTGGGATGGAGGCACAGGTGTCCTGGGTCCCCCATGGCTCTCCTTGGACCTGCTTCATGCTGGCAGCTCAGCCCTGACCCCACTCCCCACTGGCTTCCTGATAGGACACTGTACTCCTCGGTCTGCTCGGAGCTGGCATCCTGGGGCTTCGTGGTGGCAGCACTGGAGCACAGGTAAGTGTCCCAGTGCCTGCTGGATTTGGCCAACAGAACTAGGGCAGGGATTGTCCTCCTGGACTGGGCACTGGGGAGGCCACAGCTCAAATCCTGGGCTCAGCTTTGGGCTTCTCACTCCAAGAAGGTCACTGAGGTGCTGGAGTGTGTCCAGAGAAGGGCAAGGAAGGTGGGGAAGGGTCTAGAGCACAAGTGTTGTGAGGAGCAGCTGAGGGAACTGGGGTTGGTTAGCCTGGAGAAGAGGAGGCTCAGGGGAGACCTTCTCACTCTCTGCAACTCCCTGAAAGGAGGCTGGAGCCAGGTGTGGATTGTTCTCCTAGGTAATAAGTGACAGGATGAGAGGAAATGGTCTTAGGTTGTGCCAGAGGAGGTTCAGGTTGGACATCAGGAACAATTTCTTCCCTGAAAGAGTGGTCAAGCCCTGGCCCAGGCTGCCCAGGGTAGTGGTGGAGTGCCCATCCCTGGTGGGGTTTATAAGCCATGGAGATGTGATACTGAGGGACATGGTTCAGTGGTGACCTGGCAGTGTTAGGTTAACAGTTGGACTCAGTGATCTTAAAGGTCTCTTCCCACGAAATCCATTCCATGACTGTGACCTGTTGTGGGGCTGGCAGGGTGGCATGCCCTGGGGAGTTTCTGGTGCCTCCATGACCCACACATACCATGTCTGCCTGCCCTCCTGCCCCTGCAGGGACCATTCTGCCTCCATGACATACTTCTGCACGGCAGAGGCTGGCAGAGAGCAGTGGATTCCTTACCAAGAGGTGCCCCAGGGGCAGAAGGAGTTCTACTTCCGAAACAAGCAGGTACCAGGGCTGGGGAGGGGGATGGTGGTGTTAAGGGTGGCCATCCCAGCAGGTGTGAAATCTCTCCTGCAAGCCAAGGTGTGTCTCCTCTATCCTGGAGTCTTCACCTCCTACCCTTCCCAAACTCATACCGGTGCTGGGGCTGAGTTTCCTCCTGGCAAGCTAAGAGCAATCTGTTTGACCTGTATCTGTGTTTCCTGGAGTGCCTCTGACCAGCTCCAACTGAGCCAGGCTGGGCCTTGCCATGTCCTCAAGATGCTTAATGTCATCTGCCCCCTGGGGAAGAACAGGCATTCTGCCCAGCCCAGCACCACAGGCTGGCAGGGCTCAGGACCAGCTGCTGGGTTTGTTCACACTCTGATTTTGGTCTCTCTGGGATTATGGCAGACAGCAGCTGCTTGCTGGGCAGCAGGAAGGTTTCCTGCTGAGCCTCCCTGCTCCTTTCTGCCTCCTTTAAAAGGACAGCCTGGTATCAGAGAAAAGCTCTCTAGGAAATGTAGTAGAGGTTGGAGGTGCTTTTGACAGTCTGAAATCCCTTGCCAGCCTCTTCTGGTTGTGTCTGCTCTGTCTGCCAGTGCATGGCACAAACAAGGGAAACAGTTTTCCTGTAAGGATGAACCTGTGAGTATAAATGTTGAGGGGGAATGAGAATTAAGTTATAAACAGAGGGAAATGGTTGCCAGGTCAGCCACAGTTATGGCATCTTCTGTGCTAGGCTCACTACGGGAAAGAGGTGTTAGAGAGTATCCAGAGAAGGGCAAGGAAGTTGGTGAAGGGTCTGGAGCACAAGTGTTGTGAGGAGCAGCTGAGGGAACTGGGGTTGGTTAGCCTGGAGAAGAGGAGGCTCAGGGGAGACCTTCTCACTCTCTGCAGCTCCCTGAGAGGAGGTTGCAGTGAGATGGAGGTTGGCCTCTTCTCCTGGGTTACCAGTGAGAGGACAAGGGGAAATGGCTTCAGGTTCCAGCAGGGGAGGTTTAAATTGGATATTGGGAACAATTTCTTCCCAGGAAGAGTTGTCAGGCATTGGCCCAGGCTGCCCAGAGTAGTGGTGGAGTCACCCTCCTGGCTGGGGCTCCTGAGCTGGGTGCCAGGGTGACGTCCAGGTTTGCTTCTGCCAGCTGAGGTGGCATGAGGGGCCTGGGGTCCCCAGGCTTGGCTGAGGGGCAGCTGGTGAGGAAACTAGAACCCTCCCCTTCCTGGAGCAGAGGTCTTATGCTCATCTCCAGCCTTCTGGGCTGTCAGATTAACTGAATTTAGGACCAATCAAGAAAAGAAAGCAACTAATTCCCTGCATCCCCACTGCGGTGCAGCCTCTCACTTGCTTTTGCATTCACCCTAATTCAGGGAGAGCCCTGTGGGGTCTGAGCACTGTGATACTGGAGGGATGAGCATGGGTGGACATTAGGAGGGAGGATCTGGTCCCAAACTTGGGGGTGGAGGACCTGAGTTAAGTGGGGAAGGGGCACTTCTCCCTCCCAGGTTCATCAGAGAGCAGAGGAATGCGTGCGAGCGTTTCGGCTCTTCCAGGACATCAGCAGGGGGAAAGCTGTCCCCAACATCCTGCACCAGGACTTCCACCTCTCTGTGCTGAAGGTATCTGGGTCTGGCTGAAGGACCAGCCCTGGGGATCATTCCATGATGCAGGAGGCTGGGTGCCCTTTGCTGGTAGGATCAGTCCTTGTTGGGTGAGGCTTTGCCTTCTGGGATGAGCAGGGGTTGTGCAGAGCTGCAGCTTTCCACATCTTGGCTTCTGGGTGCCTCTCTCCTCCCTTTTCCTCCCTTGTGTATGCCAGGGAAACCAGGACCATTGCACCAGCAGTGAAAAGAGGACAGGGCAGAGCACTGAGGCTGTGCTGAGCTTCTTCCCTTGGCTTTTTCTTCCCTAATCAGGGACCTTCTGCAGTGAGGTTTGGGCACAGGCTCCTCAGCCTTCTCCTTTTTGCAGGGCAGCATTGATCTAACCAAAGTCTCTGTCATGGGCCATTCCTTTGGTGGAGTGACAGCAGTGCTGGCCTTGGTGAAAGAGCCCAGCTTCAGGTAAGCTGCAGCAGGGATGAGAAGATGTGGGAAGCTCCAGGGACGCTTGGCTCATCCTGGTGGGAAGGGAAGCCATGCCCTGGCCATCCCTCCTGCTGCAGGTGTGCAGTGGCTCTAGATGCCTGGATGTTCCCTCTGGAAAACATGCTGTACCCAGAGGTGCCCAAGCCTGTGCTCTTCATTAACACTGAGAAGTTCCAGACACCAGAAAGCATTGCCAAAATGAAGAGGCTGAGCTCCAGAAACAGCCAGACCAAGATTATAACCATCCTGTGAGTCAGGGGCTGGGGCCATTCACCTGCTGCTACCTTCCTGGGATTACCTACAAGCTGTGTCTCAGCAGGAGGACCCCTCCCTAGCTCCCACTGAAGCAGATCCCTTCCCTGTCCCAGGGGATCTGTGCACCAGAGCCAGACTGACTTCACCTTTCTCACTGGGAAGTTCATCAACCGCTTCTTCAGGGCCAGGGGAACCCTGGACCCCTACAAGTGTCTGGACATCACCAGCCAGGCAGCTCTGGCCTTCCTGCAGAGGCATCTCAGTACGGTGTGGGGTGGAGGGCACCTTGGCCAGGGGTTTGGGAGGGCACAAGAGCTTCTCCAGTGGCAGGGTGGTGTGAGGTGGCCACTGCCTCCCTGGGCTGGGGTTTGGTGCTTCCCATCCCCTTGCACAAAGCCAAGGGGTCTGGTGGCTGCTCCTCCTTTACACCTGGAGCTGGGCTGATAGTTGCTGTAGTAACCTCATCACCATCTCTGCCCTGTGCAGACCTAGAAGAAGAGTTTGATCAGTGGGACAACCTCCTGGAAGGCATTGGAGACTTGGTGGTTCCAGAGGCACCATTCTGCCACTCCAACCTCTAGCCTGCTCTGAGGTCGCTGCTGGAAGCTGGGCACCAGGAAAGCAGCTGCTTCCTGTCCAAAATGAACCATTGCAGGAGCCAAGAAGGGCAGGAGGGCTGATGAGGAGAGCAGGAGCTGGGGAGCATGGCTGAGGTGCCAGGAGAACCCTCTCTGCTGGAGTGCTGCCTGCAGTGAGGGCTGTGGAGCTATGGGAATAAAACCCCAGGGCCAAAGGCTGAGCTGTGTGTCACTGGGGCCTCAGGTGACATCCTTCTTGCAAGCAGGGGGTAGGTGGGCACAATCCTTTGCTGGATCTGCTCTAGCTCTGGCACAGGGGAGTTGTTCCCCAGGGGTTCAAGCATGGCCAAAAGAACCAGCACAAAAAGAGGCAGCATCAAGGCTGCAGGCACAAAGGTAATGAAAAACTTCTGGATGTCCTGGAAGCTTGGTCAGATTCCTGCCTTCAGACCCAAAATCTGAGGGGCAAAAAGAAAAAGAGGATAGTTTTAAAGAAGAGGCTGGCTGGAAGGGCTGTGAAATGAGGGCTGAGAACAGCCCCAGGGGTGGAAAGGAAAGAGCCCAGCTTGGTTGTGTAGCATGAAGAGGGAGACTGCTGCAAGCAAGCACATGCTGGCAGTGGGAATAAGGTGCTTTGGAAGTACCTACAGCATGTTCCTGGGGACCACTGGAGATGTTAGAGCAAGGAGGGGGCTGATCCTCAGCCAAACCAAGGAAGGGCTGAAGCTGGTAGAGCTGCATTGTCCTCACTGTGGCAGGAGAGGTGGCACCAATCTTGGAGCTGCTTCCTTGGCAGCTGTGGGGAACATCCAGGCTCCTGCCACACCATCTGCTTTTGCACTGTCCCTGCTGCCACCAGCATGGTGTTCCTGCTGAGGGATGGGGGAGACACAGCAGCAGCAGCAGCCCTGGCTTGGGTTCACCTCCCCCCGTTGTAGAGAGAAGCTGCTGCAGGTGACAGCACCCAGGGCCGTGCAGAGGCTGGGTGCTGGTGGGTGCTGAGGGTGGAGGAGTTTGGGTTTGGGTGGCAGAGTGACAGCAGGTGCCACAGGTGGCAGTAAAACCCTTTCTCCAGGGAAGAAAGGGGAATGGCAAAGGACATCTCACTCCTCTGTGGTGCCTGAGTTTGTGCCACCATGATGGCCATGTCCTCTTCTCACTGGGGGCCTCCAGACCCTCAGGGTTGAGAATGCTCTGGGGTGGCCCTGGAAGAAGGTGCAGTGCTGTGCAGCAGCAGAGAGGACATCTTACAGCATCTCCTCCTCAGACCCTGGTGCTGCTGAGGCTTCCAGGTTTATTTCTTTCTTTATTAAAGCTGGTTTACACCTAAGCCACCATTTCTGGCTCTGGGAGCAGGCTGAGATGTGACAACTAAGGGAACCTCAGGGCCACTCTGGTGAGATGCTGAGGGTGGGTAGGGGACATTCAAGGTCAGTAATCATGTGGTTGAGCCTGGGGGGAGCAGACAGAGCCCATCAGGTTCCCTTTTACCAGTGAGAGACAGTGACTGGTGCAGAAATCAAATCCCATTTTCCTTCCTCAATTAGCACAGGCAGGGATCTGTGCTGGCAGCTCCAGGGGAGCAGCCTGGTGGCACAGCACAGCTGAGGCAGGCTATAAATTCTGCAAGACTCTTATGTAAAGGCTTTCAGGAGGGTGACTCTGACATTCATTAACCCTTTGGTTCACAGAAAGCTCCTTATCCCCATCCCCAGTGCCTGTGGGGCTGGGGGGAGCAGGGAGCTGGGCAGCTGTCCCTGCTCACAGGAGAGGGCTTGGACTAGGTGACCTCTAAAGGTCCCTTCCAACTCTAACCTATGATTCTATGTCCTTCTGCCTGCCCCTGCATCTCTCTGCTTCCTGCCCCAGTCCCAGCCTCTGTGCCCAGGACCATGTTCCCAACTGTCTCTGTGCTCCTGGAGAAGAAGGGAGAGGAAAGTCCAAAATAGCCTTGTGGCTCCCTCTTTCTTCTGCTCTGTTGGCCTTTCTCTGCTCTCTGGGGGAGGTGGTGGTTCAGGAGCCCTCTCCAAGTCTCTTCCTACTTCACTGCTGTGCTTCATCTGCTTTGAAATGCAGCCTGGAGCCATCTCTTCCCCTTGCAAGCAACATCTTCCTCCAGATCCCTATTACATGCTCCAGCCTGGAGGCAGCATGCATGAAAGATGTGGCACAAGTCCCTGGTGTAGCACACAGGGAAAGTGTTTTCCTCACATCTCAGCATGCTTGGGTGGCTTTGCAGATGCTGAGAGGTTGGAAAGGAAGAGGCTTGGACAGCAATGCTGCAGCCAGCATTCCCCAGGCCAGCCATGGGCAGGGACAGAGCAGCATTCCCAGGCAGGGAGTGACCAAAGGGGACAGCTCTCCAGTCTTTGGGGTGGCCCAGGGTGGCCTGTGCCATGCTGGAAGGATTTCTGGCAAAAAGCAGGAGTTAAGGATTAGCCTGGTATGTGATTTGCCACACACACAGCAGCTTCTCAGCACCAGCTCTTGCTGGCTGTGTCCTCCCAGCACAGAGGTTCAGGTTTGGATATGAATTAGCTGCAGTTTATAGCCAGAACTCCTCCATGCCTTATCCAGGGAGGTATTTTGGATGTGAACTAGCTGCAGTTTACATCCAGAACTCCTCCATGCCTTATCCAGGGAGGTATTTTGGATGTGAACTAGCTGCAGTTTACATCCAGAACTCCTCCATGCCTTATCCAGGGAGGTATTTTGTTTCCCAGGGATGTGGGAAGCAAACAGCATCTCCATGAGGGCAGGGCTACAGCCACCTGCAAGGTGGCAGCCCAGCCCTTGCCTGCTCCAGAGGGGGATGTGTTGGAGAGGCTCCACTTCCAGCCAAGCATCTGCCTGTGTCTGAGCTGCTCAAACACTCACCCCAGTGGCTCTAAAAAAGGAAGATAAAAAAAGCTGCCCATTTATATTCCCCTCACAGCTGTGCCTGCAGCAGGGCTGGGGTATGAATGGATACATTCCTCTTCCCCATGGCTTATCTCCACAGAGCAACCTCCACTCTCTGCCTGCCTTTGGCTTCAAAGCTTTCCCCTCTCCAGACTGAAATGTGACTGTGGCAGTGCAAATCCAGCTTGGAGCTCTTAGTATCTTCAGGCTGAGAGACTTCTCTTCATCCTCCCCACCCCCAGCTCATCCTCCCTCCTGGGAAGCCCCTTCCAGCAGCAAATCCCTCCCTACCCCACTGCACATCCAAGCAGCAAACTGGAGTTCCCAGCTCCAGCCTGCAGCAGCATTTGCTGCCACTAAGAAGAAACAACAAACCCTCATTTACTCAATTGAAGCTTCCCTGTCGATTTAATTAAGGCCAATTGAGACATGTGTTAAAGCTTCCTTCTAATTACCATAACACTGCCTGAGGCTTGGGGTTTTTGTCCTTTTTTCCCCCCTTTTTCTTGTATTTGTAAGGAAAATATTAAGGCCTGGACTCATAACAGCTTACAGAGAGGTTTACAGAGGTTCGCAAGCTGAGTCCAGTGTGTGGAAGGAGAACTACAGGAGGTCTGGTGAAGGAGCTCAGTGTCCAGCCCTGAAGATCAGTGTGGATGCAGGCAGAGAGCTGACCTTGCTCCTCACCCAAGCCTGGCAGCACCCTCCTGAGCTGGGTTCCTGAGATGCCTTTCCCTGGTGAGTAGACACTTATTTTTATGTTCATTTTTCCAGACAAAACCTTGCTCTGGATGAAGTTCTGAAGAAAAATCCAAGTTTCTTCATCTCATCTGTCACCTTCCAGGCTGCCTTGAGCTTTTCAAGTCTCCTCAGACCCTCACAGCCAGGAGGGATTCAGCTCAACTGTGTCATCTTCTCAAGGACTGCTCTTCCCATGCTGGGTTCCAGGGCAGGAGCAGGGCTCTGCTGGGGGGGGGCAGGTCCTTGGCATCCAGCACAGGGCACATGCTCCCTGGGTTTGAGGTGTGATGCTTGCTGGCTTCCTGGGCCTTCAGAAATGCAATCCCCCAGGCCAAGAGGGCTCCTGTTCTCCCAGCCAGCAGCATCCAGGGTATTTCTGAGGGCAGAACTGGTTTTCCAACAGCTCTCACCCTGCAGCAGAAGCTCCTTTTCAGGCTGGAGCTGTCTTTTGCTGACCCTGGAGATGATTCCTGGATAAACAGGGAATAAAAGGACTGAGAAGGGAAACTGAGGCACTGGAGGACAGAGAGGGCTGTGTGAGGTCTCTCTAATTCCAGGCTAAGCCAAAAAAAGCCCTTAAAAGAGATCTGAAGGATGTCTTTTTGGGTTACTGCCCAGATTTCCCCCAATGTAGGAAGGACTGGCTGAGGTCAGCCCTGGCTGATGCTTTGCACCCCAGTGGGAGGGGGAAAAGCAGAGACCTGGGGGAGCTGGGGCCCCCAAATGCCCCACATCCTCCTATTTAACCTTTTAGCTTACATCTTCACCCCAGACTGGGGTTCCTGGAGGTGCTGAGAATGTCAGCACCCCCTCCTTAGGTGACATGTGGGACCAGACCTCCCCCAACCCAGCAGCTTCAGGCTGCCTTCATCTCCTCACATTGATAGCAGCTCTCTAGTGCTGTTCATCATGCCAGGCCTGGGTTGGGGTTGTTGTTCTGCTTCTTTTAATTAAAATGAAGCACTTCCATTGGCAATCCCACCCTCAGGATGTCTCTCTGGGTATTGGTTTTAGCATAGGGCAGCAGTTTGCTGGTTGATAGGGAGGGGAGCTGTGGTTTTCCTCCAGCTAGGTTGCCTTTGTTTGTTCTGCCAGCTGCTGTGGATGTGTCTGTGGTCTTTTATCTTTTAATAGAGATATTGATCTATTAGGAACTCAGGTTCTGAAGGGAAAGGAGATCAAAGAGCACTCAGCAAACGTTAAGTGCAGGTATTGTTTCCATGCTGGTATGGCCGAACAGTTACAGGCAGCAGGGTGGAGCTGGGAAATTGGGAATTAACCCATTTGGATGCAGAATTGGCTGTGGAGGTGGGAGGGGAACTGCTTGTTGCCCTGAGAGGATCTGAAGTGTGGAAGCACAGATCTGGGCCTCCTCCTCAGACTGAAGTCAAAAGATGGCATCAAAAAGCCCCCAGATTTGTGTCCTTGGCTCCCAAATCCTATGGGAAGAGGTGTGTTTTGTTCTGCCTGTGGTGTCTGACAGATCTCCTCCAGAAACAGCACCTAGAGATATCAGCAGGGCAAAATGAGCTGTGGCTGTGGCTGTGGCCCTGGGCAGGTCAGGGGCTCCTGCCTTACCTGAGGTTGGGTGTGAGGAGGGGCAGGATGCTCCCAAAATCCTGCCTTTGGATTGGAGTCTGACCTTGGGCTGTCCAGCAGGCAGCCTGGCCCTGGAGAACTGCAAATCCACCTGCTCCCTGGGCAGCAGAGCTCTGTGAAAAACAAGTCTAACCTGTGACCACTTGGCTGCAGGTGGATTTTGGCAGGAAGCAGCTGTGGTGGCAAGTGGCAGGAGAGCTCTGCACCCAGCATGGTTTCCTCTGGGTGGGAGCAGGCTGAGGTTAGGGCTCTTACAGGCTCATTCATATTGTTTATTTGACATCAGAGAAGTCCTATTCCTTTAAGAGGATTTCCATCCCTGGACTCCTCCCATCATGACACTTCCAAGCTCGATTTTGTCTTGACAGGGTGGGAGTATTTTTAACTCTATCACGCCAGGGAGGTATAAATAGCACAATAGGCTTGCTGAGCTGCATCCATCTTTTAAATTCAAGGAGCTAATTAGGAACTGGGGAATAATTAGTGCTATCCCCAGCTTTTCATTCCCCTCAGTTCATTTTCAAAGAACCAAAGCAAATGTCTTCCCTGGAATTTTCTGGGGCTGTTGAATATTTGATGGCTTCCTGATGCATTGCTATTCCATTTGTGTTGTCAAAAGCACACTGTCTGCTTTGCTGTACCCCAGCTGCAGTGGCTGATTCTGACACCTCTGAAATCTAATTAGTGCATCTCCTGTTGGCTCACATGCAAAAAAAACCCCAACCATAAACCCTTTCCCCCCACCCCCTGCTTCTCTCTCCCAGCCCCTCGCTATCTCTGGGTGATGCAGCTCTGTGCAGTACAGTTATTTTGGAAGCCTTGGCAGCAAAGTGTTTACAGGCTTCCTTGAATAGCAAAGCTCCATATGGGAAATGCAAATGTGTGGACTCTGCTTGGGAGCAGAAAAGGAAGAGCAGGGAGGATGGAAAGAAATGGGTCGAGGCTCCCAGCTTGGTTGAGAGCTATGGGAGCAAGGAGGAGGGGAAGCAATGGCAGGAGATCTTCAGGCCACAGTCCCTTTGGTGGTTCTAGGTGTAGTGGAGGTGGCAGCCAGCAGCCACACTGGTTATATTGATATAGAACCTGTATTTGGCAGGTAGCTCCAGGAGAGCACAAGTGCACACTGGTGTCTTGGAGGATCTGCTGGTGCCATGAAGAAAATAACCAGCCTTGAAACTGTACCCACTGCTGGGAGTGTCTCTGTTAGCTCTCCCTGCTGTGAAGTCTCTGGTCTCTAATAATAGTTGGGCTTGTGCTGAAGCCTTTTCCTCACTCCTGCCTCTCCCCAGCCATCTGTTTTCAAGAAACTTGTGGAATTCATCTCACTGAGCTCTTATCTGTATTTATTGGAGGAGCAGAGACTGCTTCACAAAGCTGAACGCTGGGAGAGAAGACTAGTCAGAGATACAAGAGTAGTTTGATCATGGAAAACCTTGTTTTCTTAGGAAGTAAAGAATAAAAAACATGCCAGAGATCTACCAGCAGGCTAGGAAGGGAATTCTGCTTCCTTTGCCCAGGCTGAATCTCAGGCAGAGCTCACTAGCTGGGAGAAAGAGCAGATCTCCTTCAGTGTCCTGCTTGCAGCCAGGATGAAGGTGCCCATGTGTGGGTACTGAGCTGTGGCTGTTATTTTAGGGTTTGTCACCATTTCAATGTGTTGGAGAATTTTTTGCAAGGACAGAGAGACAAGGAACTACTGGAGAGAGTCCAGCAGAGCCCAGGAAGATGCTGAGGGCACCGGAGCATCTCTGGCAGGAGGAAAGGCTGAGAGCCCTGGGGCTGCTGAGCCTAGAGAAGAGCAGCCCCAGAGGGGAGCTGCTCAATGCCCAGCAAGAGCTGAAGGCTGGGGGCAAGAGGCTGGGGCCAGACTCTGCTGAGTGGTGCCCAGGGACAGGCCAAGGGGCACTGGGCGCAGACTGGAAGCCAGGAAGTTCCACCTGAGCAGAAGGAGAAAGTTGTTTGGTGTGAGGGTGCAGAGCCCTGGCCCAGGCTTTGCAGAGAGGCTGTGGAGTCTCCTTGTGTGGAGAGATTCCCAAGGCAGCTGGAGGTGACCCTGGGCAAGCTGCTGGAGCAGGGAGGTTGGACTGGGTGATCCCCAGAGGTCCCTTCCAGCCCCCACCAGTCTGGGGTTCTGTGACAGCAGAGTGCTTGTGGGGCCTTTGTCTTTAGCTCCTCAGAAGCTGCTCTAGAGCCCTGTCAGCCTCCATCACCACAGTGCTGGGTTCCATGCACCGCAGTCCTAGGGCTGCCCTTGAAGAGGTGCAGATGATATTCAGGGTTCTATTGCCCCAATATGAAAACAACTGATAGTTTCCTCTCCCTTGCTGCAGGCACAATCACCTCTGTGGGGAGTGCTTTTAGTTGTCTCATTTTCTGGAAGAACTGGGTGAGTTCAAGTGAATTTCTCCAAAACCAAAGCAGTGATGGAAGCCAAGCACCAGACCTGAGTCCCAAACACTAAATTATTCCCAAAAGCACATCAGCAAATATTCATTAACTATTTCTTGCCTGTGGCAGAGCTTTCATTCTGAGGGAGCCACTCCTGGAAGTTCTGCCTTTATTCTTCCATTCTCTGATGTCCTTGGCTGCCTTTGGATTGAAGGTGTGGTTTGAGCTGAGGGTCAGCCAGACCTTTGCAGCCAAGCATTTTCCTTGGGAGACTTTTGTTGGGCAGCAGCAGCACATCAGTGCAGCCAGGGGGAAGGTGAGGGAGCTGCAGGATGGGGAAAAAATGGCTGAAGGTTAATACAAAGCCTGAAAAACAGAAGTGGAAAGAAATCCTCTCTACCTCTGGGAACAAGTTGCTTTGTCAATGACTGCCTCCTCTAGCAGGTTGTTGTTTAAATGCCTTAAACTGATCGACTCAGGTCCAAGAATATATTGAATTTCTAGGTTTAAAATGAACTTTGCTGAAGCAGTGACTGTTACCAGTCACAGCAAGTGCTTGCTGGTGTCACTTACCAAGGTGCTCCAAAACATTCTCTGAGGAACAAATAAAGCTGTCAGTCCCTGAGTGCTGAAGGGTGGCAATTTAATCCCCAGAAAGCACATTTCCTTATTGGAGATTAAATATTTTTGCAAGTTAAAAGAGCTGCCGTGGGCTGAGTTGTCACCTAATTGTGTCAGTCTCTTTGTGGGGTATTTTGATAAGCACAGCAGAGGAGAAGCTTTCATCTTCATGCTAAATCTGAGCACTTCATGTCCTAAATTCACACCTACAAGGAGTGCTCCTGATGGGACCTGGACTTGGGTCTCTCCCTGAGAGCAGAGAGTGCTGAGCTGGAGCCAAGGGGCTTGTGTTTGGGCTGTGCTGGGGATGAGTCCTCCTGGAGCAGGTGCCACATGAGGGCAAAGATGTGAAGTGGGTGCAGTTATCAATGGCTTGGCTGCATCATAGCCCCTGGGAGCAGGTCATATCCCATCCAATCCCATCCCATCCCATATTTATAGAGCTTTTGTCCCTTCTGCTCTGAGAATATCTGCTGCAGGTCCTGCTGCTCTCCTTTATGTTCCTCAAGATGAACCAATTCATCTGCCTGATGGGGTTAGATCTGGCCTTGAGATGTTATCTTCCTCCTCCAACCCTGTTTTTGGGGCTAAATAGGGACATGCTGGAGGGAATGCCTCGTTCTGCTGCTTGCTCTTTTGTTTTGGGTGGGGTGGTTTTTTTTGTGGGCAAACTGGAATTACAGCAAAAAGCTTTTGTTGGTGATAAGGAATCCAGGAGACAAACCCTACTGCAGCCACCTGCTGCTAGGCTCAGTGAAAGCAGAGCCTGTAGAGAAGGGCAGTAAATGTGTCAATAAATACAGATGAAATAGATGAATTAAATTAAATCATTAAATATCCTCTTCCAGATCAGGCAAAAGAAATAAATGCCACATCAATAAATGGGCTTGATGAAATCTTCCAAAAATAAAACTGCTTGCAATGAAGCCAAAAATGCTGTCTTGGTGCCTCTCCAGCTGCTGGAGATGTTGTTCCTCTTTGTATCACAATAATCCCCAAAGATTTTGGTTGAAATGCCACCCATTTGGGATAGGTGCTGTGAAAGGATTGTTAAGAGTCTCCACCAAAGGGACACAGCATGGAAAATGCCAGAGCTGAGAACAGATCCCCAGCTCAATGCCTCATCACTAAACCATGTTGCCTTTTCCATAGGTAAGTTCTTCTCTAAAAGAACTATTTTTGGCTGCAAAGCCAATCTCCAAGGGAAGGTGAGTTACCTTCAGGTCTTTTTAGTTTTATTCTTTCCCTTCTTTTTTTTTTTCCTTTCCCTGGGAGAAGCCCAGAAAATGAGATGGGAAGCACTGAGAGCAGCCTCTGCATGACTGCTAGTTTCCTCTCATCTTACATCCCTTCTTCACAAGAGGTAAATGCTATTTCCTCAGCCTCTCTCCAGGGGAGGGGAAGGACCTGACTGAAGGTACCAAATAAAAAGCCCTCCAGCCCAGGAAGCCTTGTTCCCTCTGGGAAATCCTGTGTTATCCCAGGATAAGCTCCTTGATTTGACTTAGAAGCATGAATATGAAAGCATCCAACACACTGTGTTGATCTACAGGGATGGTCATTAATAAATGAGACAGTAAAACACAAGCTGATGGCATGGGCTCTTGGCTGCTTTGTCTTCCAGCAATGTTGGGATGCAATTTAATCCAAAGCCTCAAGATGTTTCAGTTAACAAGATGTTGGCTGTGAGATCTACACATGGATTTGCTGGTCCTGAGCCAGGAAGCCCATGAATGGCCCAGGCATGACCCTGAAGGACCAAACAGCCATTGGAAAGCTCTTTGAGCTCACAAAAAGGTTCCAAGCATGCTGCTGGAAAATGGCTCTTCCCATGCTCAGCAAGGCTGCTCTGGCAGAAAGCATTCCCCATTGCAGCAGCTCCGTGCCTGGATGTGGTTTCCATGGAAATAGACATCAGATCAGCAAAAAACAGGGCAAGTCTTTAAAATAATCTCTGTTTTGAAAGCTTGGTGCCTTCCTGTCACAATATTAACCTTGCTCAAGGTAGGATTTTTTGGGTTCTCTCTTGAGTGCAAAATCCTTGTTTTGAAGAGCATGCCCAGGAAGGGTGGGGCCCCTCAGAAGAGTCCTTTCTGTGGTGGTTAGGGTATGGACAGTTGGGCTGGAGCAGAAGATTCATGCTGTTCTCCAGCCATCTGCCTCGTGTGTGTGTGTGTGTTTGCTGCTGGTGTAACTCAAGTGACTGGAACGTAGGAGCCACCACTGGAGTGGGACAGGAGTCATGGGCACTGAACCTGTGAACATGCAGAAGCTTCATCTGAAGCATGTTTGGGAAGGAAGCACTTACCTCCACTTGGCCATAGCATTGTCTTGGGAACTGCTCACAAGGCAGCTCAAAGGATGAGGACAGATCATCTCGACACATGTACATTGTGTACATCCATGAGGGCTTTGACTTGCTGCTGTCACCCCAAAGAAGTGGGTGGCCATGTGGCTGTCCCCTAAAACACACTGCCAGGGGCTGCAGGGTGAATCCACTCCCAGACCCACAGATCCTCTTGGGGGTTGATATGTTGTGACTGTGGCCCTGAGGTGACCAAAGGAACATGGTGGTCATCTTGGAATCCTAAAATCATTATAGTTGGAAAAGACCTCTGAAATCATTGACTCCAATCATCCACCCAACACTGCCATGCTTGCCACTAAACCGTGTCTCCAAGCACCACAGCTACATGGTTTTTGAACACCTCCAGGGATGGTGACTCCACCACTGCCCTGGACAGCCTGGGCCAATGCCTGATAATCCTCTCAGTGAGGAAATTCCTCATAACATTCAATCTTGATGATGACCAAGAGCACTAAGATTATTGTGGCCCTGTGATAAATAACTGGCCCTGAGGTGGCCAAGCCTCCAGGTAGGTGAGCATGGTCCTGAGGTGACTATGGCCCCGAGGTAAGTAAGTGGTGATGGCCCTGAGGTGAACACGGTCCTGAGTTCAAAGACCCTGAGGTAAGTGACCATGACCATGAAGTGGCCATGGCCTTGAGATAACTGTAGTCCTAAGGAGCCTCGAAACTCTGAGGTACGTTGACCATAGCTCTGAGGTGACCATGATCCTGAGGCGGCCATGGTCTTGAGGTAAGTGGCCGTGGCCCCAAGGTGACTGGGTGGCCCTGACCATAGCTCTGAGATGACCATGGTCTTAAGGCGACCACGGCTCTGAGGTCAGTGTCCAACCGGGAGGCAACCACCTTAACCAGCACATCTCCACTCCCACCAAACTCCCCTCGGGGGACAGGCGACCCTGGCCACCAGGGCTCCTCTCCGGCCCACCACGGGGACTGGAGGGTGAGGGAGTGAGACAAAGGGAGTCCCTCAGCCCTCAGGAGGAGGGGAGGGCAGCGGCGAGCGGCGGCATGGGTGGGCTCACAGCCCCCAGGGAGTGGCCGACGGAAGCGAGAGGCATCGCGGGGAGATCCCGCAGCCTCCTCCCGCTCCCGGCCGGACCCCGGTAAGGGGGGCGGGCGTGGGGGGGTGTGGTGTGTGGGTGACCACCGGCCGCCGCTGGAGGACTACGACCCTTCCCGGCATGCAGCTGGATGGGGAGGGGAGGGGGCGTACGCCCCTCTCCTCTTCCCCAGCCCCCCGGGGCGGGCGGCACGTGCCACCGCGCTGGGCCAATGGGGGCGGGGCGGGGCGGGTCACGTGCTATTGTTTGGCGCTTTTGTGCGCGGCGGAGCGGGCGCGAGCGGAGTGTGGCTGGAGCTGCGGAGCGGGAAGGTGGGTGAAAGGCGGCGGCGACGGGGCTGCGGGCCGGGCCGTACCTAACCTAACCTGGCTTGGCATTCGGATTCGCTACCGTATCCGAGGTTTGAAAAGATGCCTGAGGAAAGGGGGTTGTGGGGGTCTCTGAAGGTCCGGCGCTCCGCGGGGTGGGCTACGGTGCCTCATCGGAGCGGAGTGAGGATTGGTGTCAGGGTGAGGAGGGGTCTATCGGAGATCTCAAGGCGTTTGCGGGTGTTTGGGAAAGGGAGCCTCACGCCTGCCCCTTTTGTCCGTTCTCGGGGATTGGGGGGGGGGAAGGTGTCGTGTCCACGCTCGCCGCTCGCTTCTCGGGCGTCTCGGTGACAAAGGGAAGGGAGACAATAGGCGGGGGGCGCGTCCCCAGCCCCCTCTAATCTCGGTGGGGAAGAAAGGGGTGTCTATTGTCCCGGGAGCGGGTGAAGCTCTCCGAGGGGCGACGCCCTCTTAGTGGCGACGGCGGCAGCGGCGCCCCCTCCCCTCGCTGACAGGACCCCGCCATTGTTAGTGGGGAAGGGGCGGCGCCCGGGCGGCCGTTCCCCGACGCCATCGAGCTGGGGGCGCCGTCGCTGAGCCCTAGTTCGAAGGCGGTGGGACGAAGGGGTCCTCGCCGTCGTCCCGTTTCCCTTCCCGCTGCCCTTCTTTCCCGTCGCTTTCGCTCCGGGGCGGGGGCTCGGGCCCGCACCTGCGGCGGGGGGCGGCAGGTGCCCGGATGTTACCGTTGGCCACGCCCCTCCCTCGAGCCCCCCGCGCGCGCGGGCTGGAGGCCGGGCGCGCGCGCGCACACCCTCTCTCCGCGGCGGTTTGAATTCGGTGCGGTTGGGAAGGCGCGTGCGAGGAGGGGGCGGGGCCTTCGCCAGACCGCGCGACGGCCTCGGCGCCGATTGGCTGGCGGGGGCAGGGGCGGGGCCGTGCAGGGGCTGGGTTGGGGGTGCGGTCCTAGCGCCGCCCGTCCGGCTCCGCTCACCCCCACGGCCCCCGCCTCATCCCCGCCTTAAAACCTGCACTCTCCACGCTTTGGGGCTTTTTGACAATCACGTCTCTTTCTGACACGGGATGCTAAGCAGTGTGCGTGCTCCCTCGCTTCGGTGATGTGCAGTGTGCCTTCGGCTCCGCAAATAAAGTGGAATTTTAAATGAGCTCCGTGCGCACGTTGAAGACCCTTTGGCAGCAGCTGGAGTCTTGGCTCTGCTGCCTGTCGTGTGCCCCGCTTTAATGCAGAGAGCTGTGTCGGTGCAGTGTCCCTACCACTGTCTGCTGCTGGATTAATGCTAAAATGGCAGTCTTTGTTTGCATATCTTAATTACGGTGGAGTAAAACAGGGACTGAAGATGTGTGACTGCATAGTCGTACATGGAGATCCTGCAGCACCATAGCAGAGAACCTCTCTGCTGTTCCTAGCAATGTACATCAGCCTCAGCACCATAGGCAGACTGGAGATAGACTGCAGTAACCTTCCTGACTGTCTTTTGTTCAGCAGCTCTAGTTATGCTTACCAGTTCTTGTTAGAAGAAATGAAATTTGAGTAGTTACTGCTCAAATGTTTGTCTCTTTGTTGTCCAGGAATCAAACAGATTGAAGGTCTCCCAGACTTGGCTTCTGGACTCCTCTTTTCTTGACCATGGCTACTTCTGGTATGTGCTATTATGTACTATATAGTCCTTTTTTTGACTTTTTTCCTCTCAATTTCTTCAGAAGTAATTGAAGAATTTAATGTAGTAAAATCAGCTGTCATTGCCTTGCTTTTCTGCCATCTCTAGACTGCTTTGGAGAAGCTGTTAAGACTGGGTACTTGTGAAAACATACTGAGAGCCCTCTGAGACTAGGCTGTTAGCAGATGGGCTCCAGCTCCTCTGCATGCCATCTGCTCTGCTAACAGAGCTGACTGTCATCTCGACATCTTGGTGATCAGAGCTGGTGTGCTGGCAGGGCTGACGTGCCAGTTCAGGGCTGTTTGGAGAGAGAACATTGGCTTACATGTTGCTGTGAAAACTGATTTCAGTTCTTGGCTGTGTTTAGGCAAATGCCTTGAAACTCTTCCTCAGCTTTGTTGGGGGGGGAAAAAAACCCAGAATAACATTCTAGCTGAAGTACTCATCGACTTGTTTCACCACCCTGGATAGTAAAGGCTGAAATAAAATGCCAGGCATTTGGGTAAATGTAGTATTGAGGACGAATTACAGCCCAAATTTCCTGGGACACTTTTGAGTGGTGCTGCTGCTGCTTGAAACAAAACTGTCCCCTCAGGTGCTGCCTCTTTCAGGGAGCTCTGTGGTGCTGAACACTGCCTTGTTCCCCATGTTCCTAGATATTCAAGTGAAGGAGCTGGAGAAGCGTGCCTCTGGGCAGGCCTTTGAGCTGATCCTCAGTCCTCGTTCAAAAGAAGCAGTCCCAGAGTTCCCCCTTTCTCCCCCAAAGAAGAAGGATGTGTCATTGGAGGAGATCCAGAAGAAGCTGGAAGCAGCAGAAGAGAGACGTAAGGTAAGAGGCTGAAATGGCTTCAGGGAGCTCTGCCCACCTGGCCTCTGCCAGGAGTGGGGATTTACCTTCCATTGTTGCTTGGGACAAGCAGTTAGTGGTGTTTAGTGTGGTAAACAGAATGTCAGATGAACCTTCCTGGGATCTTTAGGGCTTTTAGAAGCCTTTGTTATGGTCTGCAAGGCTGTGGCTTTGATCCCAAAATGATCCTGAATGGTCACGTAAACTGGGAGGGGGGGGAAGCTGCTTAGCTGAGGGGGAAAGCTCGCTGAGGATGAAGCTGGTTTTGTCTTCAGCATCATCAGTGTTTTCATGGAAAGTGAAGTGGTGAATCTGTGATGAGGAGGTTTGCAGATACAGCATCTATCCTGATGGAAGATGTTGCTGTTGAGATGTAGCTTGGAGCCCTTGGCCCTGCAGAGCCTCACTAATGGAAGTGCAGCTTCCTCCCTGTCACCTGAGTCAGTGATTCACTGCTCTGAGAAAGGAGAATCCTCTAGGAAAGATCTATCCGTGGAAAGAGCCAAAAATCCATATCCTTGCCAGAAACTCAACTTTCCTGATAGCTTGCAGGGGTGAAATGGGGGTTCTGTGGGTGGGGGAAGCACCAGGCAGCTCTGTCCTGCAGCCCAGAGTTGTGCTGCTTCCTCTGGGGAGCTGAGAGCAACTGCAGTGCAGCTGTCTCCGGAGTTCACCTGTTGTGTCCTCTCTTTCCTTAGTCTCATGAAGCAGAGGTCTTGAAGCAGCTAGCTGAGAAGAGGGAGCATGAGAAAGAGGTGCTTCAGAAAGCCATTGAGGAGAACAACAACTTCAGCAAAATGGCAGAGGAGAAGCTGACCCACAAAATGGAAGCCAACAAAGAAAACCGAGAGGCACAGATGGCTGCCAAGCTGGAACGCTTGAGGGAGAAGGTGGGTGCAGAGTCCCAGCTCCCCCCTGCTGCTTGCTGTCAACACTGCCTCAAGGAGGCCAAGAACATGGTCAAGTGAGGGGAGTGCTGTGCTGGACAGCCTGGGTGGGGGTTCTCTGGTGCTCTGGTCTTGAGAGGTGATTAAATCTGCAGCAGACTTAGAGATCCTCCTCCTGGGGGAGAGGGTGGGTGGAGCTCCAGCAGCATCTTGGTTTCTGTTACAAAGCTTCACCCTGCAACCCTCAGCAGGCTTGTGGGGTGAGCTGGGGGGTGGTTGGGAAGGAAGTTGGGGCTTGCTGTGCAGGCCTGGAGCCCTCCCCTCTCTGTGCTAGGGCAGCTGACTGCTTCCTGCTGTTGTCTGACTGCTTCCTGCTGCTGTCTTTTCAGGACAAGCATATTGAAGAGGTTCGAAAGAACAAAGAAGGCAAAGACCCTGGTGAGGCTGAAACTGACTGACTTCATTCTGGAAACTGACTCTCCCCCTCCTCTAAATATCCAAAGACTGTACTGGCCAGTGGTTTTATCTTTGTTTTTTTTTGGGTTTAAGTTCCTAGAGCCTGATGTAGACCTGTTAAGATTTAGCTCCAAACTGTACACTTCCTTTGGGGGTAGAGGGGAGACCTTCCATGGTTCACCTTTTTCTAAAGTGTTGTCTTTCCAGTGTAGCTTTCTTCTTGTTGCATCCTTTTCTACTCCAGCACCCCTGCTGCTGGCTTGATGGCTAGTACTGTATCAGCTCTGTAAAACGTTTGTGAGAGGAAATCTGTAGTAAACTGTTTGATGCTGAATATCTGTTACACTGCAAAAACCTGGCTCTGTCCCAGTCTGCTAAAACCCTGCTGTAACTGAGTGACTAAATAAAGCTGCACAGTGCTGTTACCATGAGAATTCCTTCAGAGAAGAGCATCAGAAACAGCCTCAGTTGGGCTGGGGGCTGTGGCAGGTGTCCTCTAGGCAGTGCTGGGGGGGGGAAAGGTCTGGGCACAGCACAGCTCCTTGCAGCCA
The DNA here is from genome assembly GCA_013399015.1 of Galbula dea. NCBI lineage: Eukaryota > Metazoa > Chordata > Aves > Piciformes > Galbulidae > Galbula > Galbula dea. The sequence continues at coordinate 40,826 of VWZX01004914.1, read as the reverse complement.
GGGGCATGCTGTGTGGTTCCTTTGCCCCAGAGCACAGGCATTGTCTGAACCTTACAATCAGAGCTTTGTTTGGACACCTCAGCAGTTGTCAGCTGCTGTGTTTTTGTTCAGAGGAGTTCAGAGCCACCTCCCCTGGGCTGCTGACAGCTCAACAAACAAGCCCTTGTTATCCCATGACTGATCTGAGCCCTTCAGTTGTTTTTGGGGAAGGGTTTCTAGAAGATGGCTTGAGCTGTTGACTGGTGACTCGTGTGCTGTGTCCTGCAGGGGCAGAGCAGAAAGTCAGGAACCTGTTCTGGGCCTGGGAGTCTGCCCCAGCTGAAAACACTGTTGTGGAGGAGAGGGATTGTTGGTTGGGTGTCTGCTGCAGGTGTTTGGGGACAGGGCATTGTGCTGCAGGGCAAGGCTCAGTCAGAGCCATTAAGGTTGGAAAAGACCTTGAAGATCATCAACAGATCCAACTGTTACCCTAACACTGCCCAGTCTCTACTCAGCCATCACCTGCAGTGCCACAGCTGCATGCTTTTTGGATGCATCCAGGGATGGTGACTCCACCACTGCCCTGGGCAGCCTAGGCCAATGCCTAACCACTATTTCAGGGAAGAAATTGTTCCTAATATCCAACCTGAACCTCCCCTGGCACAGCCTGCTGCTGTTTCCTCTTCTCCTATCACTTAGGAGAAGAGACCCACCCCCACTTCACACCACTATCCTCTCAGGTAATAGTAGAGAGTGAGAAGGTCTCCCTGGAGCCTCCTCTTCTCCAGACTAACCAACCACAGTTCCCTCATACAATCTGTGCTCTGGGCCTTCACCAGCTTTGCTGCCCTGAAGGTTAACTCCTGCACACAACCAGGTGTTCACCATAGCTGTGTTTTCTGGTGTGTGAGAAGTGAAGCTGTCTGAACTTGTGCTCTAGGAGAGATGCTTTTGTGCTGGATTATTGTACAGGTGCCTTAAAAACACCCAGCAGCCCAAAGCCTTCCTCTTGAGGACACCCCAGGTCCTCCTGCTGCTCTGTGGCAAGGCCAAGGCTGCCCTTGGTGTGTGTGAGCAGCCACAACTCCAGCACAAAGAGCGTGTTCTGAGACACTTGGCTTCAGTGTGTTCCCTTGGAGCAGGGAAGCTCTTGAGTTTCACAGCTCCTGTCAGTGCCAGACACTGGTGCTGGTCTCAGTCCTGTCCTTTGGTGTCCTTCATCTTGAGGCTTGGCTGCCAGGCTTGTTTTCAGCTCAGCTCCATACCTGGAGCATCTGCCCTGGCCAGGTGACAGAATGACATGTTCTGAGAGTGGAAAAGCTGCTAGGGAATGAGTTTGGGGTTTTTATTGAGTCCTGGACCACTGGACATGTCTTCTGGGGCTTGCTGAAGAAGGAACCTCAGTTTAGAAAGCTGGTTTGCATCACTTTTACCACTCCTGACTACATCAGAGTTGTATTTAACCAAAAAGCTGATCCTGCATTGCTTGGGTGGAAGAGGAACAGGGAAACAGAGCCAGGGTGGATGCCCTGGGAGGCTGGGATCAGTTCCTTCCCCTGAAGGATTCTCAGAAGTGTTTTAATACTTCATCATTTAAGGTAAGAGGCTGTTGGGGAGTAGCCACCCCTCTGTGGTGGAGGCACTGCCTAGGCTCTGGAGGCAGTGCCCAGGTACAATCCGAGTTAGAAAAGCTGCTGCCAGCCTTGTTATGGATGTGGGAAGGGAAGTTGGGAGCAGTCAAAGCTCGCACCAGGCTCTAATGGACAGAGGCTGTCCCTGGGGACACAAACTGCTGTTTTGCTCCATCCCTCGACCTAAGGAGCAGAGCCCAGACCTGGCTTCCTCGCTGCGGCAGATGGGAGCCGAGCGTCGGGGACCGGAGCTCGGGGAGGGGGAGGAGAGGCCGCGACAGCCTCCGGTGCTGGAGCAGGGGCGGGTCCGGGGAGGGGGCGGAGGCGAAGGCCGGGTCCTGCGGCGGGGAGCGGAGCGGCAGCGGCTCAGCAGGTGCCTGTGGGGGGGTCCCGGCTGGGGTCCCCGGGGCCGGGAAGCTAGCGGAGGGTGGGGGGTTTTGGGGACAGCGGGAGGGGAGGGGCGAGGCTGCTTCACCTTCAGGGCCCTGAAATCCCCATCCCGGGGGAAAAAACATTCCAGGCTCAATCCCTGGCTGCCTGTCGTGTGTCACCNCGGGTCCTGCGGCGGGGAGCGGAGCGGCAGCGGCTCAGCAGGTGCCTGTGGGGGGGTCCCGGCTGGGGTCCCCGGGGCCGGGAAGCTAGCGGAGGGTGGGGGGTTTTGGGGACAGCGGGAGGGGAGGGGCGAGGCTGCTTCACCTTCAGGGCCCTGAAATCCCCATCCCGGGGGAAAAAACATTCCAGGCTCAATCCCTGG
>VWZX01004914.1:3534-38352 GCA_013399015.1 Galbula dea | reverse complement strand
CCCCCCCACCTCGTTTTGGCTGGGGCTGGTGCTCTGGTGCTGGGCCGGGAGGATGGAGAGGCTGTCCCGGGGTGGGGGCTAGGGTTTAACGGGGGCTCGGTGAGGTTGTGCTGAGAAGAAACCGATCAGAAGCGGAAAGAGCCATATCTGTGCTTCCGAAGGTGAAATCCAGATGTGTATAAGGAAGAGAAGAGGCATGTCAAGAGCTGGGGGCTGAGTCTGTGTCGTTAAGGACACAGCAGGGTGGGTGGATGCTGCCTGGGAGAGGAAAGGCTCCCTAAGCTCTAACAGGCGTTTGAAGGAGTGATCCTGACATCTCAGGGGTTATTATTCAAGAGTACGAGGCAGGTAAACGACTGCCCGCACCGCTGTGCAGGATGTGCTCCAGTCCCAAGCGGCTGTCGCTCCAGGCTGCAGAGCTAGGAAGAGCTTTGCAAATTCATTCCTGCTGCAACAAGTTTTGGAGGACCCGAAGTAAACACCACTCCCTTTCCTGCCTCCTGCTTGGCTGCTCCCAGCGCAGCTTTTCCCGCTCCTTTTGCTACAGCCTCTCCCCGAGCAGAACCTGGGTTGCTTTTCCCGGAGGAATTTGTCTTCTGGCAGCTGTGACAGAGTCACCCGTGGAGCTGAGCCCCTTCCCAGGCATCCTCGGGAGCAGCAGCAGCAGCCCCTGGCACAGAGGCAAGTTCTCTGGGTGGCACAGGGGCAAGGTTTTCTTCCAAACTGCTCATCGAATTTTGGTCAAAATAACTTAAGGGGGGAGGTTCTGCTTTTGTCCCCATCTCCCTGACAGCACTCGAGGCTGTTTTGCTGCAGCACGGTAGCTGCAAGTCCGGAAGAGGTTTGTGAAGTTAATTTTTCACTGGCGGCCTGAGTATGTTGCAGGGTTACAGGAGGGTTTAGGAGGCCAGGCAAGGGTCAGGATTGCTCTCTGTGAGGTGCTGCCCAGAGCCAGGCCACTTGTTTTTTGACTTGGAGCGTCTTTAACTAGGTGAGGCGGGGAAAGAGCATTCAAGAGGGAAGCTGACCAGCGAACAGCTTGTTCTTATCTTCATCTGTGCTCCTCGGCTTCAGGCAGGCATGAGTTCCAGAACTATCTACTCCATTTTGATGAGGAAATGACAGGCATTTTTAAAATAAACAGCCCCATCCTCTGCTCCTCCTGTTCCAAATTCTGAAGAGCTTTTCCTGCCTGAGCTGTCCCTGACGTGACTGCGTTTGCCAGGAGCTGGGGTGTAAATCAACACTGGAGCTGGACAGGAGTCAGGCTGTTTGCTTCAGAGCTTGTCTGAGCAAGAGCAGGTGAGGAGGGAGGGGGAAATCCTCATTTCCAGCACTTTCTGTTCAATATGGTTTGGAGGCTGCTGTTGAAAAGGCAGAGGAAGGCAGTGAGGTCGTTCTTATCTCGGTAAGGACAGCAGCCTCAAAAATGTCAACATGGAAACGCTGGCTCACAAGGTTATGCTGCTGAACCTCAGTGATGCCAGAGGAGCTCGCTGGAGCTGTGTCGGTTTTGTGCAAAGCCACATGGAAAACTGGGAGCTGGAAACAGACAGGAAAAACTCTAAACACAGAAGTTCCATCTCCTGTTACTGGTGTTACCGTTATTTATGTTCTGAAGTGCCTTCCCGGGGAGGCAGAGCAGGACATCCACTTGCTTGTGGGAGCAGCTCATTGTGGTAAGGACAGATGCTGCAAATAGTTTACAGGGAGGGAAAATCTCCAGGCTGCTCCTGGAGTGGGAGGGTTGTTTAGGCTGGTTCATTTGTTTAGGATGGTTCATTTGTTTAGGATGATTCATTTGCTTAGGATGTTTCATTTGTTTAGCAGTTCCCAAACTTCTGGGAAGGAGTGAGCTAGGAACTGATGCCTCCTAGCATGTTCATTTCTGTGTCAGTTAACCCCATGCTGGTGTCCTCCACCTCTGCCCTCCTGCAGACAGTCTGTCGCCTGTGCTGCGTGCGGCACTCCACGGTTCTTCAGGCTTTCTTCAGCCTCCTTCCTGTTCCTATTTGTGGTGATCCTTTCTTTCAGCTCTAATGAGCTGTTCTCCAGTCACACATGCTTCTATATATCTTGGGGAAAAAAACCCAAACACACAAAGCATTCAAACAGCCTCTGCTGGTTGATTTCTTTTTGGTCAAGTCGCTATTAAACCCTACAGCCAAACCCAAAGGTCGTTCGGGAGGACCCAGAGCTCGGCTGCATCATGGCAACAGTCATCACCGAAAAGCTTAGTCGCCTCTTCATTAACGTGCGGCAGGTCCCTCAGCTGCTGGCTCCCCTCCCTCCCTCCACCGTCAGCAGTTCAGAGGTGCCCAAGGTCTTCTGGAAGCCTTACATCCACACTGGCTACCGGCCGGTGCAGCAGACCTGGCGCTACTGCTTCTCGACGCTCTTCCAGCAGCACAACGAAGCCATCAACGTCTGGACCCACCTGGTGGCAGCAGTGATCCTGCTGCTGCGCTTCCAGCGCCTCGCACAGCGGGTGGACTTCGGGCAGGACCTGCACGCCCAACCCCTCCTCATCATCATCGTGGCCTCCATCACCTACCTGACGTTCAGCACCCTCGCTCACCTTCTGCAGGCCAAATCGGAGTTCTGGCACTACAGTTTCTTCTTCATGGACTATGTGGGGGTGGCCGTTTACCAGTACGGCAGCGCTCTGGGGCACTACTACTACGCCATCGAGCCCAGCTGGCACGAGAAGATCAAAGGGTTTTACATGCCGGCGGCTGTCCTGTTAGCCTGGCTGTCCTGTGCCGGTTCCTGCTATGCCAAGTACCAGTACCACCAGTCTGCTCACCTCCTGAGCCGCCTCTGCCAGGAGCTGCCCTCTGGCCTGGCCTACGTGCTGGACATCAGCCCCGTGGTCCACCGCATCTACACGGCACTGCCCTCCGAGCACGCTGACCCAGCCCTTCTCTATCACAAATGCCAGGTGCTGTTTTTCCTCATCGGTGCCTTTTTCTTCTCACACCCTTACCCTGAGAAGTGGTTCCCTGGGAAATGTCACTTCTTTGGGCAGAGCCATCAGATTTTTCACGTCTGCCTGGTGCTCTGCACGCTGGCGCAGATCGAGGCAGTGGTGTTGGACTACGAGTCCAGGAGACAGATCTATTCTGCTCTTCAGGGTGATTTGGCACACAACTTCTCTGCCCTCTGCCTCTTCACCGTGACCTGCTCTGTCCTCACAGCCACTTACATGGCTCGGAAGGTGAAGAACAAGCTGAGCTTCAAAGAAGAGTAAGAGCTCTGAAGGAGAAGGAGGTGAATTCACCTGCGTGTTTGACCTGCAGCCAGCTGTGGTGATGCTGGAATGAATCCAGCCACAACCTCTGAGGAGAAGAGGAGTGAAATGCTTCATGAACTGTTGCTCAGCAGTGTTCTCTCTAGGAAGGGAAAGGAAGAACTGCTTTTTATGCTTTTTGAATTCTGAATCATTTCCAGCTTGCTCTTAGAATGGTGTACTGGTTTAATTAACATATCTGAATAAACAGTTGGAACTAAATGTTGTTAGCCCCACAGCCCTGTACCCTGGGAAAGAGTCTTGAAAGCTACCAGGTCACACAGCAAAAGGTGAGGAGATGCCATCCAGCCCCCTGTAACAGAGGCAGAATCTAACCCATGGAAACAAGACTGAGGTGAGCTTGTATAGGCCATGAACAAGGGTAGCAAATTAATATCATTTCAGCCCCTTTGATGTGGCTTAGGGAGTGGTACAAAGCTGGCCACAGTGACAGGGACCCTGTCCTTCACCTGTGAGAGCATACATGGTGTGAGAGTCATGAACCCTATCCTTGGAGTGCAGTAAGAGGAGACAGAGCACAGCTGGGGCTGATCTGATAGATGCTGAGCCCCAGGGCAGTGACAGGCACCTCTGCTCCCTCCATGGTGGATGAGGCCCTGGGAATAGGCACGGGTCTGTTGATGCAATGGGTTGAAGCACGGAGGGTGCAAACAGAGCAGCAAACGGCTACACCTGCCGCTGCAGCTTGTAAAGATGCGATGGGCTGAGGGAGGTCAGAGCTGGGATTGTGTCCAGGAGAGCAGCTGAGAGAGCAGCAGCAAGGAACCCAGGTGTGCTGCTGCCCCTGACCTGCAGCAGCTCCTGCCCCCCGCCCCCGTGAGCACCTCAGCAGGCACTTAGACCTCCCTTCTCCACCTCCGGCTGCTCACCGGCCGGTCCCGATGGCGGTTGCCCACTTGATGTCGCCCCTCCCAGCGCCGCCATCAACTCCCTCGGCGAGCCGCGCCCCGGAGACTGCCTGAGGCTCCTGCCCGAGGTGGGCGGGGCTCCGCCTGCCACTCATCCCGTCCCGCCGCTCGGATTGGTCCGTCTGCAGCACGAGCACGGACGGGGAGCGTTGGCGGCCGTGAGGCGGGAAGCGGGAGCGAACCGGCACGGGCTTAGCCGAGCCGAGCCGAGCCGAGCCGAGCTTAGCCCAGCCTAGTCTTGTTTCACCTAGGGCTGTGAGGGAGCGTTCCAGGCATTGCCCTTCCCTGGGCCCGCTGGGAACGGGGAGGGGGAACGCCCGGCCCTTGCCCTGTGCCGGCCGGGGGAGGGGTCTGGGCGCCGCAGGAGTTCGGCCGGAGCCCGCTCACGGCCGGGGATGAAACGCAGCCGGCGAGGCGGCGGCCAGGCCCTGCAGGCCGAGGCCTGCGATGTTTGGCTGGACACCGCGGAGCGGAAGCAGAGCTCGGTGCAGGTGGGGCTGGGCGCGGTGCGGGCAGCCGGAGCTGCCAGCCGAGGTGGGCCCGGGCCTGTGTGGATCCCCGGGGGTGGGAGGCTCCCCGGTGGAGGAGAGGCTGGCAGAGCAGGGCTGTAAGTCGGGTGTGATGCAGAAGTCTTTCCTGAGGGGTGCGCAGAGCTCGGACAGTGCGGCGCGGCAGGGATAGCCTGTGGCCCTGGTCCTGAGCGTCCTCCTCGGGGGGTACCCAGTGTGGGCAGTGGGTCGGACAAGGTGACCCCCTTCCAACTTCAGCTATTCCCGTGAAGGTGTCACAGGAAGAGTGGAAGCACTTAACAAAGGAGGGAGCTCTGTCACAATGATGGAAGAAGGCTAAAGTTGATTTTTAATGGCATATATTCACTTTCCACTTGTTTCTTTCTCTACCCAGTCCTTCCTAGCCAAGCCAAAAGTATCCAGCAGAGCTCTGGAAAGGAAGCTCACCTCTTTCACCTTCACACAGAGCAGAGCCTGTCAGCCACGCACCAAGCAGACCATCATCTCCACCTTCTTCCACACACAGCCAGGTAACATGGAACAGTGGGTGCCCCTCTAGGAAAGTGCTTTCAGGCCGTAATGGAAAACTCATCTCTCTTCTGGGCAGCTTTACTAGGCAGAAAAGTGCATTTTCTAGTGCAGAAGTTACAGGTTTGAACTCCTGGGAAGGATTTGATTGGGATGGTTAATCTAACTGCAGGCACCTTTTGCAGTGTCAGACTAAAGTGTAAGTAGCAGCAGTCACAGCCAGTTGTTACTGGAGAGCAGTCTGGACTCTCAGTGATGCAGCAGGCTTTACTCCTTGCAGAACTGGAGTTCTCTGTGGAATACTGGGCAGCCTGGCTTAGCCCAAGAGCTGATACAAACCATTCAGGGGCAAAACATCCATTTCTGGGTTGCCTGGTGCTATCCCAGGAAGGATGATTCAGTGGGGATCACCACAGGGTGTGCTCTGGGCCCCTGTGGTGTCCTGTGGGCAGCTCTCCCTGCCTGGGGAAGGGGCAGTGTCCAGGGTGTTACAAGTCAGGTTTGTTCTAAACAACAGCAGCCCCTAAGTTGTCAGGTAATGCCCTTGGAAGAACAATTATAGCTGGAAGTGAAAACTAATGTTATTAGTTCAAACAACCTCCCCATCAGGAGGTGAGCAAGGAAAGCTTTTTGTGGAAGGGTGCAAGGATTAAACCTCATGGAACCAGTGAAGGAGTCAGGAGGGAACTGGAATATTTAAGCTAATTAAGCCAGCTCATAACCACTGTGGTTTTGAGGCTGCTTTTGCCCTCTGGAATACAAGAAATGAGGATTTGTCTGTGGGTCTCAAATGAGCAGCTCTGGAGAGCAGTGGAGTGGCTGCAGGCAGCAGCAGTGGAGGGTGGTGGAGCTGTTTGGAAGCTGGCTACTGGCTAGTCCATCAGCATCAAACTGGCTTAGCAATAAGCAGATGAGAGGAAGCACTGCATGAAGTGGACAAGTTAATTATTGGACAGAGTGTTTGTGCTGTGACAAGGGTCATTGATGGTTTGTGCTTTGGGTTCCTTACTCCTGCTCTTTCTGACTGTGTTGTTTGATTCCCTGGATTGATTGTGTTCACTTGCTCACTGTGTGTGTGTCTGGGTTCCCTGAGTGCTGCTGCTGCTGCTCAGCAGAGCTCTGGAGCAGCTCAGGTGCTGAAGTATTTCTGCTTTGTGGTTTTTAGTTGTTCTTGTAGCTCATCCTGAATTGATGAACTTGCTTGTCTTGAGAAATTGGGTTAGATTTTCTGTTAAATGGCTTGAGAAGCAAGTGTAGGACTTGGTGCCTTCATCAGGTCATGAAGGCAAGCTGCAGGAGGTTCACTGTGAGGGGGGGGGGGGTTGGGAACTCCTGAGCTGCTGCTTTTAGAAGGAGTGTCAGAGGTGGTCAGCCTGGAGAGTGAGAGGAGGAAGGCAGAGAAGCCAGAGGCTGGAGCAGGAGAGGATGCAGCTCTCACATCTCACTTGAGGGCAGCTTGTATGTATTGTTTATAATCCCAGTGTTTTTGGCTGCCATTCCACTGCAGTCTCAGCAGCACAAACAGGTTATTGGGAGGTGGTGGCAGTGCCAGCCTGGTGTAGAACAGGCTGTGGCACTGCCCAGGGAGCAGTAAAGCAGCAGCTCTGAGTCAAGCCTCGAGGAATGGTGCTGTGGGTAGTGACTAACCCTCAGCAATGTGAATGCCAGTACTTGCTTTAACCAATTCTCTGGTCCTTTCAGATGAGAAAGACAAAGAAAACTCCAGGCCATCTCCTTTCACCCTGAAAAAGGACTGTAAAGGAAAAGGCATTGCTTTGGCTGCCTCCCCCCTGAAGATCTTGACTTTGCCAAGGGTGGAGGAAGCCCAGAACAGATCTCTCCGAGCTGGGGAGGAGAAGGTGCAGGTTGCCCTGCGGCACCGTGCAGGGACAGCACCGACCTCCTGCTTCTCACAGGCAGGGTCCCACGGCAGGAGCAAAGCCTCCTGTGGGCTGGGAGAGGATTCCTGCTCCTTCAGCTTCACCCAGGACTCAGAGGGCAGCCAGATCCTCGGTCCCAGGCAGGAGCCAGATTTGTTTGCTGGAGAAATGGCTTCAGCAAGCGGCAGTGAAACTTGGGGCTGCAGGATGAACACAGGAGAGGGGCAGCTGCTTCCAGAGACCACCAATACCAGGCTGAGACTTGGTGCCAACCAGAGGAAGACCCCACCCCGATCAAGCAGCCTTCATCCTTCACCTGATTCCTCTGGGACTAAGAATGAAGCTCCCACTACAAGAAGGGACAGGAGCTGTGCTGCCAGGCTTGCCTCCTCTCCCCGCAGAGCAGCTGCAGCGCAGCCGCTGAGGGAACGCTGCCGAAATGCTGCTGCTGGCTCCGCCCTGGAGGGGCAGGGCAGTGAGGTGAGGCTGAGCAGCCCCTGCAAGCACTCGTTCACCCAGGACTCTGAGGGACAGGGCAGTGAGGTGAGGCTGAGCAGCCCCTGCAGGCACTTGTTCACCCAGGACTCTGAGGGGAACAGAGTCATTGCTCACTGCTGCTGGCACCTCCCCTCTCCTTGCCAGGAGCACGGCAGCTCCGGTGGGCAGCTGCCCAGCTCTCCTGACAAGGGCTGGACCAGTGATGCTGCAGAGAGGAGCTGGAGCAAACTGGGGGAGCAGGGCTCAGATATGTGCTATGATTTACTGTTCACACAGGATTCAGAAGGGAACAGAGTGATGAAACACGAAGGGACCTCCCATGGGTCACTTAATGACCTCTTGTGATGCTTCAGGAAAGGGTGTTTTTTGGTAGGAAAGCAGAATTGAGTAAAGCTGTTGTTCCTGTAAGTATGGACCAGGCAGCAGGTGCAGGAGACCCATGCAGCAGGCCTGGGCCTCTTTGGGCTCTGAAGTTTTGCTTTAGTAAGAATAAAGTGCTGAAGGAGGGTGTTTATACTGGCTTGCCTGGTTCAGTCAGGATCAGAGCCTGTGGGGCCAGCAGCAGTGGCTCTGGGGGTGCAGCTGGGCCAGGCAGAGCTCTGTCACCTCCCTGGAGAACTGACTGGGTAAGTGCTGTTGCTGCTCTCCCTCACTGGGTGGCAGGAGGCACCACCAGCCTCTCCTCTCTCTCTGAAGGTGGAGATGAGGGTTTATTTTTCAAGGGCTGAGAGCCTGGTGGGTTGAGAAAAACCTCAGGGTCTGAGGAGCTTTAGCTCCAGCACTTCCAGCAGCTGGAATTCCACCCCCCCCTCCCCAGCACCCTCCTTGCTGCCCCCTCCCCAGAGACAAGCAGCCCTGCTGCCCTGGCTGGAGGCTGGCACATTCAGAACAGCAAGGACAAGCAGTCTCTTATTAAGGCTCCATTTTATAGAAAGGAAAAACCCATACTTGAAACACAGCCATGAGGAACATTGCAGAATGTGTAGGTGCAGGAAACCTCTTCAGTTAGTGAGAACTGTAGCCACAGGCAATGCCAAGTTCCTGCTTCCCTCTTCTCAGCTCTTGTGCTGGGTGCTCCACTCTTAGCAATAAATAGACCTTTTGAATGCTAAATAAAATACAGTATCTGAATACAAGGACTATTCATGAAACATTAAATTACTGGCAAGAAATTAAGGCCATTCTGTCATGCAACTGTGGGGATAATGTGTGAGGTACCCAGGGCAGAGCAGCCCTGGGCTGTGGCTGAGGGACTGGACCATCCACTGCAATCTCATCCTCCCCTGGGGGAGGAGAAACCTTTGACCACTGATTCTAAACACTGAAGACCAGGACACATTCATTAGCTGATTCTGTACCACACTCAGGACAGGGCAAGAACTGGATGTTTGACCTTGGTTTCTACTGGAAATGGTAACTAGTTCTATTGTAAGGAGGCTGGTAGAAGGGAAATGCTTAACTGGAACCTAAGGAGAACTGTAGGTAGAAAGAACATCATCCAGCAGCACTCATTGCACTCTCTAGAGGATCCTTATCAATAATCAACATCAAAATACAGGTGGAAAAGAATTCCCATCTTCTTAAAAAGGTTTTGTTTTCTTAAATAGAACAAGAACATGGAAAAACCACATCAAAGCCTCAGGGTCAGTGTCCAGGGCAGGAACCATCTGGAAGTCCTAAAAGAGGCAGAAGGCTCAGGCCTGTGGAAGGCAGCTACTGTGGAAGAAATTCTGGGAGCATAACACTTTTGCTTACAGAGTTTGATGCCAGGAACTTCATTTCTCCTTCAGGGCCAGATCTTCATCCTTGAGGGCAAATTTCCTTCTCAGGACTTCTGCTATCAGCACAGCAGGGTCTTCCTCCTTCATTGAGGTTCTGGTTCTAGGGGGGAGACAACAGCAGAGTCTGTTAGTCAAGAGAAGTGGCAATGCTGGTGCTTTCCAGCTCTGCTTGGAGTCTTTATCTGCAGCCTTTGGCATCAGCTTTGGTCACAGGTAAGAAGAGGTGCAAAAACACCAGCACAAACCAAAAAAGCAGCTAAACATTCTGATCTTTCCTGTTAGCTTTGGAAAAGCTGGAGCTCAGCTGGTGGCTGAAGGCACAGCCTGAAAACCTCAGCACCCAGGCTCTTATCTTTATGCATCTTGTGTGTTAACAACAAAATAAAAGTTCATGAAGTATTTTCAGGCTGTGTCCCCTCAGTACAGATCTCCCAAGTGGTGCCTGAGTTCAAAGCCTGGGAGGTTTTTTAACCCTGACTTTTGCTGTCCAGTGGCTCTGTGCCTTCCTGTTTCAGTGTGGGTAACTGCAGGGATCTTAAGGGAGGCCTGGGCACATTTCCCTCTGCTTAGCTCCTGCACAGGAGCATTCCCTTACCAAAGCATGCTGCTGCTTTCAAGGAGCTCACAGGACAGGTGTTAGTTTGCTTTAGAGGGAGCCACAGCCCAGCTCCTTGTCCCCAGGTAGTGATGAATTCCTTACCAAGCTTCTGGTTAGAACTTGCAGGGATAATTCAGAGCTTAACTCTTCTATTGAATAGCTGAAATCCTCTCTTGCTCAGAAAGCACTATGAGGGATTGAAGCAGAAAAACCTCCCTCCTGGAGTATTTCCTTGCCTGTTTGGGCTTGTTCTCCCATCACTGAAGGCTTTTGGTGAGCTCTGGGAGATGCAGCTCACAGGTTAACCCTAGTTCAGTGCCTGCAGTGATCTGAGAGCCAAAACAAAAGGGCTAAAATAAGATCAAGGGTGTTGAGGAAGCACTTACAAGTCTTTGCTCTGCTTCATCCTGTGGATGTCCTTCAGGATGCCCATCATGTCTGCAAAACTGCTGGCCTTGGAAAGAGAGACAGAATCTTCCTCCTCAGGGTCCCTGGCTTCTGCTTTACAGCACTCAGAGCTTGCAGAACAGAGCATGGAGACTGAAGGGAGCTCAGGGCTTTCCAGTTCTGCCTCCTCCTCTGTGATGTCACTAATGACAAAGGAAGTTGTAGATTGGAAAGAGGGTCCAAAAGAAGGTAAAGGAGAAGATGCATTTGAACTTCCTGGAGATAATAAATCTGGTGTTAATGAAGCAGAAGCTGAAAAAGAAAACAATATAGGTGGATAGGTAAAGTCAGCCCAAGGCAGGCAGGTGCTGTTCTCCTGAAAACAGAAGAGAAATCAAGAGGCAGCAGCAGCAGCCTCATCCCCCATGCTGTGAGATACCAAATTCATCATGTTCTCTGCCCACTCTGTGTCCCATGACAGCATGTTCAGAGAATCATGGCATCATGAAGGTTGGAGAAGACCTCTAAGATCATGAAGTCCAACCAATAACCAGCACTGCCAGGTCACCCCTAAACCATGGCCCTCAGCTCCACATCTCCAGGGCTTTTCAGTCTCTGCAGGGCTGGTGACTCCACCACTGCCCTGGGCAGCCTGGGCCAATGCTTACCCACTCTTTCAGGGAAGAAATAGTTCCTAGTATCCAAGCTAAACCTCCCCTGGCACAACTTGAGGCTGTTTCCTCTTGTCCTGTCACTTGTTTGCTGGGAGAAGAGACCAGCCCTCACCTCACTCCCACCTCCTTTCAGGGAGTTGTAGAGAGACATAAGGTTCCCCCCTGGGCCACACAAGACCTTCTCCAGTACCTTTTATCCCACCAACCCTCTTAGGTATCTCCATTCCTGTCACACCCACCACCTCATCATCCCTCCAGCCCAAACCCCATGCATGCCCCACCCCTGCAGAGGTCAGGCAATGTGGACTTTTTCTGGCTTTATATATGCTAAGATGGAGGAACAGAGCTTTAGCTGCTGCTCAGGGTCACAGAGGGAGCCTGGGGCACAATGTAGGCCTTAATTGTCTTCACTTTTCTCCTCTCCATCACCTCGAGCAGCACTTGCCTTTCTTTTCCTTCCAGGCTCCTTCCCCCATAACCATGAGCCTGGGGAGAATGCAGAGCTGGCTCAGGAGCTCCAGCATGACAGCCACAGCTAGCCAGCCTCTGGCTGCATCCTGACCTGCTGTAGCTATCACCAGCTGGAACATGAGAACAGCAGCCACCATTCCTCAGGGAAGCTTGGATTTGTTTCCTTCATGCTTTAAAATGCAGCAAGGTTAAGAACAGCTACAGAAACCCCAAGTGAAAATGAGTTGGCTATTTCCAGGGCAAAACACTAAGGGAAAACAACCAAAACCCCAGCAAAATGCTTCCTGTCCTGAGAACAAAGTGTGCCTTCAGGCACTTAAATGCCCTTGGCCTCCAGAGGAAGCTTGCAGATAGTTATCAATTTCCAATTAAGGGAGCTCTCTAACAGTCTAGAATCCAGCAGATTGCACAAGATTTCTTGTTTTGCCATCAATCTTTCCAAGAGAAGCCTGCTAAAGAGTTATCTCCTTCAGCAGGTCACTGAGCTGCTGCTGGGCCCTACATCACTGCTCCCCATTATTGACTTGAAGGACATGAAGTCAATAGCAACTGTTCTCAAATGCCAGCTGATAACAAGCAGGCACAGAGCTGAGCAGAGAGGGAGAGAGAAAGGTATTAAATGATTAAATCATTTTTCTCCCCTCTGGATCTCTAATTTCCCTCCTTATTACTCTCCTTGAATTAAAATGGACTTTGCTAGCACACAGCTTGAGCAGCTGGAGAGCTCAGACAACACTTAACAGGGGAAAGAAATGACCACAGAATTCCCCTTGGTTTTTAGTCAATTCTGGTTATTCCTCTGACCTCATATGAAGACCAGGCCAAGTGCTGGGTCCTGCACTTGGTGCACAACAACCCCATGAATGCTCCAGGTTTGGGGCAGGGTGGCTGGAAAGCTGCCCCCAGGAGCAGTAGCTGAAGGTGAATCATCAGAAATACCCAAGCTCATCTCAATACAGCCTTGCATGCTAAAGACATCCCATAATTTCTCCTGAGGTGGCACATGATTGATACCAAGTAGATTCTTAGAGTCCATTTGCCACACAGGACTGAAGAAGCAGCTCAAAACCTCTCCTGCAGAAACCAACACTCAACTCCATGATACCCCACAAGCCAGGGGTTGCACTTGATGATCTGAGAGGTCTTTTCCAACCTCAAGGCTTCTCTGACCCAGTGTGTTTCTGGCTGTGGAGAGCTGGGCTACATCCAAGCAGCCACTAAAGCTGGGAGTCCCTTGGGGCTCCAGTAACCAGACAACCCTGTTGTCTTTCACAGATCAAGAGAGGTTTGGGCTCCTGCACACCCTGTGCAGGGCAGCACAAAGCAGCAACCTGGGAATCAAAGAACTTCTTTGTTTTCTGAGGTAGGATAAGGCACTGTTACCCATCACAAACAGGAGTTAACCTGCCTGGGATCGTGGCAGCTGTGGCATCCTTCTTTTCCTCTGGAAAGCCACAGTCAAGCTGTCAACATGCTTTACTGGCAAAAGGGTGGCAAGAGGCTGGGGCCAGACTCTGCTGAGTGGTGCCCAGGGCCAGGCCAAGGGGCACTGGGCACAAACTGGAACCCAGAAGGTTCCACCTGAGCAGGAGGAGAAGGTGAGGGTGCAGAGCCCTGGCCCAGGCTGGCCAGAGAGGCTGTGGAGTCTCCTTGTGTGGAGAGATTCCCAAGGCAGCTGGAGGTGACCCTGGGCAAGCTGCTGTGGGTGACCCTGCTGGAGCAGGGGGGTTGGACTGGCTGATCCCCAGAGGTCCCTTCCAGCCCTTCCTCTGCTGGGATTCTGTGGATTCTGTGTACAAGAAACCATCTTTTAAGAAAAACTGTCTTCAGGAAGGACTAAATTCCTTCAGTTTGTCAAACTGTTCAATGTTTTTGAGTTGGGAGATCAACAGCTCTGCCTTCTGAAGGCTCCACAAACAGATACCAAGGTATTTCTACCTTAGTAGTTTCCACACTAAAGCAGCTGCCTGTGCAGCAAGCCTTGGGGAGCCAGAGGGATTTGGCCCCTACCAAATACCTTCATAGCTTGGAGCTAAGTGTACAGGAAACCCATGAAAGGAAGAGAGCTAAGTCTTTCCTCACAGCTCAGTTTTGTGGCTAAAGGCTTTCAGTTGCACACTAAAGTCAATCAATGAGCTCAGCTTTTCCCCAAGGACCTCAGATGCTACAGAAATGGCACTGTCCTTGTCACAGGGGAAACAAACACTAACATCTCCTCCTGCCCCAAATCAGTATGTAAACTCACTCATGGCTGACCTGCAGCAGGAACAGCAAGAATGCACCACATGTTCTCCTAAGCCACAGTGCTTGAGAGGAGAGCTGGCCTCCAGACCAAACATTCAGGAAGCAGCACTTGGTATTGCTTAAACCAAGCAGGACTCCTCTAACAAGATAGAACCAGCACCAAGCTGACACCAAGGACAGCATCCCACCAACAGGAGCCACAGCTCTGCTGGGAAAACATCATGGAATTCAGCTCTGTATGCAGGAAACAAGGTGGCTCCCTGACCCAGCCCCTCTCCTCCAGCAGAGAACCCAACTCACTCCCTTCCTACCTGACTCTGCAGCGACGATCTTAGCGATCTGGCTCCGGAGGTGACTCAGCTCATCCTGCAGCTCTGTGGTTCTGCTCAGTGCTGGCAAACCAGGCTTCTTCAAGGCAAGAAGCTTCTCCTCCTGCTTCCTCAGGTTGGGGACAGAAGCATTTCGCTGTATAACAGTGAAGGGACTCGGCTTCCACTTGTGCTTCAGCGGGCGAGTGTCGCTCCTACAGGGCAGAAACCTGCTGGTCACTTGCAAGGTCTAGACCCCTCTTTGACAAGAGTATTGCTCAATGCTCTGCCTCCACCCCAGGACAGCAGAAGACTTCAACACCATGACCCAAAGCCTCTGCACCACTACACTGTGTGTCCCACTGCAGAGATTTTGGCACTGTGTAGATGTGCTGTGCTGCTGGATGGGCTGTCTCTGCGTTACAGGGACGGAAAGCTTGTCACAGACATCATGACCCAAGGGCACAAGATGTGGTGGAAGGACACAGGGGCAGAAATCTGGGGGTGCTCACATGGTTCCAAGTCATTTTTCTCCTGGTAACACTTTCTGTGCTGGGCAGTGCCCTGGAGGTACATGGGAGTCATCCCTTACTCCTTAACTCTTGCCTTTGACTTCCAAGTCCCTTTTGTCCTCCCCAAGTTCCCTATTCCTCTGACCCTGTTGTAAGGACAAGGGTTCAGCTGGCCAGGTCCAAACTGCTGCAGGGAAACACTGCAATCAATGCTGGGAGAACTCAACTCTTCCTTTCTAATCAGAAACACCATGGATCAGGGAGATTACTCTGCACTGATCTCTCAGTAACCATACAGCACGGCACAGGCTCTTAGCACATGCTACAGGAATCCCTCCCACCCAGGGTCCTTTGTCCAGTTTCTCTTGGGAAAAATGTCTTTCATCAGGTACTACATCAGACTTTGAGAGGCCTGGAAGTTGTGCTCATGGGATCAATGTCTGCCCCATGCTGTGTGAAATAAAGCAGTGTCTAAAAACCAACCTGACTCTGGCATATGTCTCCTCATCATCTGCTGCTATCCACACGATGTCTGCCAAGGTGGGGACTGGAGGAACATCATTTAAATAGAGCTCTGAAACATTTGGGAGAACCTAAAAAGAAGAAAGTCACATTAAGGAGATGGTATTCCTGTCCCTGAAGCCACTCCAAATGTGCTGCAGTGCCTGGCAGGGCCTTTGTCCTCTGCACCAGGTCAGCTGTGTGACAGCAACCAAAGTTTGGCTCAGGGAAATGCATCTGTGTGTGAGCCTCTGCCTGTGCTCAGTGTTACTGTGCCTGGGGAGGCTGAGCAGGCAGCACAGGGGCACCTGACACAGCTCAGGATGCTTGCCAAGGCCACTGGCAATGCTCTGCCACTACAAGTCCCAGCACTGTCCTTGAGCTTGAAGAGTGACGTGAGCATGCCCATGAACCCTGGGTTACTGCTTAGGAAACAGGAACCCAGAGAGCATGTGGCCTGCTGGAGGTCACACAGCAAAGCAGGGGCTCAGCAGCTCCAGGCTGGTGTCTCCTCTAGCTTGTTAAGCCAGTCCACAGGCAGTGTCTGAGGAGGAATCTTCCTCAAGTTGTGGAGGATCACTTACAAGAACAGAATCTCCCAAAAGAGGGAATAATAAATCTTCAGATTAACTCTGTGGAGTTTGTGACTCCAGCTCTGCAGACACAGCTGACTGACAGAGGAGCAGCTGGTGGCTGGGCCTTGCCTTCCTCCACATGCTCACCAAGTCCCCCCTGAGCCCACTCACCTCAAAGGTTGCTCTGGGACATGGTTTTAAGGGGAGGTTGGACCCAATCCTCCTGACCACGCTGCGTGCTGAGCCATGGGGTTTGTTCTGCCAGATGGGGATGGTCTGCAAGAAGCCAGGTGACAGAATCACTATTTCATAGAATCCCAGAACTGCCAGAGTTGGAAGGGACCTTAAAGATCATCCAGTTCCAACCCCCCTGCCTGGCAGGGACACCTCCCACTAGTTCAGGTTGCCCACAGCCCCATCCAGCCTGGCCTTAGAAGCAACCTCTCTGGGCAAGCCTGTTCCAGTGTCTCACCACCCTAACAGTGAAGAACCTCCTCCTAATATCCAATCTAAATCTTCCCTCCTCTAGTTTGCATCCATTCCCCCCAGTCCTATCACTACCTGACCTCCTAAGTGATGTCAAATCACTTGCCCTTCTTAAAATGTATTCAACTGGAAACTGTCCTACCCAATCCACTCTGGAGCTCTGACTTCCCTTTGCTTGTTCAGTGATGCATTTAACTGAGAACCTGCTAACAACCAAGCTCCTTGCTCCATAAACCTGTGTTTCAGCTGAATACAGGTGAACATCAGCTAGTTTCCAAGGGGCATTTTAAACATAGGTGTAGTACTTTGAAAACTAAAAGCTCCAAATGAAAACATACCAGAAAAACAGTGTCACATGAGGGGCCCGGGAGAACACTGAAATCAGCAAACAGTCTCCTTTAAAGAGACACTCTTGCTCCCATGTGATCTTTAACACCAACAGCACTGAGAGACTGGGAATGTTTCTTGAATGATGGCACAGTCGCAAGTGCATTCCCTGCCACTCCCACTGAGGGCTGATGAAAGCAGCCTTGGAGGGGGTTTAGTGAGCTTGGCATATTCCTGACATGGAGTCCAAAGGTGAAGTGCTCTGTCCTGTGACTGCCTTCCCTTCTGCCATGTCACAACCATGACAGTTCTGGGGACAGGAGGCAGTACAAGACTCTGGACAGCAAATACCACTGTCACAACCCAGAACCAAACAGGTTATTTTACTCAGTCCACAACAAATCCATTAATTTATTCACTGCTGGAGCTCGTGATGCACTCAGTGGCTAAATGCAGGTCTTAGGCAGTGAGATTTAAAATTCCTGGTGTGCTTTTTAAATTGAATCTCCGAGCTAGGAGAGCACTTGACATCCCCTGGTCAGCGGAGAGCCGGGAAAAGGGCCCCGGGAAGGCGGCGGGGAAGGGCAGGCAGGGGCCCAGGGTGCCTCCGGCTGCGGGAGGTGGTTGTGCCGCTAGGACACTTACCGACTCCGCTGCCATCTCCGGCTCTGGCGGCGGCTCCGGGCTGGGCTCAGCGCTGGCTGCTGCGGCTCCTGCGGGCAAGGACCGCGATCATTCTTTCCCGCTCCCTGCCGGGCTGCCGCTTCTCACTGCAAGACAGAAGGGACTCGCTGCAGGCCCAGGGCCGAGAGGAGCCCGCACGGAGCCCGGCCGAGTCCTCTGCCGGGGCCAGGGCCGGAGCAAGCCCGCACGGAGCACCGGCTTCCNGTCCGCGGCCCAGCTCGGCCCCACTGCAGGCCCCTCCACCGCCATCACCCGGAGCCAGAACTCGCTCTCCGCCGTTCCGGCTCCGCCCGTACATGCGCAGAGCCGCGGAGCAGAGCGGCTCGCTGAAGGGCAGAACGGCAGCCCCGAGGGCAGGAACAGCTCAGCGGATTGCTGACGGGCGGAACGGCAGCCCCGAGGGCAGGAACAGCTCAACCCTGCTCCCACACCAATCGCCCCCACCCCTCCCGAGTCGTTCCCACCGCCCCGCTCCCCAAACCCTGCCCCGGAGGAGCGAAGGACTGCAGGAGGCAAAGGCTGTTAGGATGGGTTTAAGAAGCGCAGGTACAACCGGAGCCCTCGGGCCCCTCTCTCCCGGCACCACTCCCTGCGGGGCTGCTTCCCCCTGAGCCTCGCCGGCAGACATCGGCCCTGGCCCCACTGTGGGTTTCGGGCCAGAGCGTCACAAAGCGCAGGAGGTGAGGAAAGCAGCGCCTGCCCCCAAGAGCCATCACAAAGCTGTCCAAACAAAAATGTTTACAAACAAAGAGACAAAAAGCTTGGCACGTATTGATAAGAGCCTGAGGTGATAGCTCCTAGCCAGGCAGCAAATGGGCAGGGACAGAGTGACTGGGCAGAGCAGCAGGTAGTGGGTTAACGGGGAGAGACATAGGACAGTCGTGTCCTATCAGTCCCCCGACCCTGCTGTTTGGGCTCCTTTCTGCCACCCTTCAGAATAACTAACCCCTTTACCCCGAGCTCAAACAGCCAGGAGTGCTCCAAGGTGGCTCCAGGCAGGGCTGCAAGAGCCTAGCAGTTCCCCAGAAGACGACCAAGGTGCTTCCAGGGATGCCCAAGGCTTCGGTGTGAGCCCAGAGTCACTGTGGGCTCAGGCACAGGCTCTGCTCGTGTGTGGGATTGTCACAGGGACCACACCTGCCAGGCAGTTCTGTGTCTGCAGGATCAATGCTGCCCCTTGCAGCTCCTGACCTGGCAGGGCCTGAGAAGACAAACACAGTCCTGCCTGCTCAGCCACTGCCCTCTCTGCCCATTCTGCTGCAGAACTGGTGGGAAGGCAAACAAATGGAACAGACTCCCCAGGTGAGCACAACTGATGGACCTCAAAGTCCAAAGCCCATGACTAAGGTGGCTCAGGGAGGGTGCAGCAAAAATACCTCATGTGAAGCTTCATAAAAGCCAGGAAGAAGATCTACACTGCAGCTAGGCCTCCCAAGGAGCTGGGGGAGGCAGGCACTCAGTCTGCTCTGCACTTTCCACTTGGGCCAAAGTCCCCTCAAAGGGATGAGACCAAAGTCCCCTAACAGGACAAGGCTGCTGCTGTGACAGGAGCTCAGTCTTGAATGCTGCCTGGAGGCTTTGGCACTTCCTGCACCTACACTGCCAGCTCCCAGCCTGTGATTCCTGCAGGCCCTCTGGAGTGTGGGAAAATGCAGAGCTAATGCATAGTTATATAAAGCTGCTACTGAGAAACATCCCAGGAGTAATTAATCTCACTAGAGCAATTAGTGAAGCTACACTGGTCCAGCCCAGAGGTCCATCTAAGCTCAATTTCCAGCCATGGAAGCAGACAGGAGGCCTGGGGCAGGGTGGGGACAGGGTCATCACCACCTCTGGGTGCCCCCCAGGTCCTGGAGCCCAGGAAGAAAAATACCTCCTCCAATTAAAGGGGGGAAAAAAAAAAGGCTTTTCAGCCCATTTGATTTGGTCCAACAAAATTGTGCTTCAAAGAGCAGAAAAAGCATCACCAGCCATGGCCATCTGCAGCCATCTACTGTGGATGCTTTGTCTCCTCACTATCTACAGGAGTATCCTCTAAACCCCACTTCATCTAACCTTTCCTTCTCCAGATGACACTCAACTGCAGCCAGGCACTGGTACAGAGCAGGAGCAGCAGCTCAGGGGGTTCCAGAGATGGACAATGCTCTTCTGCCTCAACAACTGCTTTGGGAAAACCTCCTGAAGATTTTCTTCAGCACTGCTGGCTTTAGAAACCACTTGGTTCTCAGCCAGTTCATGCTCTCAGGGCAAGGCTGAACCTCCTAGTGCTGAAAGGAACTTCATCCTGGTTCATCATTCAGTGTAACCTGGAAGCTCAAAGGAAACAGGGACAGAGCATTGCAGCATCTCCAAGGAGACCCTGGGAGAACACAGCTCTGGAGCCAGGGGGTTGGGAGTGGCCCTGGGCTGGATGGGGCTGGGGCACACTGCTCAGTGCTGTGTCCTGTAGCCTGCAGTGCACATGCTGCCCTGTGAAGCCAAGAGGGGCTCTGGCCCCAGATCCCCAGAGGTAAGCCACACCTGCTGTCTCCAAGCTGCACCAGACCTCAACTCCCTACTTTCCACTCCTAATTTCACTGTCTCAACCTCAGATACAAAGAACCTGAATAAAGAAGACCAGGAGACCACTCTCCCACTGCAGGACACAGGGTGCTGGGAGGAGGCCGCTCCAGAGCTCTAACCTCCCACACTCATGCCTACACATACCAGCTCCAGTCCCACTACTCACTGGTGGCTACTGCTGTCACTAAATGCTCTTGTGAAGAGCTGGCATCCAAGCCACCAGGCAGCTTACAGCTCAGAGGAGCTGTGGAGGACACCAGCAACCAGGAGGGAGCTTCCCACCTGCACCAGAGCCCACAGGGCACAGGGGATGGCCAGGAGTGTTGGACTGTAACAGCACCACTGTTCTCCAGGATCCAGGACACAGTCCAGTCCTCCAGGGCAGGGGTGTCCTGGGGATGTCTGCTACAGCTGTTACATCAGTTTCACCACAGAGTCTGACAAGGAGCTGGAAGAACATGAGGGTGGGTGGGAAACCAAGGCAGATGCACCAGGAATGGTTATAGATTCAAGTATTTGCCCTCTAGGAAAAATCTGCCTGACCTCAAAAAGGGCAGGTTATTGTAAACTGGCATCACTTGAAACTTGGCCTCAAACCAACACCCAGAGCAAAGCCCCAGCCCTGGGACTGTCTGCAGCCTAACAACAACATCTGGCATGAAGATGAGGGAGAACTGCTGCCATCAAAACCTCTGAAGTCTCTGGCCATCTCTCTGGGGCATTCCAGTGCCTTTGTTCTTAGGTCTGCAGGTATGGTTTTGCTCTTTGCAGTCCTTCCTTCAGGAACTGGAGGTAAGTTGCAGTTGAAGGGTCTTCAAAACTGGTTGAGAAACTAAAGATGTTACTCTCCACATCCTCAGGCTTCATAGAAGTAATATCCAGGAAGTAGTTAGCATTGATATGGTGAACCTGGGAGAGGAAACAGATGAGGAGACTTGAAAGGCCAGAAACAATGCCCCAGCCACTGCCCTGGTCTCCAGCCATGGGTGACAAGACTGCAACAACTCCTGAAGAGCCTCTAATGCTTTGCAAATGCTAATTCAGCATCCAGAGGTCAGGTTTGCATTCACAGTCACAAAAAGACATGTGCAGGACAAGGCTCTGTGTCCCTCCACTGCCCCCAGGCACTGATCCCTCAGCTTGGGTTAAAGAGGAAGATGAAAACAATCTGGGAAAAACCAGGCAGGTATCAAACCTGGCTCTGAGTGAGGGCTGGAGAGAGGGCAGCCCAACCACACTGACTGCCAGGGTGGTGTTCTCAGCCCAGCCCAGCTGCAAAACCAGCACTGAGCTTCAAACACCTCTGTTCTCTCTGCTCCCTCCTGGAAGTGGGAAAGGGCTAAGTCCCCACCGACCACAGCAACCTTCAGAGGCTGAGCTGAGGCCACCCAGCAGCCCAGAGGGAAGGCACTGAAGAGACAGCAAGGAGTCACATTCCTAGCTCTGATATGCAAGCATGGGGCACAGCTGGATCAGCCCTGGCAGGATCCTCCACTGCAGACAGCCTGGCTGCTGCCACACAGCAAAGCATGCAGTGCCAAGTGGCAGGAACTGTTCTTCTTCAAATCCAGGGTGGGGAGGGGTGGGCTGCTGGGGGCCCCAGCAGAGCTGAAGCATGTGGCCTTGCTAATGGCTGATCTGCTGTGATAAGCTTGGGAGAATCAAGAGGAAGATCAAGGTGCCAGAAGGTGCTGATAAGGAGATGTTCTCCCAAGCATGAGGACAAGGGACAGTGGCTGCTAGGAAGCAAGCTGCAGTGGCTTCCCAAAGGTGAGTGACTCCAAGCAGGGACAAGGAGGAATCCCAGGCAGCCATGTGGTGTGAGTCTGATCCTTTCCCCCCACTGCCCAGAGCTGCTGCTTTTCTGTCTCTGAATAAAGATTTTTGTTTCAGATTCCTTGCTAGAGCTGCTGTCTGCCTGCCACAGCACCCCTGAGAGCACAGCACCAGGAAGGACTGTGGCCCCACCATGGCTCCAGGAGCCAGGGAATGGCTTGGGAGCAGACACTTGCTTCAGGCTCTGGGGGTGACCCTGGAAAGAACACATTCTGCTGGGTAAAGGTGAGGAACACACCACAGTGCCGTTGGGGAGGCAGAGGATCATCTCCACAGGGAAGGTGTATTTCTCCAGGTGCAGGGCAGCCAGCTTGCTGTAGAACTCATTCTCTTTGTTGCTCTGTAAGAAGACCCCAAAGAAACATGTCTGCACATACCCAAACCAGCAGAACAGTGTGGGAGAAGAACAGCAAACATGGGAGGAGGAGGCAGACAGGAAAGCATGGTGGTAACTGGCTCCATTCTCATCAGCTGCTTTCAGTCTGTCTCCCTCTCACCTCCCAGCTGTTGATTCTCTCCCTGAACAATAAAATCACTGGCAGTTCCCAGAGCCAACAGCCAGCTCCCAGCTTCTCCAGCTCTGTGACTGACCCCAGCTGACAGCACAGCCCCAGAGACAGGGAAAGGTGCAGCCAGGACACCCAGGGTTCCAACAGTGTTTGACTGCTCACTGGGTTACAGCAAAGGCAGTTTGTTGATGGCACAAATGGCCTTGGGCAGGGCTATTCCACAGTGAAAACCTTTGCTTTACCTTTTAATCTTGGCACCAAGACAGAGCCAAGGAGATCACTCTGCCATTTCATAGCCTGCTGTCTGCTTGGCCACTGCCAACCCCAGGACATGGGGAAAGCTTGGAAGAGAAACCCCTCCAGTGGCGCAGGTGTTAAGCTGTGCCCAGGATCACCTGCATTCCCTAGCCCTGAATGCCAAGGTGGCAGCTGTAAGCTCTGCCACTCACCTGCAGCTCTTCCAGCTCCTTCACCAGGGACCAGCTGCTGATGAAGCTCTCGTTGAGCAGGGCCAGGATGGGCGAACTTTCCAGGACAGTCTCCCGGAGAGTTCGCCCCGAACCTGCCAGGGGGGAACAGGAGGGAGGCAGACAGTGGGTGGTTGTGTTTCCTGACTTGACTCCTGCCCTCTTTCATGCCACCATGCTGCCTCTGCTCTGGGTTCCCCCCTCCCCCCCCAAAAACCCTGGCCCATTCTCTTTTCCCTCCTTTGCTAGCACTTTCCACAGCTTGTTAGAGTTTCCTGGGAGCGCTGCTGGCAGCTCTCACCAGAGCAGACCCCAGCCACCTGCAAGGCCACAGAAGGACCAGGACAAGCTTGCCATGGTGCATTTGGGAAAGGATCAGGCCCTGTGGGTCCACCCAGAGTGCCTCTCAGTGGTGGTGCTGAGCAGAGCCTACAGATGCTGGAGAGTTTTTAAGGGCAGAGAAGGCTAAAGGGTGTCTGCTGCTCAGTGTGGTGTGTGAGTTCTTAGGTGCGCTGGGAGGAAACAGCCACACATGAGGACACCTGTGAGCCCACATCTGGCTCTGGCTTCTCCTGTGCAGGTGTCAGGGAAAAAGCAGAGAGCAGTGTCCCTTTCCCCCTGCAGATGCTGCCTCTACCCAAGCAGACCTGAGTGGGGAAGAGGAGGAGGAAAACTAGACCCATGCCTCTCCCTCAACACAAGCACCTGAGTGAGTGAGTTGGTCCAGGGCTTGTCCCCAATGACCCTGCCACTGGGGACCCAAGCTCTGATCAGTGATTCCTCACTTCCCACCCTTTTTTCTTCAGCATTTTCAGTGCTGAAACAAACACCATAACATGATCACTGGCTCCTAAACAGCTCCCTGAGCCCTAGCTCTTCCCAGAGCCTGAAGAAGGCACCTCACCCCCTGCAGCCCTGCTGGGAATGTCCTCACCTCAGCAGGACTGGTCATCCAGGGCACCCCACAGCAGAATGGAGTGCACCAGCTTCTTTTCTTCTTTTGCTCTCTCAAATGCTTGTGTGAAGGGCAGATAGGAGACCTGGAGGCAGGGAGACAGCTTGAGAAACAGACACAGAACAGCTTATCTCCAACACAAGCAGGGTCCCACCCAATTTAACCTGCACTAGATCCTCCAGATTAAAGCAAATGACAAGTCTGGTGTCATCCCCAGGGACAACTTCACCTCCTGCTGAGATTGGAGCAATCCCCTCACAACACAGGGGCTGTTCCCAGCACCCCCAGAGCCTCCCCTTGACAGACAGCATCTGCCTAGCTGCAGCCAGGCTGCCTGCAAACACTCCTAGGCAGCCTGGCAAGCCTGACCTGGGGATACTGACTACAAAACCTCACTGAAACAGCTTAAAAAGAGGCTGAGAAGGACCCTGCCCAGCAACTGTTCCAACTGCTCACATGAATGGAACTTACATTAACATCTTGGCAGTTCAAAGGGACATTTGTAAGCTCAGGCACAAGGAGGCAGCCATGGAAACATGTTCCCTTCAGGCAAGGAAGCAGTGAGAGGCAGTGGCCATCTGCTCCACAGCTACTGGCATGGTACATAGTCTGGGTCACCCAATGCTATCTATCTGTCTCACTGCAGGATGCAGAGGGCACAAGTGGACTGTGTGTTTTCTGCTGATAAGGAAAGCTTGGTCCAAAGGTAGCTGAAGGTTGGAAAAGTAGGGCCAGAGGAAAAACATCTGTAAGCAGCAGGATTCCCTGCTTCCCTGAGACATCAGGCAGGCAGGCCCTACATTTACAACACTGGACAGCTAGGCTTTGCTGCTGTATGACCCCTAAGGTCATCTTTCAGAGGTGCCATCCTGCCTCCTCTGGAAACTGAAGTTCTCCAAGCCACACAGGCAGTGCCTGGGAGGCACAGGCTAAGCTGGGATCCCTCCATGCTACCCTGAATGCTAACCAAGAGCTGGGGCCTCTGGTTTCTGCTGCTCCTCCAGCTGACTGGACATCACCTGCCCCAAATAAAGATGCTAAGGAAGAGCCCAGCCACTTCCTCACCTTCTTAAAGGGATACATGGCCACTTCCAGCTTCTGGGCTGCCTCTTCCCAGGAGATTTTCTGCTGCCAGGTTATCTCTTCAAACACAAACTGAATGGGCTCCCCTGAAGGATCTCTGCTGTCAATCACATTTCCATTCTCATCGTGGATCACAGAGGGGATAGAAGGCCCTGTTGATGCCAGCTCCATCTGCAGGAGAAGAGGCTGTGTTGGACATCACAGACATCCCACTCCTGGGGTTTTTTTTTCACCAGGACAGGATAAAGATGCAAAATAAGACTGTGCAGCTTCTACTGAAGATAGAGCTTGAGCTCTTGTCTCCTGGAGCTGCACTTTACCAGCTGCAGATACATTTGGTTGAGGAAGAGCAGGAAAACAACTTCTTTTCCTTCTGTTTGTCTGCCTGTGCTTGGGATTGAGACCTGGTCACTCCATGTTCCCAGCTTCCCAGGGGAGATTTTGGACTCTGGGACACCAGATCCTTGAAAGCACTTGGGACCTGCAGGGCTACTGTGCTCTTGCTCATGCCACCAGCAGAGCCATGAGAGAGAGCAGCAGATGTTCAGGAGCTTCCCTGCCCTTCAGGGTCCTGGTACATCTGAAATCATTTGCTAAGTCTCTTTTCCTGACTTTGGGCAATTGGAAAGAAACATGACCCAGTTTAGGAGAAAATGAGACTGTTCAATTCAGGTATTCCAAATCCTGCCCTGTGTTTCCTGTCCCAGGAGTTGCAATTACCACAAAATAGAGCAATAACCTCACACAGCTTCTGAATTCAGACACATTATTGTTCATCCATACCCCCCTCTGGGCTCAGGGCTTGAGCTCTGCTCCTCAGCTGCCTCCTTGCCTGTCAGACAACCTTTTTAAAGTGACTCCAGGAGCTTAGGAGTCAACCCCAAAAGAGGGCAAGGAAATAACAGCATCAGAAGAAGTGGCATGAGGGAGCCATGCTCCTGCAGAGGATGGACACAGACCAACAGAGATTCTACTGCTCTACTGAAATGCTCAGGAGAGAGCTCCAAAGAACAGGGCTAACTGAGGGGATACAGCAGCCCAAATCCCTGCTGAGATGCTGCTGTGTCCAGAGGACAGAGTGAGCACAAACCTGAGGCAGGTAACCAATATCCACTTCCATGTTGCTGCTTTCACTGGCCCCATACAGCCACTCCATGTCAACGTTCAGAGACCTGCAAGGGGAAGGCAGCATGTTCAGAGCCAGCCAAGGCTAAAGCTGGGCATGGCAAAGAAGCCCAGAGCCTCTGGCTCCTTGGAGATCACCCTGTTCCCTGCATGAGACCAGATCCCTGCTGGATCAGGACCCAAGAACCCCCTCAATGCTCTGGGCACGTGGCTTCACACCTCTGAGTACTGTCAGGGGAAGGAAGAGAGAGGTGTCTTTGCTCCCCCTTCCTTCCCAGCACTTAACTGGCACATTCTGATCCTGCTGAACTTTGAAAAGTGCTTTTTGGAAGCCAAAGGCTTCTGTAAGGAGTTGCTGGCAGAGCCCTAAGTGTCTGCTCACTGTAACAAATGTGCTGACAGAGCCACAGGGACTAAGTCACCAGGGTAATGCTGTAATAGAATTTTCACTCCAGCTGTCAGAGGCAAAGAGATTTGAAACTTCTCTCCTCTGAAACACTTCCAGCTGCTTGCCAGAGAGCAGGAATGAGCTAGTGTGAAGCTATGCACACAAAACCTTCACCTGTGAAACACTGAGCAAAAAATCTGTTGAAGAGAGCATCAGGCTTTGCTGAACTTCAGCTTTGAGCCAGGCACTAAGATTGCCAGGGGCTGCTCTCCACCTCCTGCCTGTCTCTCCCTGTCCTCCAAGTACCAAGTGACAGCTACTGATGAATGAATCAGACCCTGAAATGGGACACAGATCCTCAGCAACTAGTTGGGAGGAATTTGCCAGTTCTACAGACAACTGCAGAGCTCAATTCACTCAGATTTTCCAGTCACTTGGCTGAAAATCATGAGCTCATCCATCACAGAGACTCCAGGAGCTCTCTGCAGCTTGCAACAGGTACCTGGCATCTGCTGGGACTAGTTAAGAGAAGCAGTGCTTGCAGCAGTGCTGCTAACAAAGAGGCTGCTGCCTGTCTCTAGGGCAATACCAGGACAATTTCCATTCCCCACCTCTGTGTGTTCCTGTGTGCCTCCCTCTGCAGTGCTTTGGCACAGGACAGCTCAGGCCTGCATGTTCAGCTGAGGCATGTGTCTGCTGCAGCCAGGCTGTGCAGGGACAGCTACTCCCAGCCCATGCACCATTCCCCATGGCCCCAGCAACCTCTGCCCTGCAGGGACAGCTACCCCCAGCCCATGCCCCATGCCCCGTGGCCCTAGCAACCTCTGCCCTGCAGGGACAGCTAGCCCCAGCCCATGCCCCCAGCAACCTCTGCCCTGCAGGGACAGCTAGCCCCCAGCCCATGCCCCATGGCCCCAGCAACCTCTGCCCTGCAGGGACAGCTACCCCCAGCCCACGCCCCATGGCCCAGGCAACCTCTGTCCTGCAGGGACAGCTACCCCCAGCCCATGCCCCATGACCCAGGCAACCTTTGTCCTGCAGGGACAGCTACTCCCAGCCCATGCCCCATAGCTCCAGCAACCTCTGCCCTGCAGGGACAGCTAGCCCCCAGCCCATGCCCCATGCCCCATGGCCCCAGCAACCTCTGCCCTGCAGGGACAGCTACCCCCAGCCCATGCCCCATGGCCCCAGCAACCTCTGCCCTGCAGGGACAGCTACTCCCAGCCCATGCCCCATGGCCCCAGCAACCTTTGCCCTGCAGGGACAGCTACTCCCAGCCCATGCCCCATTCCCCATGGCCCCAGCAACCTCTGTCCTGCAGGGACAGCTACCCCCAGCCCATGGCCCCAGCAACCTCTGCCCTGCTTCACCTCTGCCCTTCCCTGCCTCCCCCAGGCCAGATGCTCCCCAGAGCTGTTGATAAACAAGAGCTACTCCTGAAAAACTGCATCAGAATCAGTTTAGGGAGCAAGTGTAATGAGAGAACTGAGGACATGATGGCCATGACTGCTGGCAGAGATGATGTGTGGGAAGAACAGATAAACAAACAGCAGAAGCAGCCTGCCCAAAGCTCAGGCTGCAGATCTGCCTTCCCTGCCTACACCCAGCAGGAGACAGAGCTGGCACCACACTATCTTCAGTAAACAAGAGCCCACCAGTCTCCCTCCACACACAGCCCCCAGTCCTGCACACAAGAGGATCCCAGAGGCCTTGGGTTCCACTGGGATTCATTCCTAAGGATCCCCAAAGCCTGCCTGGGGCCCAGGAGGAGAGAGAAGCAGCTGTACCTGTTGTTAGGAACAAAGAGCTTGAAGTCCCGGACGTGGGAAGCATCCTTGGAGAGGATGATGTGACCTGTGAACTGGCCTGGGGAGAACCAGAAAGGGAAGTCTGGAGGTTCATTCAGCTGGAACTCAGCATGGATTCTGAAAGGAGAAAGGAGCCATCAGCTGCAGTGCTGGGAGGAAAGAATGGATCATGTTCTGCAGATGACAGCAGGGAGAAGATATCTCCAGGCACCAGGAATCAGAAAGCTAAACTGAGGCAGAGGTTCAGTTCAAGAAGCTTCTGATGGCACACAGTGAAGACAGTAAAAGTCTGGAAGCAGATCCCCTGGGTCAGGATCCTTCTGGAGCTAGGCATAAGTGTCCACCCAGGAAGATAATTACATTATCATTCCTTTCAAGACAGGACCAGACCAAGACCCCTCCAGCCTCCCTGCCAGCTTGCTCAGGCAGACAAAAGCTGTGTGTAACACTCCCTGTAAAACACAAGAACAACTCCCTGGACCTTCCCCCTTGGAGAGGCACAGCACCCACCATTAACCATCACCTAGCAAATATCTTGCAGATCAGACTCTGCTCCTTCAGCCAGGGAAAGCTCCAAACCATGGCTAATGGAGAACAGCTGCTGTCCTGCATCTGGGCAACAGTCCCTGGCTCAGCAGGGCCTCAGTGACACTGGGAGCATGAGTGCCCTCTTCGGGCATCAGCAAAGCATCACACACAGCCAAGAGCCGGCTGCCAACCATCCTCTTCCTCCCCCTGCTTCACCTCCCCCAGCCAGGACACACCTGACCTTCCTTGGCTGCACATGCCATGACAAGCAGACTGTCTCTTCCACTCCCCTGAGACACAGATCAAGCTCAGAGGTGCTCCAAGCTCTTCTCTAACAGCCTGGAGCCATGGGCTCACCTGAAAGCAATGGTGTAGTAGAAGGTGCTGCTGGCTTGGATGCAGGCCACGGCCCCCTGGGGAGCAAAGCGTGTTCTGACGAAGGGCCGGGGATGGAACATGCTCAGGAGCCTGTGGATCAGCAGCTGGGAAAAGAGTTGTGAGGAGAGCAAAAATGACAACAGTTCCTCCACCACAGGGCCACTGCAGCTCTAAATAACCTTCCACCAGATCTGGAAGGCAAGAGAACTGCTAGGACTTGAAAAATCATCCCAAAACCTGGAGATAAAGCCAGAGATTGCTTTAAAACTAAGCCCATCTTCCCCAGGCTTTCTGCTCTCCCCAGGGTTTGCAAGCTGCCACCAGCCCAGCCCAGGGTGAGGTGACCTGCAAGGCTGCCTCCATCAATACTACTTCAGACACTGAAAGAGCAGGCTGGGGATGCCTGGTGACTGTGTGATCACCAGCACCCAGCTGGGCACCCCAGGGAGGGTGAGGGACACACATCCCCTGCCAGGGAAAGCCTCACCTCTGGGCTGCCCCTTGGCAACTCTTCCCCAAGGCATCACTGCTCCATGCAAGGGCTTTCTAATAACCCTCTCTCAAAGCCCAAACCCCTGAATGGACCAAGATGAAGTCCCTCCAGTCAGCCCCATCTGGCCATGACAGATCCCCAAGAGCTTGTGCCTGCTCTCAGCTTTCTCTCCTGCCTCTACCCTGTGCAGCCTTTTTGCTCCCTTTTGGAAGTCCAGGGAGACATCATGCAACAGCTTTGTCTGCTCTAGGGCCTCCTGGGATTCATCTGTCTCTAAGGCAGAGGATAAACTCTCCTGGATGAATCTAAGCCCTGTCAGCAGGGCAAGAGCTGGGGGAAAGGTCTGCTCAGTCCTGCCCTGGTGTCCCACAGTATTTACCACAAGCCATGCACAAGGCACAGGGAATAGCATCTCTGATCCCACCCCTGCCCATTTTCATGCCCTATCTGGGGACCAAAGATGAGTTTCAGTTCTCTTGAGACTTCTGCAGAAACTTAGGTCTCTTAAAGAGGAAAAAAAAGTAGTTATGGAGTGTGTGGCAGAAGTACAGAACCAAGTCTAGAGAGCCTGGAAGAGAGATAGAGGCAACAGGACAAGAGGTGATGGTTTCAAACTGAAAGAGGAGATTTAGACTAGAGAAAAGGAAGGAATTTTTTCCACTCAGGGTGGTGAGAGCCTGTCCCAGGGTGCCCAGGGAGGTGGGAGATGTCCCATCCATGGAACCATCCCAGCTCAGCTTGTTTGGGGCTGTGAGCAACCTGCTGTAGCTGCAGATGTCCCTGCTGACTGCAGGGGGGTTGGACTACATGACCTTTAAAGGTCCCTTTCCACCCAAAGCACTCTCTGATTTACACAACCTCCCTCTCAGATACATAGGAAATGAAGTTTCATCTCTCACCTCTTTGCCCTTGGGAGGTGGAGGGTAGAATCTGTTGTTGGAAAGATATCCAGTGAAGATGTTCAACTCACTAGGGATTATCCACCAGGGATCCCCAAGATCCAGTTTGTTCTTTGGAGGAAGAAAGGCTCTGAACTGTCTAGCAGGCAGCATGCTCAGAGGGACTGCTGGGGCAGTCCAATTCCTCAGCCCAGAGAGAGCAACATGAGAAATCTGTGAACACAAGACACCATCAGAGCCTAGCCCAGACTCTGCAAACCTGCAGCAGTGCTGATGATCTAGGCAGGCTCTGGAGAAGGGGAAAACCAAACCCACACATCTCCCATTTGAACTTATCCCTGGCCCCCCAAACCCCACCCAACATTTCTGTCACTCTTCAGCTAAGCCAAAGGGAATGGGAGAAGGGGGAAAAGATCAGGAACAGAAGTGCCTTGGGACTGGGCTCCAGAAGAGCCATCTGAAATGTCTGCTTCCAGCTGCCCAGGAAGGGTTTTTGTTCCCTGGGGGCAGTGCTGCTGAGGGCACTGAAAGCAAAAGCAGGGGAGCTTGCTCTGCACAGCAAAGCCCACGAGCTGGAGTGAGAGCAGCAGGCCAGCACTCAGCCCAGCTGATGTCAGCAGCCCCCAGGATTTGTCTGGAGCAGAATCTCCAGCCAGGCCCCTCCTTGCAGGATACCTACTCCCAAGAAACCATCTTTGCTCTTTGTCATTGTTTCCATGACCAGAGGCTGGAATTTAGCCACGATGGACAAGGTCTCCCCACTGGGATCAGCTGTTTCCTCCTCCTCCTCCAGCTCTGAGATGGGAGCAACCCCTAGGCAAAGGGACAGGCACATCAGCAGCTGTTTCCCCCTCCCTCCCCTCTGAAGCAACTGTGATGACACATTTCTCCTGGCAGATCCAGGAGCACTGTCCCTGGGAACTCAGACCCACCCAGGCTTTCAAGGGAGCTCTCCCTTTAGGGAACAGCTCTCCAACCCCCATCCCTCACCCACCCAGGGAACAGGACACATGCTTTAGCCAACTCAAACCAGCCCAAGCAAACAACTGTCTGTATTTCCACTGGACTGTAAGCTCTCCTGGACACCAGCAGCACACTTTCTGCTGCCTGGCACCACCACCAGACACTGGCCACAAGCTGCTCCAGTCTCCAAACATGATGTCTCCCAGCTGCTCTCTGAGAGCTGTTCCAGCCAGAGGGGGTGTGCATGAAGTGCTGAGACTCACTACAAGTTTTGGCTGAGCTGTATTTGTTGCACTCACCCATCCCAAATCCCCTGTAAGCTCCAGACAAAGTAACTTATGTACTTTGCTAGTCCAGCAATGAGATCTCCCATCTTAAACAAACTCTTTGTGAAAGCAATGTCTAGTGCTTAAGCCTTTCCAACAACATGCAAAGCTTAGCAGCCTCTCTTCATGTAAATAAGACCCAAAACACCACTCAGGAAAGAAAACAACTAAAGGCATGAAGAAAAACTGTTGCTGAGAGCAAAAACTCTTTGGCTTGGTCTGTGCAGAGAGAGCTCTGCAAGGCAGGCAGGCACCTACCTGTCATCTTCTCAGCTATGGGCTTGAACTCTTCTGGGCTGAGGTACAGATCATTGTTGGTGTCCAGAGAAGAGAAGAGAAACAATCCCTCACTTCCCAACGACTTCAGTGCCACCTCCTAGTTGGGGAAGAAGAGCTAAGTGACATGTTATGCCAATCTCTTGCAAAAAGGCACTCCAGCCCCTCTCAGCTTCAGGGCTAATCTGCATTCTTCCCAGCACACAAAGCCAGGCACCAAACCCAACAATCAACACCCCTTGGCAGGAGTTTCTGCTGTGACATGAGGGATTGGTGTCCAGGAACCCCTGGCATGAGCACATTCAAACTACATCTGGCTGAGTGATTCAAATGGAGTCATTTGCTCAGAGGCAGTCTGAAAGCCTCTTTGCCAGGAAAGAACTTCCAACTCTTTTTCCAGCTAGTTAAGTCCTAAAGCTGGAGAGTTTAGAGCACCTGGAGAGGGTGATGTCTGTCACTAAGTGCTGTGCAGTGAAACAAAGGCCAATATTCATCCACACTACAGAAACACAAGGGAGATTAAGTGAGCCCTGGTAACCCTGCACCCACAGCCCTGCTGAGATCCCAGCCAGCAGGGCTGCACACAGCCACCCTGCTGTGCTCAGGGGCCCCTCCAAGCCTCCAGCCTCAGGACTGGATGGAGCACTTTGGCCCCTGGCTCTGCAGGGAGCACTGCCTACTCCTTTAGCCTTGCACTGGGGACCCATGAATCCCATGGTCTGCTCCAGAAGGTCCCAACTGCCTTGTGCCTCAGTTTCTCCCTCTCCAAGGTCCACACAGAGACCACCCACTGGAAAACACCCCTGACATGCAGTGTCCCCCTTGGAGCAGCCCCAGAAAGGCTTCAGATGCTTCAAGTCATTCCCACTCAGCACTGAAGGGAAAGGGACAGCTTGTGGGGAGAATAAGAGAGCTCCACCTTGGTGTGAGAGCAAGGGACAGAGAGCAAGCCAGCCAAGTCCCAGCACTGCCAGGCAGCCTGCAGCACAGCCCCTGTGAGACACCATCTGGGGCAGCTTCCTCTGCCACCCCAGTGAAAGCCTCAAGCTGCAAGGCTAAATACTCTGTATTCTGCTCTTTGACCATGTTTATCCTCCACTGCCTGCAGCACCATTACCATTCCCTCAGCTCCTCAACTAGTTCATTTTCCATCTGTTGCCTGCCAGCCTGAAGCAGCACTAATGCAGCCTGGAAGGCTTTGCTCCTGTCAACTGCAGCAACAAAAGCACTTAAGAGCCTTCCAGGGCAGAGACAGACAGAAATAAAAACTCTGGAATATGAACTAGAGATCTGGACACAGACATGGCTGAGGGGAGAGAAGGAAGGAAGGAAGAAGATGGTTATTATCTCCACACAGGGACAACCCACTCCTGTTCACATTCCTGGGGCCAAACCTGTGCCTTTGCTCCCCAGATTAGGGGAACTCATCCTACAGAGAGACACCACCATTTTCCTGAGCAACTGTTCCCTCTGCCAGGGTCAGGTCACAAAGCCTTGAGCCAGGCTCCAGCACCCACCTCAGCTGCAGGCCTTGCCTGTGCCCAGCACACACTGCACTAACCTCAGCAGGGCCCAAGCCATCGCTCCCTGCCTGGGAGCTGGCTCAAGGCACAGGGAAGCATGCAGGGAGCATGCCATGGCTTCCTCCTTTGCAGAGGAGCTGTCCTGGCTGGGTACTGAGCTCTGAGACATGCTCTTATTTCCTAGCCCCTCGAGGAGTCCCTGCTGATCAATCCTTCAGAGTGTCTCTTCTGTTTTTGCACTTCACAGACACGGGCCTCAAAGGATGGGAGGCAAACGAGCAGCTAAGTGGTGAGTTGGTTAGGCTGCCTGCTGCTGTGGTGTTGGGAAAAACTCACTTACTGAACAGGGCTGAAGGCAGAAAGAGACCTAGTTATACCCCACAGGTAGAGAAGAAGGAGTGTGTCTAAGACAGCAGAAGACAAAGGGGGGGATCCAGGTTAGCATCCAAAAATCGACCCACAGACAAGAGCTGAGAGCACAACCCCACCCCTATGCCTGCACCCACACAGCTCAGGCCATGAAAAGCCCTCAGCTGCAGAATCCCTGCAGCCACAACTGGTCAGAGGTAACTGTTGCTTTATGGTTAGGAGGCCCAGGTGTGTGCACACCTCACACGTGGGCCAGCAGCCACCTGAATGCAGCCTCCCTGCTAATGGGATCAGTACCAGGGCTCTGCCTGCCCCAGACTACACTGTCTGCTCCAGACAACGTTCTCTCCTCCTGCTGCTGCTGTCCTCCCCAGAGGGAGTTAAACCAAAACACTTCTCTAGCAAAGGCTTGCTCCAGGCAGCGCTGGCACAGCAGCACATCAGCTCTGCACAGCCCTCAGGACAGATTGCTCCCTTCAGAAACATTCATTCCCACACTCACAACCTGGCAGCTCCTCCACACAGCCTCACCCCTACAGGGACTGTAGGGACCCACCTGGCTGGAGATAAGACCATAGCCATGGAGGAACAAAGACTTCTCCAGATCATGCATCAGTTCTGCTGCACCAGTTAAAAAGGGATGATAAAAAGTATGTTTAAAAGGGAGAGGCATCATAGAGTCATTAAGGTTGGAAAAGACCTCTGAGATCACTGAGTCCAGCTGTTAACCTCACACAGCCAGGTCACCACTAAACCATGTCCCTCAGCATCACATCTCCACGGGTTTTGAACACCTCCAGGGATGGCGACTCCACCACTGCCCTGGGCAGCCTGGGCCAATGCTTAACCACTCTTTCAGGGAAGAAATTATTCCTAATATCCAACCTAAAACTCCCCTGGTGCAACCTGGGGCTGTTTCCTCTCATCCTGTTACTTGTTACCTGGGAGAAGAGACCAACCCCCACCTAGGTCCAAACTCCTTTCATGTAGTTGGGGAAGAGTAAGAAGGTCTCCACTGAGCCTCCTCCTCTCCAGACTAAACAACCCCAGTTCCCTCAGCTGCTCCTCACAACACTTGTGCTCTAGACCCTTCACCAGCTTCCTTGCCCTTCTCTGGACACACTCCAGCACCTCAGTGTCCTTCTCAGA
>VWZX01004913.1:30141-46959 GCA_013399015.1 Galbula dea | reverse complement strand
CCAACCGTAATGATTCTATGATTCTGTGATTCTATGAATAGATTACCTAAAAGCAAATGTATTAAAAACTGTATCTAATACAGTAAACCTCTAATATTTCTTGTATATATAAGCAGCTTTGTTAGAGGATTAAAGTATTCTGCCATAAATAAATTTGATACTACTAGTAACATGCTATTAAAAATATAACACATTTGGTGAAGGGTGATTCACTGCTATTTTTCTCTTGGTTTTCCCTTTTTATTTCTTTGTTTGTTTGTTTTACAATGTAGGTTTCCTTAGTAAACAATTCTTCTGACTATAGGTGGGGTTTTATTATTGATTTTATATTGGTTGGTTGTTTGTTTTTTTTAATACAAGCACTTCTTCCTGTTTCCTAAGTAGATTGTAACGTGGATGAGGGGTGCTGTTAGAAAAACTGTGGGCACCCAGACTGAGGCCCCACACAAACATGTTGGTGTCCAGGTCTCCAGCTGTGGAGAGTGCTGGAGCCTGGCAGTTGAGGTGGAGGGTAGCAGAGATAACACTTGTGTCAGATGTGAACAGGTGAATGATCTGCTGAGTACGGTGGCTGAGCTAAAAGAGGAGGTCACGAGGTTAAGGACTAGAAGGGAACATGAAAAGGAGATAGAATGGTGCAACCAGGCTCTGCCATCCCTGACAGAGGGGAAGCAGGTGCGGGGTGCACGATAAGTAGGGGGTCTCACTGCCTCTTGCCGCCTGCAAAAGGAAGACCCAAGTGATGGGGGGGAATGGAGGCAGGTCACTCCTTGAAGAGGTGGGAGGGGCAAGAGAGGCTCGTCCTGATCTCCCCTGCCTTCTCAGTCCCCAATACACCATAGGAGCGGGGCCCTTGTAACAGGAGGCCTTATGAGGAAAGGCTGAGGGAGCTGGTTCTCTTTAGCTTGGAGAAAAGGAGGCTAAGGGGTGACCTCATATATGCTTTTAAATATGTGAAGGGTGTGTGTCAGGAGGACAGGCTCAGGCTTTTCTCTGTGAAGCTCAGTGGCAGGACAAGAAGCAATGGCTGAAAGCTGAAACATAGGTGTTTCCGTGTGAATACATGTAGGAATTTTTTCCCAGTTCAGGTGCCAGAGCACTGGAACAGACTGCCCAGAGAGGTTGTGGAGTCTCCTTCTATGGAGGTATTCAAAACCCATCTGGACGCGCTTCTGTGTGACCTGGTCTAGGGAATCCTGTTGTGGCAGTCGGGTTGGACTAGATGATCTTTCGAGGTCCCTTCCAACTCCTAATATTCTGTGATTCTGTGATTCTGTGAAAGGTGGATGGTAGAGGCCTAAATGAAACAGGTGGCTGGAGGAAAGTTGATGGCTGCAACAGAAGTCAAGTGCCTTCCTTGAGTGCCTCATTTCCCCAGGTGCCTCTGAGAAATAGATATGAGGCCCTGCTGGAAGACAGTCACTCCAATGGGGATGTTGATAACAGGCAACCTCTATCAGAGGTCTTGCTGTAGTCAGCTAGCCTTCCTGGACATATTACAACCTTTTCCACAAAGAAGAAGAGAAGAGTTGTGGTTGTTGGAGACTCGCTCCTAAAGGGAACAGAGGGCCCAATATGCAGGGTTGACCCTCAACAAAGGGAGGTCTGCAGCCTTCCTGGAGCCAGAATTAGGGATATTAATAGGGAACTTCCCAAGATGGTGCAGTCATCAGACTTTTATCCACTACTGATCTTTCAGACAGGTGGAGAGGAAGTTGCATCCTGTAGTCTGAAGGAAATGAAGAGAGATTTCAAGGCCTTGAGATGCTTGATAGAAGGGTCTGGGGAGCAAGTTATTTTCTCTTCCCTACTTCCAGTACCTGACCACGATAAGGAACGGGGTAGAAGAATTCAGTCCATAAATACCTTGCTCCGAGACTGGTGCTACCGGCAAGGCTTTGGGTTCTTTAATAATGGCTGGTATGACAAGATACCAGGCCAGATGACAAGAGGTGGGGAACGCTTATCTTCCAGGGGAAAAAGAATTCTAGGACGAGAACTATCAAAGCTCATCCATGGGGTTTTAAACAAGTCTTGAAGGGGGATGGGTTTGTTGCCAGGTCTGCACCAGTGGGACAGTGTTCTAGTGCTAGTACTAATACAGACCAGAAGGCCTCCAACCCCCCTCAGGTTGAATTTGCATGCTCAGCTCACTCCCTGAGATGCCTGTATACTAATGCATGCAGCATGGGGAATAAACAGGAAGAATTAGAAATCCATGTGAGGTCAAGATGTTATGATCTGGTAGCAATTCCAGAGACATGGTGGGACAGCTCTCATGACTGGAATGTGCTCATGGATGGCTATGTCCTTTTTAGGAAAGACAGGTCTACAAGGCATGGTGCGGGAGTTGTTCTTTATGTAAGAGAGCAACAAGAATGTATTGAGTTCTACCCAGGGGTGGATGAGGGGAGAGTTGAGAGTTTATGGGTACGAATTAAGGGGAAGGCTAGCATGGGTGATACAGCTATGGGTCTTTATTACAGGCTACCTGATCAGGATGAGGAAGCTGATGAGGCTTTCTCCAGGCAGCTGACAGTGGCCTCGCAATCACAGGCTCTGTTTCTTATGGGGAATTTTAACTACCCAGATATTTGCTGGAAGGCCTACTTAGTCAGCCATTCACAGTCCAGGAGGTCCCTACAGTGCATTGATGAGAACTGCTTGGTCTAAATGGTGGATGAGCCCACTAGGAAGGGAGTGATGCTGGACCTGATACTCACTAACAAGGAAGTTCTGGTTGAAAAGGTGGAGGTTGAGGGCAACCTTGGCTGCAGCAACCAAGAGATGGTAGAATTCAGGATCTTGTGTGGTAGGAACAGGATACCTAACCAGATGAGAACCCTGGATTTCTGCGGGGCCAACTTTGATCTTTTCAGGAAATTGCTATGGCAAATCTCATGGGATAGGGTCCTAGAAGGTAAAGGGGCCCAAGACAGTTGGTTAACATTCAAAGACCACTTCTTCCGAGCTCAAGATCAGAGCATCCCAATATGTAGAAAATATAGGAAGGGAGCCAGGAGACCCGCCGGTTAAGTAAGGAACTGCTGGGCAAACTGAAGTGGAATAAAAGTCTACAGGTCATGGAAGGAAGGGCTGGCCACATGGGAAGAGTACAAGGCTGTTGTCAGAGGTTGTAGGGAGGCAACTAGGAAAGCTAAGGCCTCTCTGGAATTTAACCTTGCAAGGGAGGTCAAGGACAATAGGAAGGGCTTCTTCAAATACATTGCCCAAAAACTGAATACTAGAGGCAATGTAGGCCCCCTGCTGAATAAGGTGGGTGCCTTGGTGACAGAAGATACAAAGAAGATGGAGTTACTGAATGCCTTCTTTGTCTTTGTCTATACTTTTAGAGACTGTCCTCATGAGGATGTAAGTCAGAGAGTTGTGGTCAATGGGATGGAAGTCTAGTTGGAGGCCTGTGTGTAGCGGAGTCCCTCAGGGATCCGTACTGGGACCAGTACTTTTCAATCTATTAATTAACGACCTGGATGAGGGATCAGAGTGCCCTCTCAGCAAGTTTGCTAATGACACTAAAGTGGGTGGAGTGGGTGACACACCAGAGTGTTGTGCTGCCATTCAGTGAGACTTAGACAGGCTGGAGAGCTGGGCAGGGAGAAATTTAATGAGATTCAATAAGGCCAAGTGTCGAGTCTTCTAAATATCTCCAGGGATAGTGACTCAACCACTTCCTTCATCAGCGTGTTCTGGCAGTTTACAATCCTTTCAGTGAAGAATTTTTTCCTACTATTCAATCTAAATCTTCCCTGCCCCAACTTGAGTCCATTTCCTCTTGTCCTGTTGCTTGTTACTTGGGAGAACAAGCTGACACTCACCTCATCATCTAGCTCATGTAGATGTGGAGTGCAATAAGGTCTCCCCTTAGCTTCCTTTTCTCTAAACTACACAGCATCAGTTCCCTAAGCCACTCCTCCTAAAACTTTTTCTGTAGACCCTTCATCAACTTTGTTGCCCTTCTTTGGACATGCTCCAGCATCTCAATGTACTTCTTGTAGTGAGCAGCCCAAAAATTATACACAATGGTCAAGGTGCAGCCTCACTAGTGCCAAGTACAGGGACACAATCATTTCCCTAGTCCTGGTGGATACGCTGTTTCTGATAGAAGCCAGGATGCTATTGGCCTTCACTGTTGGTTCATATTCAGCCATCTATGTACCAACATCCCCAGATCTTTTTCTACTAGGCAGATTTCCGGTCACTGTTACCAAAACCTATAGCATTGCATGGGGTTCTTGTGACCCAACCGCAAGACCCAGCACTTGGCCTTGTTGAAGCTCAGCCCATCAGTCCAGCCTGTTCTGATCCCTCTCTAGAGCCTCTTTACCTCCAAACAGATCAACACTTCTGCCCAACATGACATATTATATTCAATACCCATAAGAAACAGCTTATAGATAGTTTTTATCTTTCAGTGATCTGAGGTTTGGTTGTTTGTTTGTCTCTTTATTTTTAAAGCTCTTCCATATTTTTCAATGCAGTATTTCATTTCTTAAGCAAAAATAAGGGGTCACCTTAGAAAACTTCAGAATGGCATCCCTCAACAAGCATATGTATGTTTCAAAATGTGTGATTTGGGAGTGTGGGAGTAAGAGAAAATTGCTTTTTGGAGGAAAAAGACAGTTGTATGTTCAGATGTTCTTCAATAACTGTTACTCAATTGAATGCCCTTATTTAATGAAGAGCATTATTTTTTTCTACAGACATGGTCTGTTCAAAAGATGATACCTGGCATCATGTTTTATTTCACTTTCTGAAAAACCCATTTTAAGCTTGAAATGTGACATTTTAGGAGACTTTACCAAAAAATGGTTAAAATTTGGTGGGCATCTCACATTAACAAGCTCTCTCAGTCCTGAGATACATTGTTTCTTCTGGAAGCTGTATTCATACAAAGCACCCCCATGAATTGAATATGTATGTGGTGGTTTGGCCTTGGCCAGCTGCCGGACTCCCACCCAGCCACACTCTCACTCCCCCTCTTCATCAAAGCAAGGGAAAAACTTGTGGGTCAAGACAAGGACAGGTCAAGACAGACTTATCAATTACCTTTAAGAGCAACACAAACTAAATTTGGGGAGAATTAATTTAACATACTGTAAATTAAAAAAAAAATAAAAAAATAATAGGATGTTGAGAAACAAAGACAAAACTAAAACCAACTTCCACCCTCCTTCCCAGGTGTGGTGGGTTTAAGGGCTCCTCCCAGCCCCCCACACACAGCAGGTAAAGGAGAGACTGGATTGGAAGTTAAAAACTAAAAACTGCTTTAATAATAATAACAGATATAAATGAAACAAAATATAAACAGGTGCAGGACCCAAGATACTGAACCGTCCCGATGCCAGCTCCCAGTGGAATCAGCACAAGCAGTCCAAAGCAGTGAGATAGCACCCGCAGGTTTCAGCACAGGCAGACAGCACGCAGCTCGGCCGAAA
The DNA here is from genome assembly GCA_013399015.1 of Galbula dea. Classification (NCBI taxonomy): domain Eukaryota; kingdom Metazoa; phylum Chordata; class Aves; order Piciformes; family Galbulidae; genus Galbula; species Galbula dea. The sequence goes on along the minus strand of VWZX01004913.1, from coordinate 41,503 downwards.
GTCCCAGCAGGAAAAAACTTCCTCGTGGTCCCAATCAACAAAAGTCCCCCGGAGAAACCCAGCATTCCCCCCCCGCCCCCCGGAGGGGGGTTTGCAGTGTCCTCAACTCAGGAATTTCAGGTTTCTTAAAGGGACAGTTCAGGCAAGGTGTGTGTGTGTGTGTGTGGGATAACTAATAACAGTACTATGTATGTGGTGGTGGAATATCTTTTAGAAAATACAGTTACTGAACAGAATTAATTCTGTTCTAATCCAAACCATCACACCAGGCTCAGCTTAGTTCCTGATTCCTGTACTTACTTCCCTCTGAGTGGCACAAAGGGACTAGGGAAAGGGCATTTGCAGTCAATTCCTCTCTGCCACTTCTCCCCCCTCACACTTTTCCCCTGAACAGGGTTAGACCCTTACACACCAGAAAATATGACCTCATGTGGACTCCTTTCTGCCACCTGCAGGGGGACCTCTGCTTCCCTGCAGCCCGTCACGGACAGCACCTGGGCACCTGCACCCCCAAACACAATATGCTAAGGTTTTGTGTTTACTAACACACAGATTGGGAAAACTGATGTGTAATACTTGATTCCTCACTGATTTGACTTTTTGTTACTAGTGAGCATCATCAGCAGAAGGATATTTATAACACTATTGTAGTGCCAAAACAGAAGGTCATACATTGGGTATAGCAGCCCAGTAGAGCAGGGTGAAAAATTACATACTTGTTTGAAAAGACTCTTCTTCTCACATCAATAATGGTCCTTATGTATTCTAAGCACTAATATTTAAGGCATGTGTAGGGCATAAAATAACAGAAACACAGACTAGCCAGAGTTGGAAAGGACCCAGTAGGATCATCTAGTTCAACTCCTGTTCAGGCACAGGACAACTTCATTGTCACACCACGTGCCTAAGTGCCTTGTCCAAATGCTTCTTGAATTCCATGAGAGTAGGAGCCATGACATCCTCCCTGGGGAGCCTGTGTCAATGCTCCACCACCCTCTGGGTAAAGAAGCTCTTATGAATATTCAATCTAAATTTCCTCCAGCAGGGCTTCATGCCTTTGCCCAGGTCCTGTCGCTATCCACCTCTCTGGTGAGGAAGTTAAAGACAGCTATGAGGTCTCCCCTACGTCTCCTTCTCTCCAGGCTGAACAGACCAAGTGCTTTCAGCCTTTCCACATAAGACTTCTCCTCCATTCCCTTCACCATCCTTGTGGCCCTCCTCTGGACACTCTCCAACAACCTCATGTCCTTCTTGTACTGTGGCGCCCAAAACTGCACACAGTACTCCAGGTGAGACCGCACCAGAGCCGAGTAAACTGGGACCAGCACCTCCCTCAATCTTCTAGCAATGGAGTGCTTGATGCACCCCAGAATCCTGTTGGCCCTCGTAGCTGCCAGTGCATGCTGCTGGCTCATATTCAACCTATTATCTACCAAGCACAAAGAGATTACGATGGGTTCCTAAAGTATGTTTCCTTTACAAGCTAATTTTTTCTGATTGAAGAAAAACAGCATAAGTGTAGTATCTCCTATTTATCTCATAATTATATATTACCTCATGCAAATTTTGAATCCCAGTGGTTACTTATTATATAGGTATGCCTCTCACTCTGCTTCCTTAACGTGTGATCTCTCAATTCCACATAGTAAAATCCCTCTTCTAATGATGCTGGGAATGCTGCATCTTTATGGAATGTGCTTTGAGACTTCCAGAGAAAAAGTCTCTTCCTTTATATACCATTGGAAATTCTTACTTTATGACTGACTGATTTAGAAAAATTTCTTTAATTATTTATTTGAGGGCTGATACTTTACAGAGGTTGGAATCAAAATTCTGGGCCAAGTGAGTAAAAGTTGCAATTCCTTATCATTTGCTACTCATTGAAGGCTAACTAATATAAAACAAAATGGAAAGAAAGCTAAAAATCCCTATGATGTTGATTTATTTACTTGTGTATATTATATATGTATAATGTATGTTTGGTACATATTATGTGTGTATAATATATCTTTGTGCAATGCTCTTATGCATATTCTCTTGCATCATTATTTGGGGGGAAAAAAAAGTAATGTGCCAAATCAAGGTACTTAAACCAGTGAAGTCTAAACAGAGAACTTGTTTGTAATTTTTGATCCATAGAAGTAAGAATTTATCACTGCATGTGTTCACCTTTTACATTAATAAAAATATCTAGGAAATTATATCTACTTTCATAAAACATATAATATATTGAGTAAGAGTCTATATTTGTCCTAGATCAAAGAATCATAAAATCATAAAATGATTCTGGTTAGAAAAGACCTCTGAGACCACCAAGTCCAATCATCAACCCAATGTGGCATTCACATTTTACATTTTATTACATTTTTTCTGTCTCCCTTTCTTTTCTCTTGTTCTTCTCAAAAGTGAGGTCACCTGTAGAGGAGTCAGAACAGATTAGGATCTTTGGAATGTACTTGTTCCTCACAGGACTTAGAAAACCTCTTATATATTTTGTGTGGATTATTCTTATTGGTTGGAGAGTGGAGTGGGTTGGTTTCATTTTAATTTGTAGTCTTGTTGTGGATTTTTTAAAGAGGAACTTTCTAGTGTGTTTGAGTTTTCCTAGTGTAAAAAGTTTTAGCTGTCAGAGAATTCATCTATAGCTCTTAAATATGTGTACTAGATTTTCATTTATGCATATACATAGAGAAATTGTGTGTGTGCAATCTACAAGTACTAGTATTTTATGTTGGCAGAAATCAGAGAGAGCACTTCAATCATAAATAAATATTTTTTTTTACTAATCTACAATACAAAATTCTTCCTGTGAGAAAAAACAAAATCAAAATATGTTGGTAATTTTTATGCCTGTGATGTCATGTAGTGAAACCTGTTCATTTTCATCAAGTAGTATTCAGAGGTCATACCCTCATATCAAGACTGTGGTGATGTATTCAGTCTGCTAAAAGACTTTTTTCCTTCTCTTCACAACCTCTGTCTCACACTTCTTGTAACAGCTTGTCTCTTTCCTATATCTGAGATTTGGTATTCAGGAACTACAAATGTTTTGCAAGCTGCTGGGAGCATGAAAGATTCTAGCAGATGCCGTGTTAGTGATAATAGCATATGGGTTGATTCTAGCATACATGCTATAGTTTCTACACTGTTGAACTATGTATATATATATATATATATTTACATTTGCTTAAGCTCTTTATTTGAATATGCATGCAATTCTTTGCTTATTTATTCTTGATCCATCAAGATCTTTTTCAGACATAATTAGTTTCTCTGCTGCACATACAGTATGTTCCCTAGAGTAATCTTCAGTCTCAGTAAACACAAAAACAGTAGGAAGCAAATTGTACCCTAGGATGCTCAGCAATGTTTTCTACTGCAGTCATTAACATCCCCCAGTGATAAGTCATCAAGGGAAGAATTTCACCCCAATTGTTTGTGTCACAAGTTACTATCTTTTCAAGAAGAAATCCTTAGAGGAACCTGTCCTGTTTTTTTTCTTGGAATTAGAATCCCCTGAGCTGCTTTAAGAATTTAGGGGGCATATAGAACTTGCCATTGACATTTGAGGCAACATCTGGAGAACAGAACTGCTTTGTTGAAAAGAAGGTCTTCTATTTCCATGAGCCTTACAATTTCCTCTCCTGGGAAAGGTACTCAACTGGGCAAAGAACTAACTGAGTGTAACATCATTTCGGTATGGATATTCATGCATTTCCAAATAAGCCATATACTTAAAATAGTTCTGCTGGTACAAAAGAGCAGGGACATGAGTAAACCTGAATTTGGGCTGGGTTGGGGAGGAAGTGGAAGGCTGCTCATTTTCGCTGTTGTTAAAAAAGGATGACTAATGGCACACGTTCATTTCCATCCTTGCCTTTCCTATGTTACCTTCAATTGCTATCCTAGTGAAGGACATGGTAGAGAAGGAATTCGGAAAAGACAGTCATGATCATTAAGAAAACCAGTTAATTAAATAACACCAGTGATGACCTTGTAATTTCTGAGATGCAAAAAACTAAAGATGTGGATTAAAATTTGGTGGAATAGAATAAAATGAGAGCTAATATAAAAGAAACATAGCACTGCAAAGGATAGGAAGAATATAGAAGACCACAGAGAGAAGAAAATCAGCAATAAGATGAAAGACAAAGAGGCAGAAAAGTGGCAATTGATTTACTCACCAAAAATGAAAACGAGATAGAGAATAAGAGGAAAACAAGCATAAACTGCTTATGATTTAGGCACCAGTACTGCATCTCCTGATATTTGAGGATCTTCCCCATTTTCTTTTTTTCACACAAGACTGATTTCTGCTACAGAACACCCTTTGCCGATGTCANTGGTGTGACTTTGGAAAAGGGTGGGAGTGTGTGTTAACTCTTTCAGCTAGAGGCTAGAAGTGTAAATCTAAGAGGCATTTGGGTTGGAAAAATAGAAAAGAGCATTGAAACCTAAAGAGAACTGATACTTGGACATTGAGTGCAAAGAAAGCAAAAAGAACCAGTAACAGGGATCTTCTTGTAAAGTGCAGAAAGCTCTTTCCAAAGCAAAATTAGAGCAAAATAGTGAATAGGGAACTTGTATGTAAGAAAAAGTTTGAAAAGCCTTCTGGTTTGAGCTAGAAGAGAACCAATTCTGTTCAGAGATTTAACTTTTCAGCTAAAGTTCCTCTGAGAAACTTCACTTTCTGAAATTAACAAAATGTTTTCACAGGCATTTCCTGCCACTTTGTTGGGTGCAAGTAACAGGTTGTACCTCCACGCTGTTACAACTGGGGCTGGCCCTAAACTGATCAGCCAGGTATTCCATTCCATATAGGTCATACTCAGTATAAAGATGAGGGATCATGAGAGTCAGACTCTCTCTCTTTCCTCTTCTTCTTCAGTGGTTGGCAATTGAGGCAGACTCTGCCCATTTTGTTTTATATCCCCATACCTGAGTTCCTTCTGAATGCAGTTCCAGGATCCAGCCCTTGAGTCTGGTTCCTGCTGCTGAGTTGTACCACAGCATCAGTGGCGATGGTGATGCAGCTGTCTTGGCCGTGTGTGTGTTGGATTCAGTATCAGGTTTGTATATACTTCATTTTATTGTTACAATTTTCATTAAAGTAGTTTTAATTTTCTTTCCCAATCCACGGATATCTCTCTCTTATTCCTTTTCCTTTCCTGTGAGGGAGATGGGGTAGTAGACAGCATCTGTCACTAATTTACTTGCCTGCCCAAGTTCCTGACAAAAAACTGCAAGAAAATATATACTGTAGGATAGAACTACAAATGAGAACTTGGTAGCATACAACAACAACAAATGACATGAGTCTTTAGAGTTTGTTTTCTCTTTCAGAGATTGTCTGAAGCTGATTGTAGGTTTAGGTCTATATTGGTTCCAAGAAAGAAGCAAAGTCAGGAAGGGAAAAGGAATTAAGTTTCATTCTTTAGAAAAGCAGTTATGAGGGATAAGGAGAGGAAGATGTAGTTTGGCATCATGTTTTGGGGTTTTTTTCATATGCTACAGTAAACTTCTGATGAACATTTCTTTAACACTGTTTAAAATCCACTGTAATTTATTTCTACTCAGCATATTTTTGATTGCAATTATTTCTTTATTCTTATCTTTCACTACAAATCTTAATAGCAGTTGTGATTAGGAGTCTGTTGCTCATTGATTATGTTGATATGTGCACAGAAAGTTATTTATGTACTTAATTTAAATTAATTTTATTTGTAGATTTGAAACAGATGTTGTGGAGTTGATTTCCCACCAACTGTTCAATGAGGTGTTACTTACATGAGGCTTTTTCTTTCCAGAATCTTTGATTTTCTTTGCCTGTATGTTTCTGATCAGGACTGCTTGAAAAAAAGATTTTCATAACTAACACAAATACACATTATGAGATTTATGGTTCATTCCCTCTCTACTGGATATGTACCATACTTTGTTATTGAGCTCATTGAAAATCTCTCTGCTCCTGTTTGTAAGCATGCATTTTACATGTATTTAGATACTGACTTTGAGTAGTAAATCATAGCTGTCTTGGATGCTACATGTGTGGGTATGTGTGCACATAAAAATAATGTGTATCAGCTAATGATTTAAAAGACTGAGGTATAGCTATTCCTCAAATCATCAAATCGTCATTCTCTTTGTAGACCTCTGAAGGTCATGTGTGTGAAGTTTTTCCTTTCTTAATGTATAGTCCACACTACATTTTCTAACCTGTTCTCTAGAGGATAGTGAAATAGTTCTGCAACTGAGAGTCAGAACAGCCCAATATGATCCCTGGACAAAGGGCTTGTGAAGACTGAAGGCCTTTGCAGTTCTTTGTGGTTATATTGTTATCGCTCTTTTAACCTGCTTCATACAAAAAGTGTCTTTTTATTAACTAGGTAAAGAATAAGAAATGTTAATAATGGATATAGTCTATGAAAAAGTCATAATTAACAATGTCCCATTTTGATTTAGAATCTTGGCATTGTGATGCCATTAAGGTACTTATATTCTTTTTTTTCTCTTTGATCATCTTTACTGGATGAATCTGGTAAAGATGCTAACAGTACTGTTAAAGTAAAATTGTCTAGAAATGGCACAATGGCTATATTTTTACATTTTATTCCCTAATGTAATGTTATTTCTTAAGCATTAAACACTTTGGATTTACATGTCTGTATTTTGCAATGAAGGTTCCAAAGAATAGCTTTCTTTTCTACCATGTAACTCATGGAAGTAACTTTTTTTTTAAAATTTTCTTTGTATGTGTGTACATGGCATATGTACTATATTCTACAAACAACAATATGTTTCAGGAGACATTTTCCTTGGTCTTGCACAAGGAGGTGGCAGTACAAATGTCAGATCATGTATATTGAATTTACTGTACTAAGACAGACTCTGGCCCTTATATTTTTTATCAGTAGATGTCATATACTTTTTCTTATAGCAGTTTTAGTTCCTTAGCTTTTATTTCATTCTGTATCTTGAAAGCCTGTAGCCTTTCTCTGTATTGCTGTGTAATGGGAAATAAATCAGAGACTCAGTGTTTTGGCTTTTATTTTATGATAATCAGTCTCCTGTATAGGAAATATGTAATCACTTAATTTGAGGTCAAAATGAGTCTTGCTGTAGGCAACTTAAATTCCGTCAGTAAAAAAAGGCTCTTATTTCTGGTGCTACTGTTTCAGGTTTACAACTTTTTTATTTATTTTGGGGATTTTTTAAAATAAAAATATTGTCATTGTTAAAATTAAAAAGTGGAAGTTAAATACTGTAGAACTTTTAAAGAGAGTGTTTGAATCTTAAGTTTAGAATTCTTAAGATCATCATATGTACTTCAAATTCAGAAAGTTGTATTTTTTACACATAGAGTGAACTCACTCACGGTTTGATCTGGAAAAAAAAATAAAAAACATTAAAATAAGCCCACTTTATGAAAGATACAAGTGGAATGTGAGATTCTTGGGAAAGGAAAAAAAGGCTTTTCTTTTTTTTTAGGATTTTCATTCCTTTTTTTCCTCCCGTACTCCCCCAGGAATGCAGAGAAGTTTTTTTAAGTGGTTAGGACTTGTGTAGGCCAGGAAAAAATATAAACATCGTAGACATGACACTTTGTTGCTGCCTTCTTTGAAGGGAGGGCATCCTTTGTTTCCTTTTCCATTTAGAATAAGGGCAATTCAAGAAATTTACACTATATGATAATATTTTCAAACAGGTTACAAAATGAAAACCAAAGCAGCTTAGCTGCTAAAACATTCACTAGATCTCAGAAAGGGAGATTGTTCACTGCTAGCCTAAAAAGACTGGATAATTAACTGAGTCTGACAATATATCTTTAATCTCAGTGTATTATTTGCTATAGGTTTTGAATGTTTTCAGGACATGAAGAGGGAAATACTTAACTGTTGGGTTGTTTTTATGCCTGTGTTTACACTACCAGGAAGCACACATACTACTTCTAAATGAATACGGTTTTTCTATACATGTGTGTATGTATTCATTGATTAATTGTGCAGACTATTTTTTCTTACATTGCAGGTTCTGTTGGTCTGCAAGTAAACTGGGGAATACAGGGAGGCTTTTTACTATCACAGTTGCATTGATTACAAATGTTACATGAACTTCCATTCCTTTGGAGGGATCTTGGTGAGGGGTAGCAGGGAATTGTTTTATTGTAGCGTAACATTCAAGATTTTAGAAAAGCGTGTAGTCCTAATAGATTTGACTGTGACAAGTCATAGTAATTTTTAGGCTGATTTACACAAATGGAAAATCACCAGCTGCGGTGGTTAGAGGCTTTGCCGACCTCGACCTATGACAGAAACCTTATTACCCCTGTTTCCCCCCCGACCAGAACAGATAGGGGACAATAAGGGCAGAGAGGCTTCTGGATTGGAAAGTAAAAACTAAAACTACTTTAATAATAGTAACAATAATAAATGAAACATATATGAACATATACAGGACCCAAATACCAAACCGTCCCGGTGCCAGCTCCCAGTCCCAGTATCAACTTCACGTGTGCACCAGGTAGCTCCAGCTCTCCGTCCCCACCAAGTCCCCGGGAGCAAACCCACACCATTCCCCATCTCGGCACAGACACGTCCCAGCACACTCTAAAATCCAGCCCCCCACCCAGGGTCCCAAAAACCTCGCGTTTCCATTTCCCCCTGGGAGAAGGGTCCCTCCCGACTGAACTTGGGATTCAGGAATTTCAGGTTTCTTAAAGGAGCAGTTCAGTTTAGCAGGTATCCCTGGCAAGGTGGGAGGTGGGGGAGGAAGCTGATACTGAATATCATGTATATGGGATGGAATACCTTTTAGAAAATAAAGTTACTGAACAGAATTAATTCTGTTCTAACCCAAACCAGGACATTTTTACCCAAACCAGAACACCAGCATTTAAGCTGATCACTAGTATTCTTAGTAGTTTGTGATTTAATCTTATACATCACAACCATTATACAAAGATAGATTCCAGAGAACACAAAAAGTTCCAAATATAAGGAGAAAGAAACATGTGCCTTGAGGGTTTTTTTGGTCTGCTGCAGTGGTAGGTCCTGGAAAAGATGAAATGTTGAAGTTGAGAAGCAATTAGGGATTTGTAATTTTAAAAAAATGTAATAGAAAGACAGGAACCCTCTAGTTTTCAATTTTGTAAGCTAGAATACTTTTCTTCAAGTATAGGAGAGAAAACGTTTTGTTTGTGTATTGTGCCCCATCTTCTTACCTCTGTGGAGGCCTCAAAGATATTGGTAAACACCAGTGACTCTAGCCAGGCACGAAATGTGCAACTATTGAGTTGGGAATTAAAAAAAGGAGTCTCAAAGTTGTTCTTTTGCTACTTACACCGCCGAATGTTGAAGACTGTATTGAAAGTCTTAGACAAAGCTGTGCAGAGCTGTTCTGCTTATCTTTCTACTGCCAGAGGATTCTTAGGTTACATGCTGCCATGTTCCCATTTATTCTAATACTACAATTGCTGCAGAATTTAGATCAGCTGTAGTAATCATGTTTGTGGAAAGCATGCTTCAACAGATTTGACAATAGGATTCACTACAGACGGTCTACCTTTCATAGCTGACAAACTATACCTTTCTACAGAACTTCTAATATTAGTATTTGTAGAATTACATTGCTAAAATGAAGAAACAACTTTCTGAAAGCAGCAAGTATGAAGGAAAAAGGTAGAGTTTCTCTGTGTTGATATAATACCAATTTTAAATGGATATCCCAACATATTTCTAAGTCTTTATAACAATATGTTAAATTTTAACTGTCAGTCTTCTGCATTTGTCAAGCAGGGTTATATATCATGACAAAGAGGAAATGTTTTGAACTTCAAATATGGCAGAAAACTGAGTTTTCTCAACTGACCTGTTGATTTGCTTGAACCTGTTGAAGAAATATTTTCCCAGTTTATATCCAACAGCTGTGTAAATAGAAATTAATATTAAAAGAACCATCATAACAATTGTTATTAACACACAATACCCTCCTAGATATTTATTGCTGCAGTACAACTTCTCATTTGTATGAATCAGTTTTTCAGTTTAGTAGCAATCAACACTGATTCTTTGGCTTTAATGTTTGCAACATTATATGTTTCATCATCCTCTTATCTTTTATTTATGAGACAATGTCAAATGAAAGAAGCAAATTATGCATTGGTTTTGGTTGGAAGAACTCTGCACTGTACAGCATATTAACTTCGCCCTGAATGTTCAGGGTTGTGCTCTGACTGCCACATACATCCAATCTTCCTTCATCTCACACCAGAGAAGAAAGTAGGATGTTTGGCAGTGTCTCATACTCTGGCAACTGTTTAAAAGCAGTTGTAGAGAAACCCTAAACCACTAAAGTCAGTGGGAGGACTGCCATTTACTGCAGTGAAGCCAGGATTTTATCCCTTCTGTTTGCTATGTGGTTACTTTGGTTGACACCAGAGCTAAACAAATAAGGAGCAGAGGTGAATAGATTCCTTCTGTTCAACATTCTCTCTTGGGAAATAACTTTCAGCACGTCAAAAATATTTGAGTGTTCTGAAAAGGATTTATTTAAATCCTCCTGGTCCCATTTTTATAACTATCATCTTAAAAGTATTTTAAGTAAGCATTTTAAGAAAGGAAAGGAAAAATCACAGTAGCATGTTATCTCTGATGTCATTACATCTATTAAGGAGGAATAGGTGTAACTTCTAGGAAAGCTGGTCATTTTCCTTCTGGATTTCTTAAAGTACTAAAATGGCAGTTACATTTAACTATCAGATTCATACTACGCTACTATGAAGAAGACATGCATTTACAATGAAAAGCAGCTGTAAAACACATGAAACAAAACGATAAAGGGAATGAAGGAAAACAGAGATGAGAACATATATTACCAATAGCATGTTAAAGTACTTTTTATTAATTGAAGCTATATTGTACTCCTGGTTATTACTGTCTTCTGTAAGACATCACTGAAGTAAGTGGCATCATATTTGTTACTTTATAGAAGAATATTAGTTACTTTAGTCTAATTATAACTCACATATAAGACCTCCATTTCATATTAGAAATTCACTGGAGGCTTCTAAGAGCTCTTTTGTAGTTTTCGTTGAAATTCACATGCTAAAACAGTATTCTAATGTAATTAGCAAATTTTAGTATCACAATCTCTTGTAAGATTAAACTGCATTTCTCTGTGTTAAGCTAGACTATTAATCTCTCAATATTAACAAGGTAAGATCTGCTGCAGGGAATATAGTTTTCATCATGTTTTCTGGATGGTCCTTTAATGAAGAATTACTATTTAATATAGACTGGATAAGGTTGGTTAAATTCTTCCCTTCCCTTCCCTTCCCTTCCCTTCCCTTCCCTTCCCTTCCCTT
>VWZX01004913.1:16964-29635 GCA_013399015.1 Galbula dea | reverse complement strand
AAACTTGAAACATATCTTAATAGTAACAATTTCAGAAAAAAAAATTACATCACTATAACACATTTTCACACTACTTGTGTTCTGTAGAACTCATTTTTCTAGGGTTCATCTTAAGTATAGAGAGTAGAGAAGGAAGATATGAAGTTTCAGACTAAAACCATTATGCATACATATGTATGATTCATTGTTTAAATAGTATGTGAAACTGAGTGCACATTGCTTTTGCAGTTCCAAAATTTTTTCACTTACAACATAGTATTTTTTTACTATTGCAAATACTTCTTTCTGAATCATATATTCTTGGATCCAACTATATCACAGACACTGCCATGTTGTTAGAGATGGACTGGGTCATGCAATGCAACAGGTTAAATGAAGATATTCTGAAATTTGAAGCACAAAGGATCTGGCATCCAGGGAGCCTTATGGATTAGGACAGTCCTGTTTTTCAGTTTAATGACATGTCCCTAAATGATCTCAGCTTTTTTGATTTTATATCTTTCATTGTCCTTCTGAATCCTGCCCTGCCTCTCTGCCATTTCATTTTTACCTAGACGGCACTGTTTCTTTGGGAGAACACTAGCAAAACTTTTGCCTGTGTTGATTATATCAGCCACAATTTGCATAAAACACAAATATTGCAGGACATCATGGAGAGGCTGAGTGACCTTTAGTTTCCTAAATAAATAGACTTTCTAAAGTTGTGCACTTACAATGGAGAGATTGGCTTGCCAGTCAGGAGTCATTGTAAGTAACTCTAGGTTGCATTTGTAACGTAACAGGGGCACCATAATTGTCATATGAAATTATCAGTGACAGTTGATGGAAAACCTGAAGCGATGAAATTATTAAAAGCACACCTGTGATCATATTATCAATAAAAATTAAAATTACCTGTCTCAACTAACTTAGTCTGCTGTAACATATGCACCATTTCCATGGTAATGAAGCATTTATGCTGCTTATGCTAGCTTCAGATAATGTATTCTCCTCAGGTGTATGGGTTTTTATCATCACCCATTTTACTGTATGAATGCTGATGTTGTAGGTGATTGCAGATGTGCCATAATCCTTGGTTTCTGTAAATAGACTCTCCCTTTTCCCTCTCACTGCACAGGTATTTATAGCTCTGTCACAAAGCCATTGATAGAACTTCACAGATGTCAGTATACTCAAAGTTTCTTTGAAAAGATTCAGTAGATGACTTGATACAGGAAGGAGATTATACAAAAGTTTTATCTAATATAGTGCATTCATTCCTAAACCTTAATTCCATATAAAATATTTTTAAGGACCATGCAATTTAAATGTTTTTTTCTCATAATTTCTTTGACGTTAGAAAGAAGACTGAATATTAAAAATATCTAAAATTTTATGATATGTATAAAAAAAAAAAAAAGAAGATACTGATAAATTAATACTTATTAGTTCATCCAACACTTTCTTTCTAACCCTTGGGTCTTCAAACCAGTTAAAATTGTCATACCGTTTGATGCTGATAAGATAAGCAAAGAAAGAATTCTTCATACATGGAAACATGCAGTCTTCTAGTATAACTAAGTGAGATATCTTTGATGAGATTTTTATATAATAGATCCACATTTCTTTGAGGACAGACTATGTAGCTGTGCATGTTTATAGCTTTGGGAAAGTCAAGCTCACATACAAGAGTCTGAATCTTAACATTTCAGTTCTTGATATTGCACCATTCTGCACAACTTGCACAGCTTTAATCTAGGTGTATTTCACCTCTTACAACACAAAGTTGTTAGTTACTTCAGTGCTTTTGTTTGAGATTTCTTTTTTTCTTTCTTTCTTTCTTGCTAGTCTCCTCTCCTCTCCTCTCCTCTCCTCTCCTCTCCTCTCTTTTCTCTTCTCTTCTCTCCTCTTCTCTTCTCTTCCTTTCTTTTCTTTATTTCTTTTCCCAATAAAATCAAAGCTGTAAAAGTGACAATATTTTTTACAAGTATTCCTAGCCAAAATATGTTTCACTACTGTTAAGCCTATCTTTAAAGTATTTTGTCATTAAACTCTTTATTCTCTTCTTACAAATGTCAAGTAGCTTTATAAGAAAATGTTACAATCTCCAAATATCAGTTTTATAACATTGTGAACTCCAGCTTACTGTAAAATATTATTTAAGTAGTACCTGTTTTCTGAGTCAAAAATAATTTATTTGAAATAAGTATTTAATACACAATACTGTAAATTATAAAGATAAGGGGGACTTAACAAGATACTAACTTCAAAAAGTTCATATAAAAACAATGAATCATTTCACAGGTATGAAAGAAAACACACAACCAATGACCAATTCTTTGTCCTCTGTAGATATAAAGCCACAGAGAATAAATAGTACTTTATAAAACTCAAACATTTCAGTCACTATTATCAAAATCTTTCACAACAATGAAATAAAGCTGAACTGCTGAATTCAACAAAATTATACTAACTTTAAATAGAACAACTTGAGAGGATGTTATACCTTATCTTTGATGAGAATGTGTGCATCAGTCAAACGACTTTGTATAACAAAAATAATGTTGAATCTCTGGGATAGAGACTAGATAAATGCCAAAGTTCAGTTTTGTTTGAGCATGTCTAAAAAATGGAAAGTCTAAGACTTAATAATATCACAAGGAGGCATCTAAATCTATACGGAGAAAGGTAAAACAGAATAGTGAATAATGGCAACAATAAATTAAGACTTGGATTCATCTCACTAAACAGGGAGCTAGTTTTCACTATGTGTATTCAAGTTACAGGGCAAAGAATAAGCAGGTAATGATGGGAATGTTTTTGTAATTAATACAAATAGGTGAAAATGTCTTTTTTTAAGAATTTATGTATTAAAGAAAAACAAAATGAAAAGAAACCCAAAAGGATTAAAGATTATTTCCTATTTCTTGTCCTTCTATGATTCTTTATCACTGCTTAATAAACTAAGGCTAAAAGATCTCTTTCATATTTGTCCCTAACTTAGCAAAAATAATTAAGCATACTCAAAACTTCAAATATATGAGTAGCATTCTTGACTTTAATGTCACCTAAACAACAGTGTTTTCTGCATTTACTATTTCTTACTGAATATACATATGCTTACTGTTTCACGTAATTTAGACTGCAATATGACATATGGCTTGGCTTCATATCATAGAGGAGTGCAAACAAAAATCATCTACTGTTATTTTAAAATTGCTTCAGAACTTTCAAAATATATGGTTTAATTGGTCTAGTTTGCTGTCAGTTCAGTTTAGAAGACTAGAAATGCAGTTTTTAGCTTTTAGACTAATGACTGTTGAGAAAGTATCCATCTAATTTCATAAATAAAGGCATTCTTTTGAAAACCTTGCTCTTATTTCTTACTCTAATTTAATTTTACTTGAGGTCATCCAGCAAATATGATAATCTGATGTTCCTTTGTCTGTTTGTTCTAAACTTGCCCGTGAGTTTACAAAGAGACGATGTTTGCATTTCTATTATTTAAGTGGCAAGATTTAGTACTTCCTAGAAGTTTATGAATAAAACACATTTCATAGACATCTGCTGTGTCATCTGGGTTATTCAACATCAATAAAACAGGTATTGGCCATGCCTTTAAATTATTTCTCGCTTCTATTTCTCTTTGGAGATTGGGTGAAGAGGCTGCCTTGTAGACTATCTGTCAAAAGTTACCTGAAAAAAAAAAATGAATTCCATAGGCAACTTGCCTAAAAATAAAAGTTCTTCACATAGAATAATACAGTAGAAGTAATTTCTTATGTGTAGGTCCTGTCATAGTTCCTTTACAGCTGAAACTTTCAATTATTTTACAGTACTTTTTCCCTGTATCTATCAAGAATGACTCACTATTCACAGAATCACAGAATGTCACAGGTTGGAAGGGACCTCCAAAGATCATCTAGTCCAAACCCCTTGCCACAGAAAGATTCCCTACAGCATGTCCAGATGGGTATTGAATACCTTCAGAGAAGGAGACTCCACAACCTCTCTGGGCAGTCTGTTCCAGTGCTCTGGCACCTGAACTGGGAAAAAATTTCTACATGTATTCACACGGAACGTTCTATGCTTCAGCTTACAGTCATTGCCCCTTGTGTTGTCACTGGACTTCACTGAGAAAAGACTGGCCCCATCCTCCTGACACACACCCTTCACATACTTAAAAGCATAAATGAAGTCACCCCTTAGTCTCCTCTTCTCCAGGCTGAAGAGACCCAGCTCCCTCAGCCTTTCCTCATAAGGAAGGTGTTCCACCCCCTTAAGAATCTTGGTGGCTCTGTGCTGGACTGTTTCAAGCATTCCCTGTCCTCCTTCAACTGAGAGGCCCCAGAACTAGACATAATATTCCAGATGTGGCCTCACTTCTCAACCTTTTACCAGAGTAAAGGGGGAGGAGAACCTCTCTTGACCTACTAACCACACCCCTTCTAATATACCCTAGAATCTCATTAGCCTTCCTGGCCAGAAGAGTTCATTGCTGTCTTATCGTCATTCTTCCATCCATCAGGACCCCTTCACTGCTCTCCAGCAGGCCAGTTCCCAACCTGTACTCATCCATGGGGTTGGTCTTTCCCAGGTGCAAAACTCAACATTTGGCCTTGTTGAATTTCATTCAATTTCTTCCTGCCCAACTCTCCAGCCTGCCTAAGTCTCGCTGAATAGGAGCACAACCCTCTGGGGTGTCAGCCACTCTACCCACTTTGGTGTCATCAGCAAACATGTTGACAGTGCACTCTGTTCCCTCATCCAGGTCATTAATGAATAGATTGAAAAGTTCTGGTCCCAGTACTGACCCCTGAGGGACTCCACTAGACACAGGCTTCCAACTAGACTCCATCCCATTGACCATGACTCTCTGACTTAAGTCCTTCAACCAGTTCACAAACCACCTTACTACCTAATCAGCCAGATCACACTTCCTCAGTTTAGTTTGAAGGATGCTGTGGCAGACAGTGTCAAATGCTTTACTGAAATCAAGATAAACCACATCCACTGCACTACCCTCATCTATCCACCCAATTATGTCCTCATCAAAGCCTACCAGGTTGGTCAAACATGACATCCCCTTGGTAAACCCATGCTGACTGTTCCCAATCACCCCCTTATCCTTGATATGCCTTGATATGCCCAAACCATAACAGTCATCCAATTCATCCCACCACATTTCAGACATAGGGATTAGATGATAGCTTCCGAGCTGCACAATGACTTCCAGCTCCTCCTCCTTTACCTATGCTGCATGCATTGGTATAGAGGCATCCCATTTGAATTCACTTGAATGTGGTCATGGATGGAGGAATACTTTTTAGAAAAGACCACCAAGGCAAGGTGGTATGAGAGAATAACTGGAACACATTGAGCTCTGCCTAAGGAAGGAATAAAGACAGATTGAAGAGCTTTGGGTATGAATTAAGAGGCAGAATAATATGGGTGACAATGTTGGGGGTTGATCAGGAAGAGGAAGTCAATGAGGCCTTCTACAGACAGCCAAAAGTAAACTCATAGTCACAGGCCTTGGTTCTCATAGGGGACTTCAACCATCCTGGTATCTGCTGGAGGAACAGCACAGCTAGGCACATGAAGTCCAAGAAGTTCTTGAGCATATTGATGATAACTTTCTGACATAGGTGGTGGAAGAACCAACAAGGAGAGGTTGCTGTTGGATCTTGTGCAAATGACCAAAGGGCTTGTTGGGGGTGTGAAGGTTGGGGGCAGCCTTTGTTGTAGTGACCATGACATGGTGGAGTTCGGGATCATGCAAGGAAGTAGCAGGACAATAAATAAGATTACAACCCTAGACTTCAGGAGAGCCAACTCTGACCTCTTCAAAAACATACTTGGAGCAATCCTACGGGTAGGCCTCTAGAAGTTTGGGGTGTCCAAGAGAGCTGGTTAATATCCATGCAACACTTTCTCCATGCTCAAGGTCAGTGCACCCCTATGAGCAAGAAAAGAAGCAAAGAAAGCAGTAGACCTGCATAAACGAGCAATGAGTGAGCTCTGGAAAAAACAGAAATGGAAGAAGGAAGTTTACAGAAAGGGGGAAAAGTGACTCATACGAAAGCTTAGGAAGTGTGTGTTAGATGAGAGAATGGTGATGCAGATTGAGACCTGGTTCAATGACAGAGCTCAGAGGGTAGTGATCATCAGTGCAGTCTGGTTGGAGGCCTGCAGCTAGCAGTGTTCCCCAGGGGTCAGTACTCCTCCAGTCTTGTTCAAGATATAGAGATGAAGGGGCAGCATGTAATCTCAGCAAGTTTGTTGGTGATACAAAACTAGAAGTGTCTGACACACTAGAAGTTTGTGATGCCATTCAGAAAGACCTGGGCAGTCTGGAGTGTTGAGCAGAGGGGGACATAACGAAGTTCAACAAAGGCAAATATAGCATCCTGTACCTGAGGAGGAATAACCCCACGCATCCATACAGGTTAGGGGTTGATCTGCTACAAAGGAGCTCTGTGGAGAAGAACCTTGTGGATAACAAGTATACTATGAGTCAGAATTGTGCCCCTGTGGCCAAGAAAGCAAATGATATCCTGGAATACATTAAGAAGAGTGTGGCCACCTGTTTAAGGGAGGGTATCCTTCTTCTCTGCTCTGCCCTGTTGAGGCCACATCTGAAGCACTGTGTACAGTTTAGGGCTCCCCATTTCAAAAGAGACAAGGAATTACTGGAGACAGTCCATCAGAAGGGTACAAAGATGATTAGGGGTCTGGAGCATGTCTCTCAGAAGGAAAGGCTGAAAGACCTGGGACTCTTAACCCTGGAGAAGAGAAGATTGAGAGGGGATTTTTTTCAAGCCTTAGAGGTATCTAAAGGGTGGGTCTCAAGGGGATGGAGCCAGCCTCTTTTCAGGAGTACCTAGAAACAGGGCAAGGAGGAATATGCAAAAACACAGGAACACAGGAGTTTCCATCTGAGCATAAGGAAAAACTTTTTCCTTTGAGGATGACAGAGCATTGGGACAGGCTGCCCAGAGAAGTTGTGGACTCTCCTTCTCTGAAGACTTTCAAAACCTGCCTGGATGTGATCCTGTGCAATTTGCTCTAAGTGAACCTGCTTTAGCAGAAGGGTTGGACTAGATGATCTCCAGAGTTCCCCTCCAGTCCCTAATCTGTGACTCTGTATATTATTCTGTGATTCAGTTGGACTACTCACAGTGTCACTTTTTGGGAGAAATACTTCTTAATTCCTCTGAGGCATTTCACAGGTGTTTCTTTACTGGTTCACAATACATCAGGAGGCTCTGGCTCTTTTATCCATCCTCTGTCTCTTTTCCTCAAAACTCCTCCTTTTTTCCCTGTTAAATCTATCTTAAAACTCACCATAAAAGTCCATATTTGTAGGTGAAGGAATGTTAATTATGATGTCAATGTAGCTTGTGTTTTGGAAAGTCTAAGAATGATAATAAAATACAGTATCTTTTGCATAAATTAGTACCTATTTCCTACTGTGTCATTTTCTAGATGGTAAAAATTTTTTTTCTATATGCGCCCTTGTTATAAAGTTATGTCTTGTGACAAATATGGGATATGTTTTCTGAATAAAGACCAAATTTTTGACAGACAATCCTATATTCATTCCATCATCCTACTTTTTCAAACTCATGTTGCAGTAAAACTTTATACTCTGATTCTTCATTTTATTGTATTTCAAAAAAGGTGATCAAATGTCTGTTAACTTTTTAATATGCAGTGGTAAGAAAAATGTGATATTTTTTACCATGCTTTCAATTAACATTTTATTTTTGTTTAGTAACTCTAAAGGACCTGAAACAAAAACAGCAACTTTAACTCAGTTTCAGTGTGTATATGCCAGTGACTCCAAAATCTCAAATTCTTATTTTTCTGTTACAAATGCATTAGCTGAGATTATCAGGCTTATCAGGATTCCCTTCCAACACCTACCCTTCTGTGTTTCTCTGATTCTGTGAATATCTAATGTTTTTTAAATACCTAACAAATTAATAGAAGGATTATGAAGTTTCAAAGGTATCAACATAGCAATCATGTATAGTTTATGAATGTTATTCAGCGAATGAAATACATACATTGACCCAAATTGGAGAAAGTTAAGTTGTCCAATGAAAAGACCTGATATCTCATCAAAACCATTTCTCTCCTATACAAAGCATTTGTTTTACCTATTGCATACAGAAAATCATCTTCAAATGAAATTTAAAACTATGAATTTATTTTTTGCCTAAGTTACCAGTGAATCTTACTTTCCTGAGAAATTCAAGAATGGAACATGTGTTGCCAGCTTTGGCAAATAGAGGACTGTTGTAGAACAAATTACACAAGAATTTGAGTTCAACAGAGGAACTTCAATGCTGATTTAAAATAGTTCTATATGAATTGAAATGTATATATAGAAAATATTTTTGCAGACACAGTATGACCTAAAAGATTTTGGGAAAGAATACTTGATTTCTAGATTTCTTAGAGAAAAACTAAAGCATCTATACCTATCAAAATGTAGTCCTGACCTTAACTGACAGTAAACCTGGAGGAAATTCTTCTGTGTGGGAAGAACAAGAAGTGCTTCTTTATCACCAGCTTGAAATTAAACATGTAAGAGCTGTCTAAAACTTCTGAAAGTGCTTGAGGATTAGAAAGCCTTGAGAGGAACAACATCTATGATTAAAAGACAAGCAAGGCAGCCAAAGATGTTTTCCACAGTTTTATATATGTTCAATGCATTATAAAATGTATTACTTAGATTAGCATTCATCTAAAACTAAGCCAAAAACTTAAAAAAAAAAAAACAAAACAACTAAGGTTTCCTATTTTGCATTGGTACAGCATTTGTTTTTCATCTTTCCTGAACAGCTCTCAGGTACATACTGATATCTTTTAATCACACTTTTCACAAAGGGTCACTGGACTTTATCTTTTGACTTACAGTACAAGACACTCGTAGTATAATTTGAAAAAATATAAGCCATCTCACTTACAACTCTATTTAGTGAGAGCTATGCACTAAGCACTATTTTTGTGATGAAATATAAACCCAAGCTTCAGAAACTGATGATATAAAATTAGCTGATATTTTATCTTTTCTTTTGTAATCTCTGCCTGAGTTTCTTTTGTGTAAAATGACATTAAACTTGCCTCATCTCATTTGATTATTCTGAAGATCTGTTAATTAACATTAGTGAAGATTTAACATTTTTTGACAAAAACACCACAGAAAATTCCACAGGATAGTTAATAATCGTGCCTTCAGAGCAAAATATGAATAATTTTCCATGATGAAGACCAGTGAATAATGCTGAAAACTACTGATTATTAGCTTTCTTAAGCTCTGCTGATAATAGCTAGAAATAAACAGAAAACCTTTAAAGCATGTGAAGTCTTTTCATGCCTAATAAGCTTTTAGAAAAATAAATAAGCCTCTGAATCACAGGGTAAAAATTATGTCTATCTTTTCTCCAATTTTATAATTTTTTAAGGAAGGATACTCTCCCTCTCACTGAAAGCTTATTTGAATTGTAAACATATTGGCAATCTTAAATTTCATTATCTGAATTTGCCGCTATCTTATTTTATGTAGTGTATTGCTGCTTGCAATATTTGTGTGAAATGTTTATATAAAAAGAATAGCCTATTATAGCAGACATACTCATCTTTTACTGTCTAATGGTGTATCCAAATTTCTTTTCCACCACTCCAAGAGTTCATGCAGTTGCCATTGTGAAAATCTCAGAATTTCAAGAAAAAGAGCTTGAATGAGTCACTTCTGAATTACTCTGATTATTTTATTATTATTATTAATTTTTAGAAAAATCATAATTTCCTCTGTTCACAAATTCTATTCTCCATTAATGTTTGCTTCATATAGATGTGCACACTATCACAGAAAAAAAGATAATTTTTTGCATTTGTTTCTAAATAAAAGAGGACTTTATCAGCATCAGAAGTGTCTCTGTTCATCAGTGAGACAAAAAGCAGCCGTCTTTCATTTTGCAGCTTTTTTTAATAAAAAATACTTCATAGTCTTTTGATCCATGCTTTATGTAAAATCATATAAAAAACAAAAGCCACCAAGATTTGTGAAAGAATAATTTAAATATGGATCTGAAATGATGTAACAATACTAAGCTGTTTTGTCTACATGTTATAGAAGGTGTTATAAACAAGCAAAATATCAGCACAATAGTTTACTTGTGTTTATAGCATTACCTTCATTAATATTAATATATAGAATGTGCTTAGAAAGGAGTTCTATAATTTGTGGTTTAAGGACCTAGCTGATAGAGAAAGAGTTGCATTACCACTGTTTACTTATCAATAGACCTGCTGGGAAATTGTACCCTGGACCAGTTTACTAAACGATGAGGTATACTGTATCAGAACCCAGACTTTCAACTAAGACCAGGGGGCTTTCTGAAAAAAGAAATTTCAATACTTTAATTGGAAGACAATGGTTTGATACAGGAAGTAATGAGTTGAATTCTTTGGTGGTATGTACACGTTCAGATGAGATGATTACAAAGGTTCCCTAGGGCTAAAAAGTCTTTAAACCATTTCTCTATTATGTAGAGCTTTGGGATTGTTGCATGCTTCAGCAAGATATTTGCTAATAAGCTATTGGGTAGACATTGCAAAACTGCTTAAATCTACCTTAACACTTTTCCTACGGAGGAATCTTCATGTTCACTGAAGCAGCATTATGTTAGTACTACATGCTACTAAAGAGTTCTACCTGAAGCACATTTAAATAGTCAATTTGAGAACCTAGGTGACATTTTTATGCTACTGATACAATTTACATCTATACAAGTTTTGAATTATTTATATTACATTTGTTTGACAGCATTATAAAAAATATCATTTTTTAACATTGAAGAAATCTACCCTTGTAAACGCATCTTACTGACCTAATATAACCACTACAGACTAACAATTCATAGAGGGATGAACTGGGACCAAAAAAAAGAAGTCATCATGTAAGCTTACGAACATTTCTTTATGGATTTTATTCCTAATCAAAACGTCCTTAATCCAGCCAATCTCCTTAGAATGACTAGAGCAATAACAACAAATATCACTTATTTTTTGATAAGGAGCATATAACATAGTCTTCTAGGATAAACATTCAAAAGAAGATCAAGGGAATATATCTACAGACTAACGTTGTATGCATAAATAATTTGCTTTTTTATCGTAGATATCTAATATCAGTCTTTGATTCTTGTGTGCCTCTTACCATTAGCTTCTTGTTTTTCCCAACTGCAAGACTTTTTTTTGTAAAATGTTGGCAGAGTTGTAAAAGAAAAGTAAAAAGGTAGGATTGTGTATAAAGTTCATCATTTTATACATAGTTTTTCCATTGACACATGTCCCATATACACTAGATAATGAGTAAGCAGTTTCAAATGCTGGGTACATGGTGTATACTTCTTTGCTAACAGGTAGTGTTTTCTGTGACTTTTTTCATTTGTTTGTTTGGGGAGGGTTTGTTGTTTTTTGTTTATATGGGTTTGTGTGCTTTGTGCTTATTTTTTAATCCATTGTGAATTCCTAATACATTGTTCCATATACTTAGAAAGGTTAAAAGTCTTCTTAGAAATCAGAAGCCTCAGCATTATAGAATCATAGAATCATCTGGGTTGGAAGGGACCTTAGAGGTCATCTAGTCCAACCCCCCTATAGTGAACAGGGACATCCCCAACTAGATCAGGTTGCTCAGAAACTTGTCTAGCCTCACCTTGAATGCCTCCAGGGACGGGGCCTCAACCACCTCCCTGGGCAACCTGTTCCAGTGTTCCACTACCCTCGCGGTAAGGAACTTTTTCCTAATATCTAATCTAAATCTACTCTTCTCTATTTTAAAACCATTTCCCCTTGTCCTATCACTAGAGGCCTTTGTAAACAGGCCCTCTCCAGCCTTTTTGTAAGTTCCTTTCAAGTAATGGAAGGTCACTAGTAAGTCCCTCCAAAGCCTTCTCTTTTCCAGAATGAACAGTCCTAGATCCCACAGCCTGTCTTCGTAGGGGAGGTGTTCCAGCCCCCTGATCATTTTCATAGCCCTCCTTTGGAGCCGCTCTATGAGGTCTGTGTCCTTTCTGTGTTGAGGGCTCCAGAGCTGAACACAGTATTCCAGATGAGGTCTCACCAGAGCAGAGCAAAGTGGCAGAATCACCTCTCTCAATCTGCTGGTCACACTTTTTTTGATGCAGCCCAGGATGCAATTTGCCTTCTGGGCCGGCCAGCACACCTTGCTTGCTCATGTCCAGCTTCTCATCAACCAACACTCCCAAGTCCTTTTCTGCAGGGCTGCTCTCTATCTTCTCGTCCCCCAGCCTATATTGACAGTGGGGATTGTTCTGACCCAGGTGCAGGACCCTGCACTTGGTCTTGTTAAACCGTATGAGGTTCGTCTGGGTGCACCTCTCCAGCCTGTCCAGGTCCTTCTGGATGGGATCCCACCCCTCCAACTTATCAACAGCACCACACAGTTTAGTGTCATCAGCAAACTTGCTGATGGTGCACTCAACCTCTCTGTCCATATCGTTTATCACAGAATCACAGAATATTAGGAGTTGGAAGGGACCTCAAAAGATCATCTAGTCCAACCCCCCTGCCACAACAGGATTCCCTAGACCACGTCACACAGAAGCGCGTCCAGATGGGTTTTGAATGTCTCCATAGAAGGAGACTCCACA
>VWZX01004913.1:0-15034 GCA_013399015.1 Galbula dea | reverse complement strand
TCAGGTTTCTTAAAGGGACAGTCCAGGCAAGGTGTGTGTGTGGGGGGGAAACTAATAACGGTATTATGTACGTGGTGGTGGAATAGCTTTTTAGAAAATACAGTTACTGAACAGAATTAATTCTGTTCTAATCCAAACCATAACAACCCTGGATCAGCATCAGGTTCTGGATGAGCAGTGACAACATCAGGCATAGGAAGAGCTGCAACAGCAGACTTTCCTCTAGCTGGTGACAAGGACAGGAGCCTCTCCTCAGAAGCAGTTCCCAAGCAAAGGACCAGGACAGCAAGGGCTCAGCACAGCTTCTTAGGAGAGATTTTTTGGGAAGTGCTCTTTTCAAGGCCAGTCACCTGCATTATTATTTAAGCTGTCCCAGAGCCCAGACAACCAAACCCCTAGAAAAAGACAAAACTCACTTGTGGCCCTCATGCTGAGTTAGCATTTGTCATCACCTTTTTTGGTGGGCAACAGTTGGAAATGTTTTCCAATTCATCTGCTTCTTGTGCCTAAGTCTTGTTACACTCAAGGTCTTCCAATCAGCAGAGGGAAACTCGCCACATATTGTGATACAAGAACTTATTGTGAGTTGAACTAATGCTAGCTGACGACAAATTTCAACAGTATAAATAAATCTCAGCTCTAATTAGTTCAGTTACAAAATACAAACCGAAATTTCACATTATGGTACTGCTCAAATTTTGTTATTAAAATGTTGCTGTTCTAATTAACATAGAAAAATATTATTAATAATACAATTTATGTTACTTTATAATCAGCCTTCCTATTTTATTTCCAATATTACTCAGGCCTTGTCGAGATACAGCACTTAGGGAGCTGGGTCTCCAACAGTTTCAGCATTGATGTCCACCAGGGCTATTTAAACAGCCTTGTAACCCAACCTGAGCTCAAATTCCTCAGAACAGCTGAGAGACTTTCTGCTCTTGGTTTGTAACTTCAGGGGAGTTTTATATCCTATGGACAGCTAAGTTTGCATGACCACGTGCTAGATCACATGCAAGACCCAGCCAGCCTGCTTCCCTGTGGGAGAGGCAGGGGCAACTAGGGGAGAGGTGTGGTCCACACAGGCTACTTAAACAGCCCTGGAACACACCAGAAAAGGTCAGTCAAGGAGAGGGATGAGTCATCTGGGCGTGTTGCCGCTGCCTCTGAGGTCAGTCTCCTGTAAATATCCGGACATGGTTGTAACTTGGCTGAGGGTTGCTGTTAGAAAAACTGTGGGCACCCAGGCTGAGACCCCATGCAAACATGGTGGTGTCCAGGTCTCTGGCTGTGGAGAGTCCCAGAGTCTGACATTTGCAATGAAAGGTAGTAGAGATAATACCTGTATTAGACATGAAGACATGAATGATCTGCTCAGGATGGTGGCTGAGCTGAAGGAAGATGTAATGAGCTTACAGACTGTAAGAGGATATGAAAAGGAGATAGAATGGTGGAGCCAGGCTCTGCCATCCCTGAGAGAGGAGCAGCAGGTGAGGGGTGCACGAGAAGCAGGGGATCCCATGCCCTCTTGCTGCCCTCAAAAGGATGACCGAAGTGATGAGGGGAAATGGAGGCAAGTCCCTACCCAGAGAGGCGGTAGAGGCAAAACAGACACCTCCCAACCTCCCCTGTCTTCTCAGTTCCCTATAGAAAATAGGTATCGGGCCCTTGTAACAGAAGGCTTGGCAAAGGTGGAAGGTAGAGGCCTAAATGAAACAGGTGGCTGGAGGAAAGTTGATGGCCATGACAGAAGGTGCCTCTGAGAAACAGATATGAGGCCCTGCTGGAAGACAGTGTCACGAGCTGGTCTGGGACCGGCACGGGGTTTGATTCATATTCTCGGGAACAGAATAAAGACTCAAAACGGAGTCATGTGCCAGACAGTTTATTTGCCCGACAACAGGTTTGCAAAGGTGAAAGAGNGAAAGAGAGAGAGAGAGAAAGCGGCTACAATAGTTACCACCACGGGCCCAGGTCAGTTAAAGGCACAGTTCATCGTTTCTTCCTGCGGGAATGGGGGGATTGCTCCTCCGCAGATCGTGTCCGTGTCGTGTCCCATAAATCAAGTGCATGGCGGTGTCTGTCTCTCCGAGTGTGTGTGCCCCCCAAAGTGTGTCTTTCTCACCTTTCTATAGGGCCAAACATTACACATTCATTGTATTTCCCAACCTGTCTATGCANGTAGTTTTACCTTTGGCCATGTTGAGACATTAGTCCCTTCAGACACAGTCTCTTACAGACAGCCACTCCAATGGGGATGTGGATGACAGGCAACCTGTATCAGAGGTCTTGCTGCAGAAAGCTAGCCTTCCTGGACATATCACAACCTCTTCCACAAAGAAGAAGAGAAGAGATGTGGTTGTTGGAGACTCACTCCTAAAGGGAGCAGAGGGGCCAATACAAAGGGTTGACTCTCATCACAGGGAGGTCTGCAGCCTTCCTGGAACCCGAACAAAGCATATTACTAGGGAAGTTCCCAACAAGGTGTGGTCATCAGATTTTTATCCACTACTGATCTTTCAGGCAGGTGGAGAGGAAGCTGCATCCTGTAATCTGAAGGAAATGAAGAGAGATTTCAAGGCCTTGTGATTGTTGGTAAAAGGGTCTGGGGTGCAACTTATTTTTCTCTTCCCTATGTCCAGTACCTGACCATGGAATCAAAGAGAAGAATTCAATCCATAAATACCTGGCTCCAAGACTGGTGCTACAGGCAGGGCTTTGGGTTCTTTGATAATGGCTAGTGTGACAAGATGCCAGGCCAGATGGTAAGAGATGGGAAAATCTTGTCGTCCGTGGGGAAAAGGATTCTAGGATGAGAACTATCAGGGCTCATCCATACAGCTTTAAACTAGATTCAAAAGGGGATGGGGTTTATTGCCAGGTCTGCACCAGTGGGGCAATGTTCTAGTTCTAGTACTAATACAGACCAGAAGGCCTCCCACCCTCCTTGAGTAGAATTGGCATGCTCAGCTTGCTCCCTGAAATGCCTGTATACCAATGCACATAGCATGGGAAATAAACATGAGGAATTAGAAATCCACGTGCAGTCAAGGGGTTATGAGCAATTCCAGAGACATGGTGGGACAGCTCTCATGACTGCAATGTGGTCATGGATGGGTATGTCCTTTTTAGGAAAGACAGGTCTACAAGGCATTGTGGGGGAATTGCTTTTTACGTGAGAGAGCACCTGGAATGTATCAAGTTCTGTCCAGGGATAAACGAGGGGAGAGTTGAGAGTTTATGGGTGCAAAATAAGGTAGAAAAGGTAGAGGTTGAGGGCAGCCTTGGCTGCAGTGACCATGAAATGGGAGGGTTCAGGATCTTGTGTGGTAGGAACAGAATAGCTAATAGTATCAAAACCCTAGACTTCAGTAAGGCCAACTTTGATCTTTTCAAGAAATTGCATGGGGAATTCTCATGGGACAGGGTACTAGAAGATACAGGGGCCCAAGAGAGTTGGTTAACATTTAAGAACCACTTTTTCCAAGCTCAAGATCAGAGCATCCCAACAGTTAGAAAATGGAGGAAGGGAGCCAGGAGACCTGCTTGGTTAAGTAGGGAAGTGCTGGGGAAACTGCAGTGGTAGAAGAGAGTCTACAGTTCATGAAGAGAGGTGCTGGCCACATGGGAAGAGTACAAGGCTGTTGTCAGAGGTTGTAGGGAGGCAACTAGGAAAGCTAAGGCCACTCTAGAATTAAAGCTTGCAAGGGAGGTAAAGGACAAAAGGAACGGCCTCTTCAAATACATTGCCCAGAAATCTAACACTAGAGGCAATGTAGGCCAGCTGCTGAATGACGTGGGTACGTCGGTGACAGACGATGCAAAGAAAGTGGAGTTACCAAATGAATGCCTTCCTTGCCTCTGTTTATACTCCTAGAGACTGTGCTCAGGAGCCTCAGACCCCTGAGCCCCGAGGTGATGTTAAGATAATGGAAGAGCTTTCCTTAGCTGAGTTTTCCTCAGTTAGCTGAGGAGGACTTGGTTAGGGAGCACTTAAGCCATCTGGACATCCGTAAATCCATGGGATCTAATGTGATGCACCCATGGGTGTTGATGGAGCTGGCAGAAGTCATTGCCAGGCCCCTCTACATCATCTTTAGTAAGTTCTAGGGAACAGGAGAGGTCCCTGGGGATTGGAGGAAGGCATACATCACTCCAGTCTTCCAAAAGGGCAAGAAGGAGGAGGTGGGCATCTATAGACCAGTCAGCCTCACCTCCATCCCTGGAAAGGTGACAGAACAATTTCTCCTTGACTCTGTCTCCAGGCATATGAAGGATAAGGAGGTAATTGGGAGCAGTCAGCATGGGTTTACCAAGGGGAACTCCTGTTTGACCAACCNGATGGAAGGATGACCATGAGCCAGCAGTGTGTTCTTGTGGCCAGGAAGGCCAATGGGATTCTGGGGTTTATTAGAAGGGCTGTGGCTATTAANGGATGTGGTTTATCTTGATCTCAGTAAAGTGTTTGACAAAGTCCCCCTAGAATCCTTGCAACTAAACTGAGCAAGTGTGAACTGGCTGATTGGGTAGTGAGGTGGATTGTGAACTGGTCGTGGTTAGTGGGATGGAGTCTAGTTGGAGGCCTGTGTCTAGTGGAATCCCTCATGGGNATGGAGTCTAGCTGGAGGCCTGTGTCTAGTGGAGTTCCTCAGGGGTCAGTACTGGGACCAGTACTTTTCAAACTATTCATTAACGACCTGGATGAGGAAACAGAGTGTGCTCTCAGTAAGTTTGCTGATGACACTAAAGTGGGTGGAGTGGCTGACACACCGGAGGGTTGTGCTGCCGTTCAGTGAGACTTAGGCTGGAGAGCTGGGCAGGGAGAAATTGAATGAAATTCAAGAAGGCCAAGTTTCAAGTCTTGCACCTGGGAAATACCAACTCCATGGATCTGTATAGGTTGGGGGCTGAGCTGTTAGAGAGCAGTGAAGGGGAAAGGGATCTGGGGGTCCTGGTAGATGGAAGGATGACCATGAGCCAGCAGTGTGTTCTTGTGGCCAGGAAGGCCAATGGGATTCTGGGGTTTATTAGAAGGGCTGTGGCTATTAAGTGAAGAGAGGTTCTTCTCTCCCTTTACTCTACCCTGGTGCCACCGCATCTGGAATCTTGTTTCCAGTTCTGGGCCCTTCAGTTTAAGAAGGATAGGGAACTGCTTGAAAGAGTCCAGCACACAGCCACAAAAATGCTTAAGGGAGTGGAACATCTTCCTTCTGAGGAAAGGCTGAGGGAGCTGGTTCTCTTTAGCTTGGAGAAGAGGAGGCTAAGGGGTGACCTCATTTATGCTTTTAAATATGTGAAGAGTGGGTGGCAGGAGGATAGGGCCAGGCTCTTCTCAGTGAAGCCCAAGAGAAGACAAAGGGCAATGGTTGTAAGCTGAAGTATAGGAAGTTCTGTGTGAATGCAAGAAAAAATTTTTTGCCTGTGAGGTTGACAGAGCACTGGAACAGACTGCCCAGAGAGGTTCTGTGGAGGTATTCAAAACCAGTCTGGACATGCTTCTGTGTGACCTGGTCTAGGGAATCCTGCTGTGGCAGGTGGGTTTGAGTAGATGATCTTTTGAGGTCCCTTCGAACTCCTAACATTCTCTGATTCTGTGATTGATCACCTGTCCCTTTAACCAGTCTAGGCCACAGAAAGACCAGCCATTTCCTGGAACCCTGCATCACTGGGACAACAATGGACTAAAGTTTCTTCATATTTGATTTGTATTTTATGTTACCCCACATTGCAAGGAAAATGAATCTCATAAATCTAATATAAACTGCATGAAAACTCTCTTTTTGAGAGATTCTGACAATCTGAGCTTGATATGCTTCTAACTTTCTACTTCCTTTTAAATTCCTCATAGATTTTACTCCTTGCAGCAGTCAAGGTAATACTAAAGAGCATACGGAATTTATCTAAAAATACTTAAGGAGCATACATTGTTTATCTAAGATAACCTATCTATTTACTTCGACATTCTAACAAAAGATTTTACAACGGGTGATTTTTTAAAACAAGCAGTAGTATTAATAGTCAGCCACATTCTACAGAGTTTTACATGTTTGAGGTGAACTCTAAGCTTCCATTTTTGTTGATTATGCTGCTTTTTATTATATGAATATGTAGAATTTTTATAAAAAAATAGATAAAAATAGATAGTATCGTCATAAAAAATACCTTTTATTTCTGTTCAGAAATAGTATTAGATTTATATCAAGTATGTCTCAACATGTCTTCAGAATAACACAATTTATGCTCTTCTTATAGAGGAGTTTAAATTTGAAGTATGCCATTAGACCCTAACTGAATCTTAATTCCTCATGTATTGAGATACTTTGGTGGATAAAGGCCTACATGTGGTTTCTTTGCATTTTCTCTTGTTTATTAGTTAGTTGGCATAGTTACGTTTCTATTTTGAAAACTGGTTACAGAAGTACAATGCAATGTATTTTGCTAAATTTGTTTGCAATTTTAACAAATAATTCTTCCTACATAGGTTATGTTCATTTAAAATTTACAATACATACAGAGATTCTTCCCTGTGTTTTTTACATTGCAAAGATAAATAAATCTTAGTTTAAATTTTTACAGATTAGAAAACTGAAGCATAAAGCAATTTGTTTATATGTAAAAAACAAGATATAAAAGGTGTACAGAGTATGAATAGAACTCCTGGGGCTGATGGGATACCCTATGCTTTCATTTTGGTAAGCTTAATCATATCTGCCCAAATTCCTGGCTTGGATTATGTCAAACATAGGTATTTCCATATGTGTATATATCTATGTAGTTATAAAGATAGAGCTATAGATACAGATATATAGATATATAGTTATAGATGATATATAGATTTATGTCCCTTTCAGACATCCTTCTTGCCAAAGCAGTATCATCTGCAGTCTTTTGTTTATAGCTGTCCTCATTTTAATAAGTAAATAAATACATATATACATACATAAACAACTAGTTGTTCGCACAAGATTCTTAGCTCAGGTTCAGACGTAGGATTCATTGTAGCCAATCCAATCTCCTATGTGACAAGAAGAAAGGAAGATTTGCTTGTATTATAGACATTCCTTTAACAAGGTTTGACTGTAATACGGTTTAGTCTTGATGCAGTTACTCTGTGTAGTTCTGTGCCTTTTGAGAGATATGACAGTTGTTCACCATAAGCACTAGGTGGAGGAAAATTCTTCATTGTCTACCTGTGTTTCATGAGAAACTCTAACCATTTTTGCCCCCGGGTCAATAACCCTGTAGGAGTCTTAGATGGGCAGGGAAGGACTTCAAGCACGTCAGGCTTGCTAGTATCAGATGTATTGGAACTGGTTGGCAAGAGGCCGTGGTGAAGTACGCAAGATATGCAAGCTCGTGGCCATGAAGCAAGGAAGCAAAGAGCACTGAAGACTAAACAACATTATAGACTAAGAAATTCCCCTGCAGTGGAAAAATACTGGCTAAGGGGGAACATAGAGTAGTTTGGAAATTTGTTATCTTGTAGCCTGCTTAGCTTTTAGCCAATCAATGTAAAAGGCATCAAAAAATATACCAATGAGAGAAAGACATGCACAGCTAAAATAGTATATATTCTCATGCTTGTAATCAATAAATTTGACATCTTGCTTGCATCAAGCTGAGTCCCATCTCTCAATCGCAGCATAACCCCCCCACCAAGGCTAATGTTATGAGGGAAAGCGAGTTCTGACTGCAGTTCTAGTGGAAACAAAAAAGTGTGAGCCAATGAAGAAGGAAATTTTTCAGGTTTCAGGCCATGCTATCTTTCCTTGTTCATACTGTTAAAACTTGTCAGAGAAAACATAGACCTTTCTCATTTCCATCGGACATCTTGTCTCTGCTAGGTTTCCTCATAGGAGGTCTCAGTATACAGTGCTTCTTTTTGCTCAGTGAATTTATTCTCTCTCTTCGGCACAACAGAACAATATCACATTATTTCTCTAGAAGTAAGAGTGATGTTTTATTCTGTTATTTCTACTTACAAAAGGCAAACTCCTTTTGCTAGTCTCACATGGATCACTGAGTGAGCTGCATTTGGAGGTTTAACATTCTGTCTGATATAACAGCTATTAACCTGACATCATCTGGACTTAGTAATTTGCACTGAGTGCTGCTTGGTTTGTCTGTACTTTTTTTTAGGTTAGAGTAGATATGTTAAAAAGAGGAGCTTGCTATAGGATTTCTATTGTCTTCTACCTTATTATTCTGATTATTTTATTTATAAACATTGTGAAAAATATTGTTTATGATCTGCACACTGTGTCCAGTTCTGGGCTCCCCATTTCAAGAAGGACAGGGAACTGCTGGAGAGAGTCCACCGCAGGGCCACCAAGATGATCAAGGGAGTGGAGCATCTACCCTATGAGGACAGGCTGAGAGAGCTGGGTGTCTTTAGCCTCAAGAAAATGAGACTGAGGGGGGAGCTCATAAATGTCTATAAATATGTTAAGGGTCAGTGTCAGGAAGAAGGGGCCAGGCTCTTCTCAATGTCATCCAATGATAGGACAAGGGGCAATGGGAGCAAGTTAAAGCATAGGAGGTTTAGTGTTAATATGAGGAAGAATTTTTTCACAGTAAGGGTGATTCAACACTGGAATATGCTGCCCAGGGGGGTTGTGGAGTCTGCTACTCTGGATACATTCAAGGCGCACCTGGACTTGTTCCTGTGTGACCTTATCTAGGGTGTCCTGCTTTGGCAGGGGGGTTGGACTTGATCTTTCTAGGTCCCTTCCAACCTCTAGCATTCTATGATTTCTATCTCTACTCCAGTGTGGTCCATTCTCCTTTTGGAATAGTATTCCATAGCTTCATCTTTATTTATGTTTTCCATGCATGTTAGGGATCTTCACTAATGGAAGCACTTTAAGGTTTTCAGGAAATTTCATTTTTTGTGATTCTATTTGCAACCATTGAACCATTGAACATATGTGTACTGTAAGGATCTCTTTTGGTTTAAGATACCTTTATATACTTTCTTTTTTATGGTAACAACAGTGGCTTAGTGAGCAAAGATGTATCTGTAATAGCTAGAAAAGATTTGTTTTTCATGAAAAGTCTGTCATTCTTAAAATCACATATTTCTCTAACTTCTATAATAAAGAGTTTAAAAGATGGACATCATTGAAGCACCTAGTTATCCAATTTTCCATTAACAATAACACATTCTGCTATTGCAGGTTTTGATTTACAGCCTCAAACAGGCTTTAAAAAATATAACAGAACATCTTTAATTAAATCCCCAAAACTCATATTTAGGGATAAATAATAATCCATCAGCTATTTCATTCTCTAACTGGACCCAGGAGAACTTGACAGTCTTAATCACTTCAGCCATTTATACCTTCATTTTCAGCTTTCTTTCAGTTTAGCAATTTAGTGGGGTTTATCTAAATTACAGTATATCTTTTTTTTTTATCACTTCATAGCTGCAACACAGAAACTAATTTCAGGTGCAAAATGGAATATTTCTTAAGCACAGACATCAGCGACATAAGTGCTTTAGAATGAAAAGTTACTTGTCACTGACTGATATTTGTCTCTGTAATGAGCTGAGACATTAAGGGTCTCTGCCTGTAGTAAAATTAGAAGCCACTAGCATCAGCAGAGCAGACTTCTAAACGTATTAGAAACAGTCCTTTCCCTGATTGCAGAGAAAAGGTATGGCGTATTGTGGTGGGTTTAAAGACTCTTCCCAGCCCCCACACACGGCAGTTAAAGGAGAGACTGGATTGGAAGTTAAAAACTAAAAACTGCTTTAATAACAACAGCAAACATAAATGAAAGGAATATAAACATATACAGGACCCAGATACCGAAACCTACTTCCCCTATACACTGATAATTACGGCAGTGTCCCAGGCCGGCTCTCCCCATCCCGAAAGCTCCACTTGTGTCTCAGATAGCAGAGGCAGCGAGGAAACAGCAGCACCCCGGTCACAGCAGAGAGAGAAAGGAGCAGGGCTTCCTCGTGGTCCAGTCAACAAAAGTCCCACAGCAAGCTCCCAAGGTTCCCCTGGATCTGAACTTGCAAGGGATGCAAAGAATAAGAAGGTTCATGTCCACCTGAGGAACATGAATCTACAGAATTCTATTGAACCTGATGAGATGCACCTCAGAGTCCTGAGGCAATTGGCTGATGTACTTGCCAAGCCACTCTTCATGATATTTGAAAAGCCACAACAGTCAGGTGAAGTCCCTGGTGACTGGAAAAAAGGAAACTTTATACTCATTTTTAAAATGGGTAGAAAGTAGGACCCTGAGAATTATTGACCTTACCAGCCTTACTCTGCCTGGGAAGATCGTGGAACAGGTCCTCCTAGAAGCTATGCTAAAGCACATGGAGAACAGGTATGTAATTCAGGACAGTCAGCACAGCTTCACTAAGGGCACGTCCTGTCTGACTAACCTAGTTGCCTTCTGTGAATGAATGGCTACATCAGTAGACAAGAGCTACACATGCCATCTATCTGGAGTTCTGCAAGGCTTTGAGAGATATGGATTGGATGGGTGGACTGTTCAGTGGATGAGGAATTGGTTGGATGGTAGCATCGGATAGTAATGGTCAATAGCTCCCTGTCTGATGGAGATCAGTGATGGGTGGTGTCCTTCAGGGGTCTGTACTGGGGCAAGTGTTATTTAATATCAACAATGACATAGTGGGATTAAGTGAAACTCTCGGCCAATTTGAAGACAATAGCAAGCTGAGAAGTACAACTAACATGCCATTCAGAGGGATCTAGGCCAGCTGGAGAAGTGGGCTTGTGTGAACCTGATAAGGTATAACAACGTCAACTGCAAGGTCCTGTGCCTAGGTTCGGGCAATCCTGGGTGTCAGTACAGTCTGGGGGATGAAAGCATTGAAAGTAGTCCTGCAGAGAAGGACTTAGAGTTATTGGTAGATTAAAAGCTGGACATGAGCCAGGAACATGCACTCACACACTAGAAGGCCAACTCTATCATGGACTGCACCAAAAGAAGTGTGGCTAGCAGAATGAGGGAGGGGATTCTGTCCCTGTACTCTGCTCTGGTGAGACCCCACCTGGAATACTGCAACCAGCTCTGGAATTCTCAGCAAAAGAAAGATGTATCTGTTGGAGCAGGTCCGGAGGAGGGCCACAAAAATGATCAGAAGGCTGGAACCGAAGAGAAGGCTTTACTGGGACCTTATAGCAGCTTTTCAGTAACTAAACGGGGTTTATAAGATAGAGGAGGAGAGACTTTTCAGCTGGTCAGATTGCAGTAGGACAAAGGGGAATGGATATAACCTGAAGGAGGGGAGATTTAGACTATAAATTAGAAGGAGATTCTTTACTCGGATGGTGGTGAGACACTGCTACAGGCTGCCCAGGGAGTTTGTGGATGCCCCATCCCTGGCAGTGTACAAGGCCAGGCAGGATGTGACCCTGGGCAGCCTGGTCTAGTGAGTGGTGTCCCTGCCCATGTCAGGGGAGTTGGAACTAGATGAGCTTTAGGGTCCCTTCCAACCTAGACCATTCTGTGATGGAACACCTCTCTCATTAAGAAAGGCTGAGAGATTTGGGTTAGTTCAAAGTGGAGAAGAAGATCTCTGGGGAGACCTTGTTGTGGTCTTTCAATACTTAAAAGGGGCATGTTAAAAAGATGGGGACAAATTTGGTAAGGCTTGAAGTGGCAGGAAAAGGACTAAAGGTTTTAAAGTAAACAAGGGTAGATAAAGGAAGGTATAGATATAAGGAAGGAATTTTGTACAGTGAGGACACACTGGAGCAGGTTGCCTAGAGAGGTGGTAGAAATCCTATCCCTGGAAACATTTAAGGAGAGTTTGGACGGGGCTCTGAGCAACCTGATATAGTTGAAGATGTCCCTGCTTACTGCAGGGGGGTTGGTCTATATAACCTTTAAAGGTCCCTTTCATCCCCAAACATTCTATGATTCCAATGTTTAACATTGCAAATCAGTGTTGCGAGACATATAATGTATTCTATTCTAATATATTCTAATAAATATTTTTCACACTATTTGTACTGAATAGAAACTAAAGATTATAAGACTAGCAAACACTGTATTTTAATCAGGCTTCCTTAAAAGGACTTGTTTGGGAGGATATATGAATCATGACAAAGGAACTGATTGCAATTTAAGCCCATACATTAACATACGCATTTAGTAATTCTTCTTTGAAGTGTCCTGCATTGTGTATATATTTCATCTACTATAAAGCATGTTACTTTGATGTAAGACACCTGTAGCTGTGAAAAGAAACAGGAAAACCATGAAACATAATCTGCTACTACTGACACATTAGAGCAAACCAGGAATACTTACATAAAGTCAATGACATCAAAATAAGGCGAAATTCTTCAGATGCTCAAGTAATTATTGCACAATTTTATGTTATGATTAAAAAGTGTTTATAAAAAATTCTTTAGGAAACACAAGTATTGCAATGTGTAATCCATCAAGTACTGTATAGGAGGAGGCAGGTGTTGGTGTGTTTTGCTAACACTTAAATATTTAGCATGATCATTAATTTTTATATTGCACATATGCATACATTTTCAGCCAAGTGAATGCATGCAATAGAAATTTCAGCACTTGTCCCACATATTCATTTTTGAAGAATCTTCCTGTTGTTGGTAGTGAATGGGCAAGTGAATGAGCAAAAAGCAGCATAAGCATGGAAGCTGCATCTAAATCAAGTGAGCTTTGAGAAAGAATAAACAAATGGAGACGCAAGTGCTGCTGTTCTCCTCTGACTTTTTATATCACCGCTTTCCTTCTTGGAAAACTTTTTGAAATCTTGCATTAATACATTTTCAGATGGTTACTCTTTTCATAAGATATTCCTTAAAACTTCAGAACAGTTTAAAAAAATGTTGGAAGATGAATGCATATTTATGTATAAGACAGTTCAGCAAATATAGCATCTCTGAGTTGTCAATATATTCATGTTTGATTGAACAACAAAGGGTGATTTAAAGCTATGGTAATTAAGAGCATATGTTTTATGAATGTAATTTAGTAACAAATTCCACTCAGGAAGTTCACAGACCAAAAATCTTTAGTTTCACAGCTCTCAGGAACATGACTCAAAATACATGGCTCAAATAAACGTGTTGAAGTTTCTCCCTTCATCTTATTCCCTTCAGTAGCCATGTCCATCAGCAGGTGCTAGAAAGAGGGAAAGAAGCCAAACGTGTTTTCTTCACAATACAAGACTAACGTCATTCCTTTTATACTCCAGACCACAAAATATACACTGAGGCTGCATACTCTTTCCTAAATCCTTGATGCTATCTATTGGCACCTGCAACTCTAGAGAGATTATAACTAGTTAAATAAGAAACATCATTTATACAGTCAAAGAGGAGTCCTCTTCCAGTGAGTAGAGCACGACGCAGCACGACAATATGTCGTGCAGGCAACAACCACGGTGTCGGGACTACTCAAATCGTCTGAAACACACACTCACACACAAGACGTGCAGCTGCAAAGGCTGCTGCTAGGTGACTCCCACCTTCTCTCCCAGGCTATCTAACTGCTTTCTTGTGAGAAACTGACCTCGGCCTTGTCCAGCTTCCCCTCTGCTAGGCCCTAGACCCTACAGCTCTCAATAGCATTCCACAACAATTCCCCTTTTTTTATTTTATAATTTTGCAAAAGCAGAGTGACATTTATGTGTGTATTGTTCATAGCTTCTTGAATTACTGCTTCTAAAGCAAGCAAAGCAAAGCAAAAAGCACTTATCTCTATCTCTAAAGGTTATAATTAAGTATTTGCAGGTCACTCTAACCCTTAACTGATGTGTCTCCCTGTTAATCTTACTTTGCTGGTATTTTCTCTCACGGTCTCCTTTGCTTTGTGATGGAATTCCAGGACATGCTCGATCCCTGCAAATATCAACTGCAGAATAGTTATATTATATGCTTTCATTATGATAGACTGTCAGTTTATACTTATAGAAGACACAACGCAATTAAAGATCACAACTAATACAACAAGTGAGCATAGGCTAATTCTTAGAAATACTATAATGAGTCCAAAACAGTTGTGAGATCTTGTCACTTTAAATTTTGCCAGATGGTAGAAACGGCATCTGTGTCTGTGATGGTTTGGATCTGGCTCCCTGCCAAATGCCCAAACTCACAGTGAAAGCCTTTCCCCTCCCTTTCTCTCTCAGAGTTTTAAAAAAAAAACTACAAGAGAAACTGAAGAGCCCAAAACAACACGAATTATATCAAAAGCATGTATATTTACATATACAGCAGTTATATACAATTAAAATACTATGTACACAGTAGAGAGAACCCCCCAAGGGAAAGGGAAAAGGGAAAAAAGGAGAAAAAGGGAAAAAAAGGGAAAAGGGAAACTAAAACAGGTGTGTACACTCGAAACCCAGGATAGAACTAATAAAAACAGAATCTTACAGCTCTCCTTAAGATAGCAGAGTCGCACTGACTGACGCNTCCTTAAGATAGCAGAGTCGCACTGACCGACGCCAGCAACAGCTGCCTCTCAAGGCCTACAAGGCCTGCAAGGCTTGACTCCTCCGCACGGGTGAGACTGATAGCAGAGAACCTGCGTCTTTGGATCCACCGGAAGGGAAGAGAGAACGAAGGCCTCTCCTCCTCCGTATTTACACCCCCAGTTATGTAATATCATATGGAATACTGGGAAACATGATCACTTCCCTGGTTACAAACTAGTTACCAGGAAAAGGCCTGGGTCAAACCATCACAGTGTCATTGTCTGGCTAACAGCAGACATCCCAGCCAGGGCTCTCCTTTGCTGCAGGGCAGAGCTCAGTGGCTCTGTGCTTGAGTGAGGTTCATGATGGTAAAACACTGTAGCCAGTAAGCAGGAGAAGGAGGAGGAGAAGAGGGGGGTGAAGTTGAGACAAGCAGAGCGAAGAGGATTTCACCCGGCACCTCCCCTGCATCCGTCCTTGCCACTGAAATTGTGAGTTTCTCAGACAAGAGCTTAGCTTTTACATTTTTGTTAATGTTAGAGTTTTAGTGCATCTTTGTTAGAATCAGCCTCATGGAATTGTTTAGCA